>CM053034.1:53746234-53829184 GCA_028564925.1 Lithobates sylvaticus
ATTATCTCCTAATTTTATTTTTTATTTTTATCTACATCTTAATGATATGTACATACTGGGCTAATACCCAATATATCTTTAGCGTATATTCTAATCATACTTTAAAATTATATGTATGGTGTCTGCTCTTTAGGATTTGGCTATGAGGACCTATCACCTGCTATGGATCAACTACTTTTACTAATAATTTCTTTTCTTTTCCAATTCTGAAGGACTAATATAACCCAATTAATTAGTTCTTATTAACAGTTTTCTCTTCTTCTATAATGCTTCTACTTACAAATGCCGTTGTTTAATACCTATCCTATGTCTTCCATTGTGATCCACATGGTGGATCCCGATGTAGTGCTTCATGCGGCCACAAGGCGTCACTGGCTGATTCATTTCAGCCTTAGTGACGCTCTAGGCAGCGGAGGAGAATGAACTCGTCGCTCTCCTTCCGTTTGCCGTGTCCAGCGCATGCGCACCATGTAGGAATGTCCCGCCTATCAGCTGGCGCGGCGTCCCTCGTGATTGGCGCATGCGCACTTAGGACCAGGCCGGGTAATCTGACGTCCCGATTAGAAATCAAAAGGAAGAACTCCGGACAGCCGCACACCGGGAAAATAAAATCCAAAAGGGTTTATTTAAAAGCAAAAAGGCACCACAATCCAAACACGGCAAAAGGGGGGTACAGAGCTGAGCTCTGTACCCCCCTTTTTGCCGTGTTTGGATTGTGGTTTTAAATAAACCCTTTGGATTTTATTTTCCCGGTGTGCGGCTGTCCGGAGTTCTTCCTTTTGATTTCTAATCGTTGTGCTATTAGCCAGCACCTGGGGCTCCCACACAGGAGCAGGAGCATTCGCTTGTAGGGAGAGTCTTGGAGCGGTGGTCGTTTGTTTTTCATCTACACAATAATCTGATGTCCCGCTCGGCGTGCGGTGACGTCAGATTACCGTGACGGCTGCATATTTAAAGACGGCCTGGGCTGCCGTCAGATACAGCAGCCCACATCTACGCTGCCATAGAGCGGGGATATACATATAGGACGCCGACCATCTGGTAAGGAGGAATGGGGTAATATAGCTTGATTTTTCTTAATGGACTGCCTGCCAGTCCCTTATTGTACATACCCACAGCTTACTAATCTCTATACTCCCTTAATAGGATACAACAGGGATAGAATAAGGACATACTCCCTGTCTCACCTTGTATAACCCTTCCACCTACTAATTGAATGCTATGCATGCCAACTAGTCACTCAACTGTATCTAAACCAACCGTACTCCTGGGAAAATTGAAAAATAACCTCTACGGGGTGAGAACTATTATTTATCTCTAAATGGATACTAATACCATATATTATACTTTCTTTGTCAAACGATGCTATTTCCAAGCATACCTTATCATATGCAGAGTAATCTTTATGCTTATACATTTATGTGCATATGCATCCACTATGTATGCACATGTATGGTGATACATATACGATACTGAGTATACGGATATGCACCGCAGTTATAAGACTATATATTCGTTTCATATACTGCATTATATATTATAATTATGGGGGCATTTATTGTCATAATGCACCAATTTAAACAAACCACCCATTACATCTACTTTGAATATTCAATAATCTCTTGCCAACTGTTATACCCTTAACTACTAGACAAATATGATGTACGTAGGCTAAGGTGATTATAGAAATACAAATATATTAATAACCGATTGTTATAATATTATATAAAGAATAGTTCTAACCCAGGAACCTAATACAGCTTAAAAATCACAATTTCTGGCGTCATCACAAGGCAACTAGTTCCTCATTCCCCGCTCCCCTGAATTTATTTCCCGACCAGGGAATGTAAGTAGCAATATTATACTTTGGGCACTATAGAAATCTATTCACCTTGATAACTATATTGCACTCGTTCCCATGATGCACTTCTCACTCCCACCCTGATCACATTATCTTTCTTACTTTTCCTGATATTTCCCAATCTTTCTCGTCCTCTCCTGCCCCCCCCCCCTTTTCCTTCTTTGTTTTCTTTACCACCATGCATACTTTTCAATCACTTTCTGTTTCTCTACCATGGCGGTGATGGTAATCTCCCAACTCTTTCTGAGCCGATACCATACATAGTGATATCATCTCAGCACATCCAAAAATAATAGGTGTGCCTGTATATTCAGTGTGTGGATATATATATATGCTTTATCACTTATTTTTTCTTAATTCTAGAACGTATAGAAAGCTCCTGAAGAAGCGTTACATGACGCGTAACATGTAGGGCAACCAATACAAGCCATTTTTTGACAATACTGTTTCCATATGATCTATTACTGTTTGTTTAATGCCATATCTATACGATAAAATTTGAGTATTAAGATATTTGAATTTTAGTGGCAAACTGACTTACACTATCGTTATCTAGTAAAAATGTCAATAAGCTTGTAAAGATTTCTATAATTGTTTTTTAGATTGTCAAGATCCATCTAGGATTTTGTTTAAATTGTATACATGTTTTTAATAAAAAAAAACGTTATTGATATAGATTGTACGCCTAAAAAGTCCATCATTCTTTCGACACAAAATAGTTGAATTCTCTTCGTAAAACTAAAATTCTCGGGACGTTGCACCTATGTTTTTTACCTTAGATCGTATCCACAATACCATTATGTGGTGATACGAAAAAACTTTCCAAACAAGTGCTGAGATGTCATGGCCATTCCAGGTGGCACTGGGGGGCACAAGCCAGATACATAGGTTCCTGCAGACAATTTTTACTGCCAGTTATTAGCCAGTGCGGTTGATTTAGTCATTTGGATGGGTACACAGGTTTGCTTTGTGGTCGAAATTGGTAAGTAATGGGATCTTATAATGATGTTGCCATTAGTCCCATAACAGATATAGACTCCCTACTTCTTGTGTGCTAACAAAATTCAGAGCTACATAATAGATTAATGGTTAGCATAACTCCTGAAAGAATCTGCCAAGTTGTGGGGTCTGCAATAATGAAATGATCAGTCTCAGTGTTGTAATCAGAAAAATGCAGACATCCATGAGGTTCCCAGGGATTCTGCAAATAGCTACCATTACATTGGATTCCTATACGCCCAACGGTGGCTTCAGTATCTTCTACAGGCTACAGCGGTGGTGGATTCACAACTGTTGATTGGTGCATTGTGGAGATTCAGATTCAAATTCAGAGATTCAGAATACTTTATTAATCCCAAAGGGAAATTATTAAAGTAGCAGTAGCCAAGTACCACTGGCCCGGGTGGAGTGATATTAGCCAGATAGAACTCTTTTGGCCACCAGTGTTAGCGAGCAGTGAGCGAGCAGTGCTTGAACATTCTTATCAAGTATGATGAAAATACTGGGGCAAAAAAAAAAAAAAAAACTGTAGTTTTTTAAAAAAAAAAAAAAAACAGGGCCCCAAAGTCGGTTCAGAAAATGTCATTCTCTGCTGCAGAAAAGAAATACATTTTTTCAACTGCAGCACACCAATGCATTGTTGGTGTTTCCACTGAGCAAAAATACATTGTCTGGCATCGAGTATATATGGTACATTGTCTGGCATCAATTTATAACAGAGCAGATATGGGCATCCACTCTCACATATCCTCTGCTGTATAGCTTAAAATGGACCTTTTCCCCCCTTTCACTAAAATCACATCAGCATGCAGTTCTGTATGCTTATATAAAATCATCCTACATTTAGGCCTCATGCACACAGAACATTTAAAAAACGCCAGCGCTACTGCCAGGAAAAAGCAGCGTTAAAAAATGCACTTTCAGCCACGTTTTTGAATAGCGTTTATGGGTGTTTTTTTCGAGTTAGCGTTTTTTGGCAGTTTTTAGTAAAAGCGCTCCCTATAGTGTAAAAACGCCTAAAATCGCTAGTCGCAGCTAACAGCTCATTACAGCGTTTAGGGGCATTTTTGTTTTTTTACAGCTCTACGGTCTCTGTTCTTGGACGCACAGGCTGTCGTTTTTTTTTTTTTTTACTGCCTCCAAGCGACAGTTTATGTGTGCATGGACATATAGGCTAACATGGAGTGGTGTTTAGAGGCAGTTAAAAAAAAAAAAAAAAACACGCACACACATCAGACACCCCTAACAGCAACTGTAAAAATATCCCGTGTGCATGAGCCCTTATTAGGTAAACATTTTTTTGCTTTTAGTTACTGTTTTCCCACTTTCTGGTGGAGTGAGGCCTTGGTGATGTTCATCCTGGCCTCACAGATGCCTCCTAGGAAGCTCACTCCCTTGGGGGGGGGGGGGATAAGCTATGCAAAGAAAAAAAAGCCTGCAATTATCTATAAATATCTGTTTGTAGATTTCCATAACTAAACATTTCTAGAGGTGACATTGTTGTAATTTTTATGATAAGGGTGAAGTCTCTCTTTATTATTTTGGCCTGCATTTTTTAAACTATTCAAATAATGCAGGCTGCAGTACTAAGCCTGCTTAACACAGCAGAGAACACAAAGTGGTTGGAGGAGAAGGAGAGCTCTCCCCATAGATTATTATTATTATAATAATAATACAGGATTTATATAGCGCCTTTTATATTTCTTTACCACCCCTATTCCTCATCATTGTGCCATGCCAGCTTTGGACTCCCAAAAGTCAGCAGAGCGAAATGCATATTTGTAAAGCACATTGCCGACATTGTCGTATGGTGATATCACTGCTTTATATATGGACCCTTATGCCTCGTACACACGATCGCATTGTTGGCCAACACAACCGTGGACTTTTGTCCGAAGGGCGTTGGCCCAAACTTATAAACAGAAAAAAACGCGCTAACCCAATATAGTGGAAAGGGAAGGGATAGGAAAAGGGGTGGGGGAAAGGGAAGGGGAGGGGGAGTCAATGGAAAAATTTGTAGGTGACAAAAGTATAAAACAGGTAAATTAAACCCGGCTGCAGAATAGTGGGATAAACACAATGCAATAATGGAACAAGAAAAACTGCGCCAGGTACAAGAATATATATATAATAATTAAATGTCCCATAAGGTAATAATGACACTCCTACTTGGGACTACTAGTGTGAAACCAGTAAAAACAAATGTAAAAAATGTGTGATGTACACAAACTCTTCTTTTGGTCATAAATATCAAGAGAAAAATGTACATAAAAAATATTAAAAACGTCTTGAAAACGTCTTGTATGACGAAACGCGTCTGGGAGGGCGTGTAGTGACGTCATCACGCTGTAGCGTCTCAGGAAGGAGGAAGGGTTCGTTATCGATGCCGGCCGGCGTCTGTTCTTTTATCCATTTGGAGCTTGTCCATGCTCTTTTTATTTCGATTTATGTGAGTACCTTTTCACTAATTAAATACTCAACTTTTAATAACTATATTACACTATGGTCTGCCCTCTTTCTTTTTTTGGCAACTTTTGATGCACCGCCGAGTGCTACTCCCTGAATTAGATCCTTGCACTGGGTCTGGTCGGAAGTTTGTCTGTTGTGAGTGGCAGGCTTTGGGATACCTCTCGTTTGGATATCGCCTCTCCTTGGAAGTCAGGATTCCTGTATGGGCTTAGTTTGATTGGCTGTAACTTACCAACCATCTGGTAAGGAGATTTTATACTGGTGGCGGCACTTGTGTGTGATGTGGAGCACAGCGGTGTGATGAGAATATAAAAGTCTGCATCTCTTGGTTTCTAAGAATAAGAACTTACATCTTTCAGATGATATCCAGTTTATGAACTTTAATATAATTCCTACAGGCTTATCCTCGTGCTGTTTGATTTATTACAGTATAAGGATTGGTTTGCCACACTATGTATAATTTTTAATATTTTTTATGTACATTTTTCTCTTGATATTTATGACCAAAAGAAGAGTTTGTGTACATCACACATTTTTTACATTTGTTTTTACTGGTTTCACACTAGTAGTCCCAAGTAGGAGTGTCATTATTACCTTATGGGACATTTAATTATTATATATATATATTCTTGTACCTGGCGCAGTTTTTCTTGTTCCGTTGGCCCAAACTTGTCTTGCATACAAACGGCAAGGAATTGTTGGCCAACAAATACGAACGTAGTGACGTACTACGTTGTTTTTCAGCTCTTTAGCACCACCCTTTGGGCTCCTTCTGCTAATTTCGTATTAGTAGAAGTTTGGTGACTGTTGATTTGCGCTTTTCAGTTCATCAACCAGCCATGTTGCGGAATCAGAGGAGATAACGTGTTATTTATTGTTAGTTATTTTTTTGGTTGAATAATGATTTGATTTGGTATATTCTCTATATATTTGGATGCATAGAATGCACTTTTTGGTTAAGTTCTATTGACAGATAGCATGTCTAATTTTATTTGTTTTCTTTTTTTAATGCACACTAAAAAAATTGTGTAGAATAATACTTGGCTATGTGTTTTACTTCAAATGACAGTTTGGGAGTCGGCAGTTACATTTTAAAAAATACAATGTAAATTTGACAAGGGACACCAACATAGTTGTATCTTTGATCTTAAAAACTACGGGATAATGGTGTTGTGGTAAAATCCGTCGGAAAAAAATCTGATCGTGTGTATGAGACTTCAGTCCGCTCTCTGCTGAAAACGAGTCACATGAGTGCAAAAGACACTGCACTCTTGTGATTCATAGGAGAAGTCCAGCCAAACGAGCTTTGGCTGGACTTCTCCTTTAATGCCATCCCAGTCTTATGCCCCGTACACACGGTCGGATTTTCCGACGGAAAATGTCCTATCGGACCATGTTGCCGGAAATTCCGACCATGTGTGGGCTCCATCGGACTTTTTCCGTCGGAATTTCCGACGGAAAAAGTTTGAGATCCTGCTCTCAAATTTTCCGACAACAAAGTCCTATCGGACTTTTTCCGATTGTGTGTAGTGAATATCTGACGGACAAAGTGCCACGCATGCTCAGATCACATTACAAGACCAAAGCTATTGGCTACTAGCCTCTACGTAGTCCCGTCGTACGCAACGAACGTCACCACGTTCAGGATGATCGGATATTCCGACAACTTTGTCCGACCGTGTGTATGCAACACCAGTGTCGGACAAAATCCGTCGGAAAAAAATCAGACGGATTTTGTGGTCGGAATTTCCGACCGTGTGTAAGTGGCATTAGGCTGGATTCACATCTATGCAGTTTTAGTGCTTTTTGCATTTTGCAGATTTGCACTACAGTCCATTTAACATGGTTTGCTATGGAACACGTTCTGTAGTGCAAATCTGCAAAATGCAAAAAGCCCTAAAAATGCATAGATGTGAATCCAGCCTTAGTCCATAAGGTTCAATATTGAGTTGGTCCACCCTTTGTAGCTATAACAGCTTCAACTCTTCTGGGAAGTAAACAAGTAAATAGAATAATCTCATGGCAATATAAACAGCAAGCACATGGAATACGAGAAGAAAAAAAAAAAAAGACAAAAAAAATAATTACATTAGTGCATACTTTGCAATACTATCTCAACAAGAGTGCACAGAAATATTATATTTTATGTGGTTTGCCTTTTAGTGTTAAATTATATGAGTACCTGGTTATTGTTAAAGAGGAAGTAAAGCCTCTGTAAAAAAAAAAAAAAAAAAAAAAAGACACCCTGCAAAGCAAAGGCATAATGAGCTAGTATGCATAGCATACTAGCTCATTATGAAAAACTTACCTGAAAACGAAGCCCCCGAAGCGGTCCTTATCTTCCATCTTCCTCGCCGCCATGCAGGGCCGGAGTGACTTCCGGGTCTCGCCGCTCCAGCGCTATCATTCGCTGGAGCGGCGATGACGTCACTCCCGCGCATGCGCACGAGATCGGCATATTGCCGTGAGAGCGGCATATGCAGTGCCCCCTCAGTGCGCCTGCGCGCCGCTGTCTACGGCGCATGCGCCGTAGACAGCGATGCCTTTTCATCGCTAAATATCTCCTAAACCATGTTGGTTTAGGAGATATTTATTGGACCTACAGGTAAGCCTTAATCTAGGCTTACCTGTAGGCCAAAGTCATGTGGAAGGGTTTACTTCCACTTTAAAGTGTGGCTGCCATTGCAGGTTTCAGATTGGCTAAAGAAGAGTCCCATGCTTTCTTCAGTAGCCCATCTGCTTTAAATTACCAAAAGTATTGGGATGCCTGCCTTTACTGGATCTCCAGTGTAGTATAAATTGCCTTGAGTACATCATCAACTTCCTCAAGTGACAGTTTATATCTAGAAGCTTTGGCTTCTTCATCCTCTTCCTCAACATCAGAATCAAACATTGAGGGAGGAATGCTTTCCCTTTCTTCCTCAGACTCACTTTCAACTTGCACAGAAGTGGACGGAGGGAGACTGGATTGAGAACTCTGTTCTTGGCTGGAACTCTGACCACGTTTTTTCACAAGGGAGCGTACTGTCCCTAGGGCCTCTGCTATTTCTTTTCTCACTGAAGACAGGAGTTCCTTGCACCCCTGAGGACGCAATGCAGGATCTGCACAGGGGTTTAGGCCAAGAGTCCCTTAAAGGATTTTTACATGAGGGGCATTTTCCATGTTGTCGGAAACGGTCGGGATTTACGACGGAAAATGTCTGATCGTGTGTGGGCTCCATCGGACTTTTGAAAAAAATTTGAGATCCTGCTTTTTCCGATTGTGTGTAGAGAATTCCGACCGACAAAGTGCTACGCATGCTCAGATCAAATTACGAGACCAAAGCTATTGGCTACTAGCCTCTACGTAGTTCCGTCGTACGCAACGAACGTCACCACGTTCAGAATGGTCGGATTTTCCGACAACTCTGTCCGACCGCGTGTATGCAACACCAGTGTCGGACAAAATCCGTCGGAAAAATTTGACGGATTTTGTGGTCGGAATCTCCAACCGTGTACGGGGGCTTAGTCTGTAGGGTTCAATATTGAGTTGGCCCACCCTTTACAGCTATAACAGCTTCAAGTCTTCTGGGAAGGCTGTCCACAAGGTTTAGGAGTGTGTCTATGGGAATGTTTGACCATTCTTCCAGAAGTGCATTTGTGAGGTTAGGACTGATGTTGGGCGAGAAGGCCTGGCTTGTAGTCTGCACTCTAATTCATCCCAAAGGTGTTCTATCGGGGGTTGAGGTCAGGACTCTGGCTCATCCATGTCTTTATGGAATTTGCTTTGTGCACTGGTCCAAATCATTTGGTGGAGGCAGGTGGGATTGCTTTTCAGGGGTTGGGCTTGGCCCCTTAGTTCCAGTGAAGGGAACTCTTAAGACGTCAGCATACTAACACATTTTGGACAATTTCATGCTCCCAATTTTGTGGGAACAGTTTGGGGATGGCCCCTTCCTGTTCCAACATGACTGCACACCAGTGCACAAAGCAAGGTCCATAAAGACATGGATGAGTAAGTTTGCGGTGGAGGAACTTGACTGGCCTGCACAGAGTCCTGACCTCAACCCGATAGAACACCTTTAAGATGAATTAGAGTGGAGATTGTGAGCCAGACCTTCTCGCCCAACATCAGTGCCTGACCTCACAAATACACTTCTGGAAGAATGGACAAACATTCCCATAGACACACTCCTAAACCTTATGGACAGCCTTCCCGGAAGAGTTGAAGCTGTTATAGCTGCAAAGGGTGGGCCAACTCAATATTGAACCCTACGGACTAAGACTGGGATGCCATTAAAGTTCATGTGCGTGTAAAGGCAGGCGTCCCAATACATTTGGTAATATAGTAAAAACAAGTGGTGTTACCTTTTAACATAAATAGTAAGAAGCAGTATTCTATAGGTTGTCTATGCTGCTGATGTGCTTTTTTGGCATTGGGCGAGTAATGTTTATACTCCCTTTACAGTTCTCTGTAAAGGGAGTAGTTTCTTTACAGTTTCTATTGTGAATTTGTGCTTAGTCATTAACACTGTGTCTTTTTTGACTCTTAGATCACAGTCTGTATAAACACTGTATAGTAGGCTAAAGGTAAAGAACCATGTAGAGGAGGATCTACCTGAACTGCAGGGAAGAGATCAAATATCATCAGGGCGCATCTGAAGAATGTTTTTTTTTTTTTTAGAAACCTAACAAGTCTACATTAAAAAGTAACCGCTTCCCGACCGCCTAACGCCGATATACGTCGGCAAAATGGCACGGGCAGGCAAAATCACGTACCCCGGCCGCGGGACCAGCGGACCCGATCGCCGCTGGTATCCCGCGATCGGGTTACGGAGCTGAAGAACGGGGAGAGGTCTATGTAAACAAACCTCTCCCCGCGCTTCCTACACTGACTGTCAGTGATCGGCGGTTCCCTGTCATCGGGAACGCCGATCAATGACGTCAGACGTACAGCCACGCCCCCCTACTGTAAAAAAAACACACACGTCACACTGACTCCTCCCCGCCCCCTAGTGGTTAACCCCTTCACTACAACTGTCATTTACATAGGAATCAGTGCTATTTAAATAGCATTGATTGCTGTATAAATGACAAATGTCCCAAAAATGTGTCAAAAATGTCCGATGTGTCCGCCATAATGTCGCAGTCACAATAAAAATCGCTGATCGCCGCCATTACTAGTAAAAAAAAAAATATTAATAAAAATGCTATAAAACTATCCCCTATTTTGTAAACGCTATAACTTTTGCGCAAACCAATCAATAATCGCTAATTGCGATTTTTTTTACCAAAAATATGTAGAAGAATGCGTATCGGCCGAAACTGAGGAAAAAATATGTTTTTTTTATATATTTTTTGGGGATATTTATTATAGCAAGAAGTAAAAAAATATTGCATTTTTTTCAAAATTGTCGCTCTATTTTTGCTTATAGCGCAAAAAATAAAAACCGCAGGGGCGATCAAATACCACCAAAAGAAAGCTCTATTTGTGGGAAAAAAAGGACGCCAATTTTTTGTTTGGGAGCCACGTCGCACGACCGCGCAATTGTCAGTTAAAGCGACGCAGTGCCGAATCGCAAAAAGGGGCCTGGTCCTTTGGCTGCCAATTGGTCCGGGGCTGAAGTGGGTAAGGAAGGTATGAAGGGTTCATGGGTTAGTAGCTAGTATCACAGAAGTAGGGCAGTGTGCAAAGGTCAGTAGTATCTACTGCAGTGTTTTTTCAGTGGAGGCACCCTTTAAAATTATGGACAGTCTTGAGGCACTTCATTCTAAAATGTAAAAAACGACTCTAATAGTTTTACATAATGCAGCAACATCCACATGTAGGACACCCAACGTTAGAGGCGATTTATTCTTCCAAAGCAAATACACTTTTGCACACTTGTACCGACTAGTATTCCTATGTTTCTCTTCTCCCTCAATTTCTCTCCATATGTCAGCTAATGTGACCCCAGTGCTGAGGGAAAAACAAGGATGCCGGGGCCCACAGGCAATAGGAGATCATGGGGCCCCCAGTGTCCCCGCCCCCATTTAAGCCACACCCACACAATGCCCCACCTACATATTGCACTGCCCACAAATGCTTTAAAGCAGCCCCCGGGGGCGCGCATCGCGGCGATCGTTGTTGCGGGGTGTCAGTCTGACAGCCCGCAACTACGATCTTGGTAAAGAGTCTCCGACGGAGACTCTTTACCACGTGATCAGCCGTGTCCAATCACTGCTGATCACAGTGTAAATAGGAAGAGCCGGTGATCAGCTTTTCCTCACTCGCGTCTGTCAGACACGAGTAGAGGAGAGCCGATCGGCTGCTCCTCTGACAGGGGGGGTCTGCGCTGATCGATTATCAGGGCAGCCCCCCAAGGATGCCCACACTGGACCACCAGGTACGCCACCAGACCACCAGGGATGCCCAGCACAAGGTATGCCACCCTAGACCACCAGAGATGACACAGTGCCCACAATGGATGCCAATCAGTGCCCACAATGGATGCCAATCAGTGCCCACAATGGGCATCACTGATTGGCATGCATTATTGTTTGGCACTGATTGGCATCCATCAGTACAAAACAATGCTGCCTATCAGTGCCAATCCGTGCCACCTATCAGTGCCCATCCATGCCGCCTATCAGTGCCCATCCATGCTCATCCATGCCGCCTATCCATGCCAATCTGTGACAGCTATCAGTGCCAATTTGTGCCACCTATCAGTGCCCATCCGTGACGCCTATCAGTGCCGCCTATCAGTGCCACTTCATCGTGCCCATCAGTGCTGCCTTATCAGTGCCCATCAGTGAAGGAGAAAACTTACTTATTTACAAAGTTTTGAAACTGAAACAAACAAAAAACATTTTTTAAAAAAAAATTCGGTCTTTTTTTATTTGTTTAGCAAAAAATAAAAACCGCAGAGGTGATCAAATACCACCAAAAGAAAGCTCTATTTGTGAGAAAAAAATTATAAAAATTTAATTTGGGTACAGTGTAGCATGACCGCGCAATTGTCATTCAAAGTGCGACAGCACTGAAAGCTCAAAATTGGTCTGGGCAGGAAGGTGTTTAAGTGCCTGGTATTTGGTATTGAAGTGGTTAATTATTTCCAAATTTTCGGACGAATACATTTTTTAACGAAACAAAATAAATAAAAATGAATTTTGGGAGTAACTAAATACATTTTTCAGACGAAAACGAAATTCCGAAACGAAATATTTCAGTGTGCACATGTCTAGAAAATAGTAGGAAAATACCGCTTTTAAAGTGGTCGTACGATAATCTGATCATTAGTACACAGCTTTCGAGAGCCGATCATGACAGTTCATCCAAAATGATCCTATCACAGACATTTTCTTTGTACGATACTAGGTCATACGGTTTTCGTTTAATCAGTACAGTTGTTATTCAAAAATACAACACAAATACACTACAACACATGACATCACTTCCAATTTTTTATTCTGTCGTACGAGAATTTTAGTAACTTTTGTAAACTCTTCATTTTCGAAATGAGAATAGCATGCGAAAAAAAAGCAAACAAACAAAAAACAGACGATCGTTCATCCAATAATCTCATTGTGTGTAGCAGGCTTAAGTGTTACATTTTGGGATAACGAGATAAACAAATGTAGATCTATCTTTAGTTTAAAATATTGGTAAAAGACAGAGTTTGATCATTTGTCAGGACTTTGCTCTTTGTTGAAACATGCTTGCTTAGGTAATTGTACCCGTTAAAGTACAATTGCAACACAGTTGAGTAGCGTCATGCTGTTTGTGATACTTTTTTTATTTGCACTAAGGCTGGGTTCACACTTGTGTGATCAGACATTGCATGTGATTTGTTACCACATTGCTGCGCAGATCAAATGCGATGTCCATGCGATGCAAATTCAGCCATACAAACTGTATGGCTGAAATTGCATCGCATTCGCACCAAAATGGTGCCAGACACTTTTTTTTGGTCCGCCCTGGAATCAGATCACATGGGTGTTCACACCTATGCGATTCCTGCACCATTTGATAGCTCACACTGCGATCTAAGGGGGTGTCATACACTTTACATTGACACCCCCAGCGGTTCGCAGATGTTAGTGTGAACCAGTGTGCGATTCAGGTGCAATGTGGAAACCACCACTGAATCGCAGGTTTACCTGTATTATGCCAGTGTGAACAGGGACTTAAGACTCCTTTCACATGGATGGCTGGGGACAGAAAAAAAAAAAACAGGTGGTTGAATTGCTGTTTTGCTGCCCCCCTAATCGTCCACCTAAATTCTATCATTGCAGCCAAATGGGGTTGTACACATGCCACAGCATGATGGGGCTCCACCACCTGCCAAACTCATCCATTAAGATCAATGGCAGGTCGCCACATTGCAAACCAAGTGTTGGGCTTGCGATTGCGACATAATATTTCAATGCAAATTCCCCCATAAACACAAACATTTAGGAGGAGCAGGATCGCCTCCTGAATGCCTGGCAGCCACTGCTCTACCACCTTCTAAGAAGCGATCCCCCACAGATGGCTTTTCACAGAGTGGTAGACAATGCCACTCGTGTTACATTTTCTGGACAAGTTATTGGGGGGAGAATTGTGTATAATACTGATAAACAAAGCTAAAGAAAAATAGACATTTTTCTAATACACACAATCGGAATTTCCGATGGGAGCTTTCCATCGGATTTTCCGACCGTGTGTATGCCCATCGGTCTTGTATGCCCATCGGTCTTTTTCTGTCAGAATTTCCGACGGACTTTGGATTGAGAACCCGTTCTTAATTTTTCTGACGGAAAACCTTTCTATCGGATTTTCCGATCGTGTGTATGCAATTCCGACACGCAAAATTCCGACGCATGCTTGGAAACAATTCGACGCATGCTCAGAAGCATTAAACGTCCCTTTTATAGTGCAGGTGGTGTTATTGACCGTCGGAATTTGGTGTGACCGTGTGTAGGCAAGACAGTTTGAGCAAAATTCCGTCGGAATTCCGACGGGAAAACCATCAGAGCTTTTTCCGACGAGAATTCCGACCGCGTGTATGTGGCATTAAGCTTAGTGTATTAGTACTGCTTGGACCTGAAAAGAAGGGTGTAAAAGGTTGTCCTAAAAAAAAAAAAAAAAAAACTTAACTGTTAGTGCAAATTAAAATCGTATCACAGACAGTACTCGCTGTGTTGTTTAAACATGCCAGTTAATGTTTGCGTTTAGTGGGATTTACCTGGCTTTGTGGTCCATCTGGATTCCGGCAAGCTGCGAAGATCTTCTGCGGGGGATTTGAGCTCTTCAGGAATTGTTGCACAAATTCCAGTCCAAGCCCTCTGCTGGAGCCGGTGATGAGAACAGACTGGATCTTGAAGTCAGACATGGCTGGGTTCTGTCTTCTTCCCTTCTGTAGAATGCTGTGTTTTGTCCTAGCCTGTTCACACAATGATCGTAACTGAACCCTGTACTCCCTTGCTGTGCAGGAAGTAAATGCAGCATGTGACCAGACAGGCAATTTCTGGAATATTAACTCTTTCTTTCTCGCTACTTGGAATAGAATTGTAAATCAGGCAATTGTATTTTTTATATTTTTGGATGCCCTAAATATATGTACAGTATATATATATATATATATATATACGTATGTAAAGAAATGCTGTAAAATAAGAATGCTTTCAAAAATATATATTGTAATTGTTTATTTTTATGAATCTACAAAATGAGCGAACAGAAAGAAAGATCTAAAGCAAATCAATATCTGGTGTGACTATCCTTTGGCTTCAAACCAGTATCACTTCTTATGCCCCATACACACGGTCGGATTTTCCGACGGAAAATGTCCTATCCTATTCCGACCGTGTGTAGGCTCCATTGGACTTTTTCCGTCGGATTTTCCGACGGACAAAGTTTTATCTCCTGCTCTCAAATTTTTAGACAACAAAGTCCTATCGGACTTTTTCCGATCGTGTGTAGCGAATTCCGACGGACAAAGTGCCACCCATGCTCAGATCACATTACAAGACCAAAGGTATCTACGTAGTCCCATCGTACGCAACGAATGTCACCACGTTCAGAATGATCTGATTTTTCGACAAATTTGTCCGACCGTGTGTATGCAACCAGTGTCGGACAAAATCCATCGGAAAAAATCCGACTGATTTAGTGGTCGGAATTTCCGACCGTGTTTACGGGGCATTACACTTGCACACTTTGTACAATTGCACAAAGTCAGGGATTTTGTAGGATTAGGCTGGGTTTACACTATACTACACGACAGTAGTACAACTTTGATCCTACTTTGCTCTGCGACATTAGTCCTACATCGGTCCTACATTGGTCCTACATCCATCCGACTTTCATGAACAGGATGCTACGTTGATCTGACTTTTCAGATAGTACAACTTGTCCTTTGACCAATCAAAACTAACACACAATGAGAGGGGCTACAGCAGGGGGCAGGAAATAACACAATGTCAGATGGTTAGGACAAGGATCCGACTTTGATCCTACTTCAATGATAGTCAATGGGCTGAAGTAGGATCAAAGTCGGACCAAAGTAGTACAGGGAGCATTTTCAAAGTCGGACCGACTTGTGTCGGACCAGTTAAGACGGCTCCCATAGGGAAACATTGATTTTCACACGTCATGCGACATGAGCTCCCAATGTCGGAGCGTTTGTCGTACCAGTGTGAGCCCGGCCTCAGAGTCTGGTGTATGATTAATCAATTATACCAAGCAGGTGCTAATGATCATCAACTTCATATGTAGGTGGAAACCCAGTCATCTCCAGAAACTGTAACGGCTGTGTAGCAGGTTTAAAGTGTAAAGCTGGATACACACTATACAATTTTCTTTAGATTTTTTCCTTTAGATTTAAGAAAACTATATATCAAACCTAAACACTTGCATACTAAACACTTTTGTATGCAATCAGGCAGGCCCTTGCACTACACAGTTGAAGGTAAATCTGAAAGAAATTGTACAACAAAAGTTGTATACAATAGTGTGTATTCAGCTTTACCAAACCTACAACAGTAAAATCAGTCTGTATGTGCAGTAAAGCATGCTTGTTATACTCACTGTGGAACCTAAGGGGTTAATTCCCCGCATTGTGTAAAAAGGCTGTTTGATCCTGTTTCCTCTGATCCTCTCCTCCTTCCACTGTCCCCAATATAATTTCTGATAATACAGAGCTGGGGGACAGGATGTACATGCTCAGTTTGGTGTTTATTGCTAGAGAGTTTTTTTTTTTTCTTGGGAGGGTGCATGTTATCAGCACAAGGCCAATCAGCACTGTCCAGATAGAGGGTCAGGGGATCTGCATCCTGATTGGACAGTTAGCACAGAATGAAAACTCCTCCTACAAGCTTTAACTCATAGAACTTGCAAGACTGCTATATACTGCTGATTAGAATGAAAAGGAGGGGGCACAATTTGGGGTCCACCTGCTTGAGATTGTGGCCACCTCACCTCATATCTTTAAAATAACATTTAATTGTTGTTTACCATGGTTTATCAGGAAAAGGTTACTGTCCCTTTAAATATGTTAATGGTATTTCCAGGAAGATCCAATGGGAATGTGAGGAATTTTCTGGAAGTTGGGATTGTCTATATAAGAGCTGTAGGGATGGGCCCGGTGTTCGATTCGAACCCATGTTCGAATCGAACATCGGCCGTTCGTCCACTCGTCGAGCCCAGAACTATGTGGGCCATTCGCATAAAATTCGTGTGATGCGAACGGCCCACAATGCACTGCGCCAGTCGCAGTGCATTGCTGGCTGATGATTGGCCAAGCATGCACTGTGACCCCGCATGCTTGGCCAATCATAGAGCCAGCGGCGAGGAGAGCAATAATTGGCCACAGGCAGGATGCCTGTGGCCAATTATAGCTCAGGGGGTTTAGTACACGCCCCACACTATATAAGGCCGCCACGCCGGCGGCCTCATGTAGTGTGTTCCGGCGTTAGGAACATGACGGTGTCAGTGACATTATTCATTCTGCTGAGTCTGACATTATCTGCTGTGATTCTGGGGATTAGTGTAGTGTGTGTGTGCTGTTAGTACAGCATTGCAGTATCACATTAAACCACCTTTACCCTTCTGGTCTGTTGTGTCATCTAAGGCAGCCATCTGCGGCTAATGAATTGCCGGCTCCCGTAACACAGAGAACAGTCATTCATTGAAAGTCATTGATAAAAAAAAGTCATTGATAAAAAAAAAAAAAAACGTGGGGGTCCCCCCAAATTCAATTACCAGGCCCTTCAGGTCTGCTATGGATATTAAGGGGAACCCTGCGTCAAATTGAAAAAAAAAAAATTACGTAGGGGTCCCCCTAAATATCCATACCAGACCCTTCAGGTCTGGGATGGATTTTAAGGGGAACCCCGGCCAAAAAAAAAAAATGGCGTGGGGTCCCCCTCAAAATCCATACCAGACCCTTATCCGAGCACGCAACCTGGCAGGCCGCAGGAAAAGAGGGGGGGACGAGAGCGCCCCCCCCTCCCTCCTGAACCGTACCAGGCCACATGCCCTCAACATTGGGAGGGTGCTTTGGGGGTCTGTGAACCCTCAAAGCACCTTGTCCCCATGTTGATGAGGACAAGGGCCTCTTCCCCACAACCCTGGCCATTGGTTGTGGGGGTCTGCGGGCGGGGGGCTTATCGGAATCTGGAAGCCCCCTTTAACAAGGGGACCCCCAGATCCCGGCTCCCCCCTGTGTGAAATGGTAAGGGTACCCCTACCATTTCACCAAAAAAGTGACAAAAATGGTAAAAATGACAGGAGACAGTCTTTGACAATTCCTTTATTAAAATCTTCTTTCATCTTCTTTCTTCTGGTCTTCTTCCTTCTTCCTTTCTTCATCCTTCTGTTTCTTCATCTTCTCCTTCCGGCATCTTCTTCCATCTTCTTCTTCCTCCGATCCGCTTCTTCTTGCTCTGGTCTTCTCGTCCGGCATCTTCTTCCACGGCGTCGGTGTCTCTTCTTGGGCCGCTCCGCGCAATGGGAGGCTCCCGCTGTGTGAGGCTTCGCTGCGTCTGACAGGTCTTTTATAATGGAGGGCGGGGCCACCTGGTGACCCCCCCCCCTCTGACACACGGGGACATCATGGGGACTTCCCTATGGCTTTCCCCATGACGTCAGAGGGGGGCGGGGTCACCAGGTGGCCCCGCCCTCCGTTATAAAAGACCTGTCAGACGCAGCAAAGCCTCACACAGCGGGAGCCTCCCATTGCGCGGAGCGGCCCAAGAGGAGACGCCGACACCATGGAAGAAGATGCCAGACGAGAAGACCAGAGCAAGAAGAAGCGGATCGGAGGAAGAAGAAGATGGAAGAAGAAGATGGAAGAAGATGCCGGGAGGAGAAGATGAAGAAACCGAAGGATGAAGAAAGGAAGAAGGAAGAAGACCAGAAGAAAGAAGATTTTAATAAAGGAATTGTCAAAGACCGTCTCCTGTCATTTTTACAATTTTTGTCACTTTTTTGGTGAAATGGTAGGGGTACAAAACCCTCTTACCATTTTACACAGGGGAGGGCGGGATCTGGGGGTCCCCTTGTTAAAGGGGGCTTTCAGATTCCGATAAGCCCCCCGCCCGCAGACCCTCATCAACATGGGGACAAGGTGCTTTGAGGGGTCACAGACCCCCAAAGCACCCTCCCAATGTTGAGGGCATGTGTCCTGGTATGGTTCAGGAGGGAGGGGGGCCGCTCTCTTTCCCCCTCTTTTCCTGCGGCCTGCCAGGTTGCGTGCTCGGATAAGGGTCTGGTATGGATTTTGAGGGGGACCCCACGCAATTTTTTTTTTTTTTTGGCCGGGGTTCCCCTTAAAATCCATCCCAGACCTGAAGGGTCTGGTATGGATATTTAGGGGGACCCCTACGTCATTTTTTTTTTTTAAAATTTGACGCAGGGTTCCCCTTAACCGCTTCCCGACCGGCGCACGCCGATATACGTCTGCAGAATGGCACGGACAGGCATAAGGGCGTATATATACATCCCCTTTAAGATGCCGCCGTGCCATCGGGCTCGCGCCGGTCAGGACCCCCGTGAGGCCGGTCGCGGGTCCCGCGGACTCGATCGCCGCGGGGACACTCGCGATTGTCTCACGGGAAGGCTGAACGGGGAGATGCGGAAATAAACAGCATCTCCCCGTTCTGCCTAGCAACTAGTGACGCCGATCTCTGCTCCCTGTGATTGGAGCAGAGATCAGCATTCACTAGCTGACAGCCACGCCCCCCACAGTAAGAAACACACCCTTAGGCATACTTAACCCCTACACTGCCACCTAGTGGTTAACCCCTTCACTGCCAGTGTCATTTATACAGGAATCAATGCATTTAAATAGCATTGATTGCTGTATAAATGACAATGGTCCCAAAAATGTGTCAAAAATGTCCCATGTGTCCGCCATAATGTCGCAGTCACAATAAAAATCGCTGATCGCCGCCATTACTAATAAAAAAAAAAATATTAATAAAAATGCTATAAAACTATCCCCTATCTTGTAAACGCTATAACTTCTGCGCAAACCAGTCAATAATCGCTTATTGCGATTTTTTTTACCAAAAATATGTAGAAGAATACGTATCGGCCTAAACTGAGGAGAAAAAACGTTTTTTTATATATTTTTGGGGAATATTTATTATAGCAAAAAATAAAAAAGAATGCGATTTTTTTTTAAAATTGTTGCTCTTTTTTGTTTATAGCGCAAAAAATAAAAACAGCAGGGGCGATCAAATACCACCAAAAGAAAGCTCTATTTGTGGGAAAAAAAGGACGTCAATTTTGTTTGGGAGCCACATCGCACGACCGCGCAATTGTCAATTAAAGCGACGCGGTGCCGAATCGCAAAAAGGGGCCTGGTCCTTTGGCTGCAAATTGGTCCGGTCTGAAAGTGGTTAATATCCATAGCAGACCTGAAGGGCCTGGTAATTGAATTTGGGGGGACCCCCACGCTTTTTTTTAAAAAAAATTTTATCAATGACTTTTTTTTTTATCAATGACTATCAATGAATGACTGTTCTCTGTATTACAGGAGCCGACATTTCGTTAGCCGCGAGTGATTTTAAATAGCTTTTTTCCTGAAAAAATGACACTTTGTGCAGGGACAGTTCTAAGCACGGGAAACATGCGCCCCTTCCCAGGCATACTATACACACCCCCCAGGTACGAAATTTAAAGGAATATTACACTTTTACTGTTTCACATTAAGCATTATTAAAATCACTGCTCCTGAAAAAAACAGTTTTTAAAAAAAAAATTTCCATTGATACATGTCCCCTGGGGCAGGACCCAGATCCCCAAACACTTTTTTATGACAATAACATGCATATTAGCCTTTAAAATTAGCACTTTTGATTTCGAAACGTTCGCGTCCATTGTAATTAATAGGGTTCTAATGTTCGCGCAAACTTTAGGTCCGTTCGCAGGTTCTGGTGCGAACCGAACCCGGGGGTGTTCGGCTCATCCCTAAAGAGCTGTGTGTGGGGGGCTTATTCGTTTTCCCCTGGGACCTGAGCAGCAGCAGAAGAGCTCCCTCCCTAGTCGCGTTCACTGTTTATGTGGTTGGGTAACCCTGGATTTCTAGGGGGGACCTGATTTGTATATGTTAGAATGTTGGTGACTTGCTGCTCGTGTTCTGATAACTGGGCAGATTAATAATTTTGTGTTCATGAAGTGATGATGAAATGTATTATTATCATTATAAAGGCAAATTGTTATTTTTATATTAAAGCAGAGTTCCACCCTGAAATATTTTTTTGCATATTTGTAGTGGTATAGTTGCCACTAGTAACAGACAAACGACCAATTCACCCCACTGCCAGGACTTCTTACATCACTTACAGAGACAATGAACACTCTTTTGCTGGTTTTGTTTTTGTTGTTTTATTGGGGGGTACAACTTGGATGGGGGAAAGGGTATATGGGATGCCAATAAAATCTTTTAAGTGGTGATGTGCATATATTATGAGTATGATCTCTCCCTGCATCTCCATGTAGACTGTTGCTCCTCCTCTGCTTAACTCCCGCAGACTATTCCTTCCAAGAATTCCCCATCCATTATTGTGTAAAGATTGAGGACATCACTCTTGACCGTGTAAAAGTGATGGTCCTAGAACCTCTTTTCCTCCCGCACAAACTGACTCCCTCCTGCACAAACGTATTAATACTGAGGTAAAGTAATGTCACATCTTCTTCTTTGGGCAAGAAGGACCCACTCTGAATGAGTCCTTAAGCTGGCTCTGGTTGCTCGCTGCTACTAGGCCTGAGGCCTGCAGTACCTCTCCCCGGAGGCCTAGTAGTTTAAAAGCTTTCTCATGGATAGTGGACTACTGTTCCCAGCCAACCCAACTTCCAAATCCTGTGCCCTCAGGCTACATCGATTTGACACAAATCCCCAAAGTCTCTCCTCTGATCCAGGACTCCCCATCATTCACTGTGTAAATGATGAAGACTTTGCTAATGACCGTGTAGAAGCAAAGTTCCCTCACAGACTTCCTGGCACATCCAGCCCTCCACTGTGGTAACACTCACCGACCTTTCACTGCCCTGAGTCCTTGTTGAGGAACTTGACTGGCCCATACGTTCCGACAGCTTCACCTGCCCCTCTGCTCCAGGAGTTCTTTATCACCATTCACCGACCGTGTGATGACAAAGACAATGCCAATGACCATGTAGAGATAAAGTTTCATCACAGCTCTCTCTGGGCCTCCTCCTGCGATCGGTACACCCCCCCCTCAGCCGACATCTCCTCCCAGTGGCATGTTACCTTATCTTATATAGGAGGCCCGCCCCCTGCCAATACCAGATGGGGATTGGTCAGAGCTCTCACATGAGCTGCCTGCCACTCCAGTTACAGGCCCAGCCCCTCTTCCAGAACATTCTCCCTGGAAGCAGGGGAGGCGCCCCAGAACTGGAGCATGGGTGGTCACACCCACTGCTACTCTGACCACTCCCAGCCCCCAGATCAAAACAGACAGGCCTAACCTGTGCTTCTGGGAAATGTGAGTCATCATTTCCCAGGAGTCAGTGGGCAGTACTGTGAGAAAAATTGCGTTATTTCTTGACAGGAAATTATGCGATTTAAGGCGGTTGCCATAACAATGGGGCGGGACCTTCCTCCGCCGCTGCCTGTTGTTATGGCAACTTTCAAAACAATCAGCGCTACGGCCGTCGGAGAATCGCTCATGCGCAATATCAAGAGGTGCATGGTGGTTACCCAGCATGCACCTCACCATCCGTAATCCAGGAAGAGATTGTGATTGGGCTTCACATGCCCACAATCATGGCAATGACTAGAAGAGGATTTTATTAATAGTAAGTATAATAAAAAGATATAATTCAGACCCACTAGCAAACATCTATAAACTTTATTTGTGTAATTAAAGCATTATGATTGGATGGCTAAAAAAAATCTGTGGCCGGAACTCCGCTTTAACCACTAGCTGACCGCCCACTGTCAAATGACGGCGGGACGGTGCAGCTACTGTGGCGGGCCGCCGTCATATGACGGCGCTCGCTTTTTGGCCACTGGGGGGCGCGCCGCGGGAGGCGCGCTCGCGTGCCCGTCGCGTAGCTGGGGCCCCGGTGCGCGTGCCCGGCGGTCGCGATGACCGCCAGGCACCCGCGATTGCCCGGTAATCGAGCAGGACGTGGATCGGTGTGTGTAAACACACCGATCCACGTCCTGTCAGAGGAGAGGAGACCGATGGTGTGTCCCTTGTACATAGGGACACCGATCGGTCCCCTCCCCCAGTCTGTCCCCTCCCCCCACAGTTAGAATCACTCATATAGGGTACATATTAACCCCTGCAGCGCCCCCTAGCGTTAACCCCTTCCCTGCCAGTCACATTTATACAGTAATCAATGCATTTTTATAGCACGGATCGCTGTATAAATGTGAATGGTCCCAAAAATGTGTCAAAAGTGTCCGAAGTGTCCGCCGCAATGTCGCAGTCACGATAAAAATCGCAAATCGCCGCCATTACTAGTAAAAAAAAAATAATAATAAAAATGCTATAAATCTATCCCCTATTTTGTAGACGCTATAACTTTTGCGCAAACCAATCAATATACGCTTATTGCAATTTTTTTTACCAAAAATATGTATAAGAATACGTATCGGCCTAAACTGAGGAAAAAAGGAAAATTTATTATCAAATACTTACCGTAATTTTCCTTTCCTGATGGACTCCATGGCAGCCTACGTGTGGGTTAACCCCGCCTCCTCTCCAATGCTATAGGACCCCATTCCCATAAAAGAACACTCACCACTCCATACTGTGTTCCGTAACTAGCCTACTCATATGACTCATGGGTGGGAACTCCGTCTGCCATGGAGTCCATCAGGAAAGGAAAATTACGGTAAGTATTTGATAATAAATTTTCCTTTTTCCTGACAGACTCCATGGCAGCCTACGTGTGGGAAATAACTAGCCAATCCACACGGGTGGGTATGCTTTAAACAGAAAATATTTAATTTGATCTATCAGCCGATAGAATTTTCAAACCAAAGTTTACAGAGGATAAAGAAGCAGGTTCAACGCAATAATGCGACATGAAAGTATTAATAGAGGCCCAGGAGGCCGGCTTGCAGATGGTATCAGGTGCCACGTGCCGGGCTGCTGCCCATGAAGTAGCCATTCCTCTAGTTGAATGTGCCGTCACCGCCTCAGGAGGAGCCAAGCCCTTAGCCCTATAAGCCTGTTGTATGGTTCTTACGATCCAAGCTGCCAGAGTCCTGGTTGAAGCTTTGTTCCCCTTGTTGCTGCCTGAGTGCAGTATGAAGAGGTGATCCGAACGCCTAAAGGCAGAAGTAATGTGAAGGTATTCTCTCAGAGCTTCCCCGACATCCAAAGGATGAACATCATCAGATCCTGGTGATCTGAAGGTAGGTAGAACTATCTCTTGGTTCTGGTGGAACACCGAGGTTACTTTAGGGTTGGATCCCAACATAGGAATGAGGACCACTCGGTCCGGAAAGAAAGTCAAGAAGGGTTCTTCGAAGCCCAGTGACCCAATTTCTGATACCCTCTTGGCCGAAGGGACTGCCACTAGGAAGGCAACTTTTTCTGAAAAATCTTTAATGGAAAGCGGGGATGGCCCCGTCGTACTTAGTCCAGAAATATAGTCAAGGACAAGGGGAAGATCCCATTTGGGGAATCTAGACTTCTTTTGGGGCTTGAGTCTTGAGGCCCCCAGAAAGAATTGACGAACTAAAGGATGGACTGCCCAGGAGGTACCAGAGAAGGCTGATAAGGCTGAAACTTGCACCCTGAGAGAGCCTATGGACAAGGGAAGGTCAAGGCCAGTTTGTAAGAAACCGAGGATGGGCCAGTAAGGAGCTATCATCACTACCTCTACTGCTTCCGTCTGGAGCCTCTGAAGGAACCTGAGGATTAGTGGAAGTGGAGGGAAGGCATAGGCCCTCTTGAACCTCCATTGGTCTGTTAGTGCATCCGTCCCTAAGGCCTGGCTGCAGCGATTCCGTGTGTAAAACTTCTCTATTTTGAAGTTGCAGGGGGAGGCAAAAAGATCGACCTCGGGATTGACCCCCAGCGATTTGATCCACTCGAAGGACTGAATGTGGAGGGACCACTCGTTGTTGTCCAACTGGGTGCGTGATAAGAAGTCCGCTTGCGTGTTCTGAACCCCTGGGAGAAAAACTGCAGAAATATTCTCCAGGTTCCTCTGTGCCCATGATAGAATGGGTTCCACTTCCTGGAGAAGAGCAGAACTCCTGGTGCCCCCTTGTCTCTTCACGTAGGAGACAGCTGTGGTGTTGTCCATTCGCAACAACACCGACTTCCCCTTCAATACCTGGGAGAAATGCTGGAGAGCGCACCAAGCTGCTCGGAGTTCCAGAATATTCGATCCTGGAACAGGAAGACTTGTGTCCCACTTGCCTTGTGCAAGGTCCGACCCGCAAAGGGCCCCCCAGCCGGTCCCGCTGGCATCGGTCGTAACCGTTACCCAAGAGATGGGAGCGATCGAGTGACACTTCAGGAGATTCCTGTGTTGGAGCCACCAGAAGAGGCTGTTCCTCATCGTTGATGTTATCCGTATTTCTTGGCTTTTGCTTCCCGACTTCCATTGTCTCAGAAACCCTGACTGGAACGGGCGTAGTCTCCACAAGGCCCACTTGACCATAGGCGTCGTAGAGACCATTGTCCCTACGATCTTGAGACACTGTGAGGCCTTCAGGTACCGCGTATGAAGGGCTTGAGAGACCCTTTCCCGTATGATCGGGATCTTTTCCACCGGTAGCGAGATTGTACTTCGCAAAGTGTCGAATTGAGCACCCAGATAGATTAGCCGTTGTGTTGGCACTAACTGGCTTTTTTCCATGTTTAGAAGCCACCCGAAGCTGGTCAATGTGGACATTACCTGCTCGCGATGAACCAACAGCTGCTCTTTGTCTTGTGACAGAACCAGAAGGTCGTCCAGATAATGGTACAGCCTTATCCCTTTCAGCCTGATCAGGGCCACCACTGCCAGGAGCACTTTTGAAAAGACCCGAGGGGAGGTCGTCAACCCGAAGGGGAGGCAGATAAACTGTAGATGGTCTTGATCGACATGGAATCTTAGAAACCTTTGGCAGCTTTCCTCTATCGGGACGTGAAAGTAAGCGTCCTTTAAGTCGATCGAGACCATCCAATCCCCTGGTTGGATGGCTCGCTGTATAGTTAGTAGGGTTTCCATTTTGAATTTTCCGTATTCTATAAACTGATTTAAGTATGTTAAATCTATCACCGGGCGCCACGATCCGCTTTTCTTCTGTACCAAGAAGAGGGGGGAGTACACTCCTTGAAACCGTTCTTCTTCTGGCACTCGTACCACTGCACCCTGGGCTTTTAACAGCTCTACGTATGACAGTAGGACTTGTCTCTGTTCTTCTGAACGAGGAAGCATGGTGGACATGAACCTGGGAGGAGGAACTCTGGAGAAGGTCCATTTGTGACCCGACGAGATCGTCTTGATGACCCAGTAATCCGAGATCGAGGCCACCCAGACGTGCCGGAAAAGGGATAGACGGGCCCCCACCCGACCCGCCTGGGCGGGCGCAATCTCAGAAAGACTTGGGTGGCTCTCGTCCACCAGACGACTGGCTCTTGACGGGCTTACGAAAGGAACTCTGTCCTCTACTCCAATTCCTCCTGAAGTCCCTTCCAGGCTTGTAGGAGCGTGCATCCCTCGAGCGTTCCGGACTGCGCTTTTTAAACTGAGTCTTCTTTCGCCCAAGCAGTCTTCTGTCCTGGGGAAGGAAGCCCGACTTACCGCCTGTCGCACGCGTTATGGCATCATCCAGCTTGTTACCGAATAAAGTGGATCCCTCAAAAGGGATTTTACACCATGCTTGCTTAGACACGGGATCGGCGAGCCAGGGCCGTAGCCACAAAGCGCGCTTAGCCGTGACTGAGGACAGCATAATGCGTGCTAGCAGGCGAATCAGGTCAATGGACGCCTCCCCCAGGAACACCGCTGCGAGCTTTAGCTCCGCTGCCGCTGAACTCCTGGCCAACTCGACCGACACGCCATTCAGGAAGGAGTCCACATTTTCAGTCCAAGCCTCCATGGCCTTGGACATAGCTGCTAAGGCTAAGGCCGGTTTACAGGCCATTCCAGCAAGACCGTAGATCCTTTTGAGGTCCTGATCGATCTTTCTTTCTAGGCCATCTTTAAAGGACACTGAGTCCTCCATCGGAAGAGTGACGTGCTTGGCCAAACGCATCAAGGCTGCGTCCACGAGCGGAGCTGTCAGGGCTCCACTTGCGACGTACGGTCGAATCGGCGCGCGCGCGCATGCGCACACGCGCCGCTGATTCGTCCGGGCGTCGAAACGAGGGTACGCGCCGTCGTACTCCTCAGGCGCGCGTGCGTGCGCAGCGAGCGCGGGCACGTGCGTCGCGGGCGCACACGTGACGCGTTAGCGCTGTTTGGCGCCAGTTGGCCTTTAAAAGAATGACAGCTGCACATGTCAAGTGCTGTTCGTCTGCAGTTTGCCCCTTGTTTAACCTGCCTCTGTTGTGTACTCCTGTTTACCTGATCCGGCTTCCACTTGACTCTGCTGCCTTCTCCACTCCTGATTCCGGCCTGTTGACTCTGCTTTGGACTGATACCTGAACGCTGATCTCCTGCCTGTCTGACCTCTCCATTGCCTGTGCCCACTTACCTGCCTGCCAAAGTGTATCCAGACCCGGCCTGCCTGACGACCCCTCTGCCTGCTCCCTGCATGCTGCATACTTCCAGAGTTGCTGACGCCATCTCGGGGTCACCCTACATCCGGACCCTGCTCCGCTACCTGCCAGTCTCTGCTGCTTCAACATCCAGGAGATCGCTACTGATCAGCTACGTCTCCCACAGCATCCATTCCAGGCACTCCTACCCCGCTGTGCTCACGGGACCACTGTCTCCACTCCAGTGGGCCCTGAACCAGAGCCGTAAGAGAGGCCCTCTCCCAGCGAAGTCAGGCTCACCACTCAGGTACCTAACAGTACGAACAGCCATGACTGAGCCTGCGGGAGAAGCCTCTGCCATGAAGGAGTTCTGCTCACACCTGGCAGCCCTCACTCAGGCGGTGCAATCCCTGCAAGAAGGGTATACCAGACTGGAAGGTCGAGTGCAGCAACTTGCTGACCCCAATGTTGCGGCTCCTACATCTCCGCAACCTTCTGCAACACCTGCTACTCCTCCTGCGGTGGTGATGCTGCCTCCTGAACCCAGAGTACCTGTTCCTGATCGCTTCTCCGGAGATCGTTCCAAATTCCGTGTCTTCCGCAACGCCTGCCAGTTATACTTTGCTCTTCAACCCAGAACCTTCTCCCTAGAGGCCACCAAAGTGGGGTTCGTAATCTCCCTGCTGCAGGGCGAACCTCAGATTTGGGCTCATCGCCTGCTGGAGGGAAATAGCATGCTGACGCAGTCCCTCTCGTCTTTCCTGGAAGCCATGGCGCAACTTTACGAGGACCCCCAGCTAACCACCACAGCCGAGTCTGCTCTATCTGCGCTCCAGCAAGGCCGCAGAACGGCCGAGGACTATGTGACAGACTTTAGACGATGGAGCGCAGACACCCAGTGGAATGACTCGGCTTTAAGGCATCAGTTCCGCATGGGCCTCTCCGAAGGCCTAAAGGATGAACTTGCCCGAGTGGGCACCCCAGACACTTTGGAGGGCCTGATAACTTTGAGCATACAAATTGACCGTCGGCTCCGGGAACGCAGAGTCGAGAGATCCGCTCAAGTCCACCGTCCGGCTTGGATGACCGCAAGGGCTCCATTACCGGCTGGCCGTTACATGCCCGCTCAGCCAATGGCCCCTGCCCATCCTCTTCCCGATGCCGGCGAGCCGATGCAGCTTGGTCTCATGCGACCCACTCTGTCCCTGGAGGAACGTGCCCGACGCCGTCAACTAAATTTGTGCCTGTACTGTGGTGGGCCCGGACACTTTGTGAACAGTTGCCCGAGCAAGCTGCGTAAGTGCCTTTCGTCTGTGTCAATCAACTCTGCTCACTTACCAGTCCATGCCACCCACATCTCTCTACCCCTGTCTTTTCAGTTCCTGGGAAGGACGATTCGCACCAACGCCATCCTTGATTCAGGAGCCTGCAGCTGTTTCATCGATACCACCTTTGCCAGCCGGCACGACATTCCTCTTCAGAGGAAGGCCCGCGGACTATCCGTCTTCCTGGCTGACGGTTCCCGCATTAAATCGGGCCAAGTTGTCCAGGAGACCCAACCTCTGTTCACTATCTCTTCTCTCCACCACCAGGAACTGTTAACCTTGGACGTAATCTCGTCCCCCCTGTTCCCAGTGATCCTGGGCATCCCCTGGTTGCAGGCACACGATCCGACCATCTGCTGGTCCACAGGGGAGGTCAAGTTCCAGTCCCCCTACTGCCTGGAACATTGCTTACACGAAGCTCCGGTACAACCCGCTACGCTTCTTTGTCTGGACTCTGATACTGACCTGATCCAAGCGGTACCGGAACCATACCATGAATTCTTAGACGTCTTTAGTAAACGGGGAGCGGACACCCTACCCCCACACCGCACCTATGATTGTCCCATAGAACTTTTGCCGGGGGCCGAGATTCCGTTCGGGCGTATCTTCCCCCTTTCCGAGAAGGAACAAGAGGCCCTGAAGGCCTACATTTCGGAGAACCTAAAGAAGGGGTTTATACGTCACTCCACCTCACCCGCAGGGGCCGGCATATTCTTTGTAACCAAGAAAGACCAGTCACTCCGACCCTGTGTGGACTACCGGGAGCTAAATAAAGTTACAATTAAAAATCGCTATCCCTTACCCTTAATACCGGAACTGTTTCAAAAACTAAGAGCGGCCACCATATTCTCCAAACTGGACTTGAGAGGGGCCTATAACCTGGTTCGCATCCGATCAGGTGATGAATGGAAGACTGCATTTCGTACCCGTTTTGGGCATTACGAATACTTAGTTATGCCCTTCGGCCTTTGTAATGCCCCGGCTACTTTCCAGCACCTCATAAATGAGGTCTTCAGGGACTTCCTGGACATTTTTGTCATTGTATACTTGGATGACATCCTAATCTTCTCCAGAACGCTTGAGCAGCATCGGGGGCATGTGGGCCGAGTCTTACTCCGTCTTCGTCAGCACGGATTGTACGCGAAAGCAGAGAAGTGCACCTTCGAGCAGCAGAGCATCCAATTCTTGGGTCTTCAGATCTCCCCAGCAGGCATCGAGATGGACCCGCAGAAGGTAACGGCTGTGCTGGACTGGCCGCCACCCTCTGACAAGAAGGGTGTGCAGCGTTTTGTCGGATTTGCTAATTTTTACAGAAAGTTCATCAAGGGGTTCTCGGCCATCATCTCACCAATCACACAGCTAACAAGGCAGAATGTACGGTTTCATTGGGGTCCAGAGGCCCAGGAGGCGTTTGTGAAACTCAAGGAGCGATTCACATCCGCTCCCATCCTCAGTCACCCTGACCCATCTCTCCCATACATCCTGGAAGTGGATGCCTCTGAGGTAGCAGTGGGGGCCGTGGTCTCCCAACGCCAGGGCAATAAGGACCTAATGCACCCTGTGGGCTTCTTTTCCCGGAAACTTTCACCCGCAGAAAGGAACTACGATGTCGGTGACCGAGAACTGCTAGCCATAAAATCAGCGCTGGAGGAATGGAGGTACTTGCTGGAGGGAGCAGTCCACCCTGTACTAATTTACACGGACCACAAGAATCTTGAGTACTTAAGGACGGCAAAACGTCTAAAACCACGACAAGCCCGCTGGGCCCTCTTCTTTTCACGTTTCAGCTTCCACATTACCTACCGGCCTGGATCTAAAAATGTAAAGCCAGATGCGCTTTCACGCATGTTCGACTGCCCTAAAGACTCCACACCTCCTGATACCATCCTCCCTGCAAGCAACTTCCTTCTACTACAGCCGGATTTACTGTCCCAGATCAGGGAGGCCTCCCTGAACCCGCTCCTTCCCCCAGGACTTTCACTAAATCGTAGAGAGGGGCTTCTCTGGAAGGACAGCCAGGTGTTTGTTCCCGAACCCATCCGGGTTAAAGTATTGGCCCTCCTCCACGATCACCCACTAGCAGGACACTTTGGGGCCCGAAAGACTCTTGACTTGGTGCAGCGCACCTTCTGGTGGCCTGGTCTGAAGGAATTCTGCTCCAAGTATGTCAGTTCATGCCCAGTGTGCTCCCGAAGCAAGACTACTAGGGGCCGGGCCTGGGGCCTACTCAAGCCTCTACCTGCACCTGATCGACCCTGGCGTATGATAACGATGGACTTTATAGTCGAGCTGCCCCCCTCTGAAGATCACACGGCCATCTTTGTAGTCGTTGACCGACTCTCAAAGATGGCCCACTTCCTACCCCTAAGGGGAACCCCATCTGCAGCAGAGACGGCCCGTGTTTTTATCCGAGAGATCGTTAGGTTACACGGGGTACCCAAGAATATAGTCTCGGACAGGGGAGTCCAGTTCACCTCGCGGTTTTGGAGGGCACTGTGTGATAGTCTAAAGATTGAGCTGGCCCTATCCTCAGCTTACCACCCTCAAACTAATGGGCAGACTGAGCGCACAAACCAGACCCTCGAACAATATATTAGGTGTTTCACTTCATTTGTGCAAGATGATTGGGTTTCTCTGCTGCCCTTAGCAGAATTCGCGTACAACAACGCCAGCCACTCGACCACGGGACAGTCCCCGTTTTTCGCCAATTATGGGTTCCATTTAACATTTCTACCAGATTTTCTTACAGAGTCCTCAGTTCCAGCGGTCCAGGACGCAGTGACCTTCCTAAGCCGCAACAACCAAATCCTCCAGGAAGCCATAACCAAGGCCCAGGCGGACAGTAAGAAAGCCTTTGACCAAAAGAGGAGGGGAGAGTTGAATCTGCAAATCGGGGATCAGGTATGGCTTTCCTCTTCTAATTTAAAGTTAACCTGTCCCTCTAAGAAGTTGGCACCCAAGTTCCTGGGCCCTTTTCCTGTAAAGAGGAGGATTAATGAGGTGTCCTATGAACTGTCCCTGCCAGACACCATGAAGATACATCCTGTGTTTCATGTCTCTCTATTGAAACCCTCGGTACCCGATCCCTTCCCCAATAGGGAGTCCGGGCCTCCTGAACCTGTCCTAGTGGATGGAAACGAGGAGTACGAGGTAGAAGTTGTTCTAGACTGTAGAAGGCGACAAGGGCAAAGACAGTTTCTAATCAAATGGAAGGGCTTCGGCCCAGAAAGCAATTCTTGGGAACCTGAGGACAATATACATGCTGGAAGACTAATTCGTGCTTTTTTCATTTCACACCCTGAGAAGGATGACCAACTGGGCACCCGGAGGTTGCCCCTTGTGGGGGGGCAATGTCAGGGCTCCACTTGCGACGTACGGTCGAATCGGCGCGCGCGCATGCGCACACGCGCCGCTGATTCGTCCGGGCGTCGAAACGAGGGTACGCGCCGTCGTACTCCTCAGGCGCGCGCGCGTGCGCAGCGAGCGCGGGCACGTGCGTCGCGGGCGCACACGTGACGCGTTAGCGCTGTTTGGCGCCAGTTGGCCTTTAAAAGAATGACAGCTGCACATGTCAAGTGCTGTTCGTCTGCAGTTTGCCCCTTGTTTAACCTGCCTCTGTTGTGTACTCCTGTTTACCTGATCCGGCTTCCACTTGACTCTGCTGCCTTCTCCACTCCTGATTCCGGCCTGTTGACTCTGCTTTGGACTGATACCTGAACGCTGATCTCCTGCCTGTCTGACCTCTCCATTGCCTGTGCCCACTTACCTGCCTGCCAAAGTGTATCCAGACCCGGCCTGCCTGACGACCCCTCTGCCTGCTCCCTGCATGCTGCATACTTCCAGAGTTGCTGACGCCATCTCGGGGTCACCCTACATCCGGACCCTGCTCCGCTACCTGCCAGTCTCTGCTGCTTCAACATCCAGGAGATCGCTACTGATCAGCTACGTCTCCCACAGCATCCATTCCAGGCACTCCTACCCCGCTGTGCTCACGGGACCACTGTCTCCACTCCAGTGGGCCCTGAACCAGAGCCGTAAGAGAGGCCCTCTCCCAGCGAAGTCAGGCTCACCACTCAGGTACCTAACAGGAGCGTTCTCCAGGTGCTTCACCTCTTCTACCTTGAAAGGGTATAGCCGGGAAGTCTTGTTGGTCATGGAGGATTTCCTATCCACCTTGCTCCACTCTTCTTCTATAATGTCTTTCAGTTCAGTGAGTAAAGGGAAGCTTGGCCGTTCTTTACCCAGCTGCTTGAAGAATTTCTTCTGCTTAGCTGGGGGGGTGGATGCTTCTTCCCACTTGAGGGCCTCCTTAATTGCTCTAATTAGTGGTGAGTAGGGATGGGCCCGGTGCTCGATGCGAACCCACGTTCGCATCGAGCACCGGGGCGTTCGCTCGCTCGGCGAGCCCAGAACTATTTTGGCCGCTCGCATCACGTTCGTGTGATGCGAGCGGCCCCGCAATGCATTGCGGCCGGCGCGGCCGGCGCAGTGCATTGCTGGCTGATGATTGGCCAAGCATGCACTGTGACCCCGCATGCTTGGCCAATCACAGCCCCGGAAACTCGAAGAGCCATAATTGGCTACAGGCAGGACGCCTGTAGCCAATTACAGCTCAGGGGCTGTAGTACACGCCCCCCCCCTATAAAAGGCCGCCACGCCGTCTGCGCCGGTCACATGCTGTTCCGGCGCAGATAGAGCAGGCTAGATCTGTGACACTCTGCTGGATTTAGTTAGTTAGAGAGATTTACTTAGAGAGATTGAGTTAGATAGATTCATTCATTTAGATTGATTTAGAAAGAGGGGCTTGTAGTGTGTTCGTGGCAGGCAGGCAGAGCTCCTATATTTTGTTCCCAGAAGCACCTATAGGACTTGTAGTGTGTTCGTGGCAGGCAGGCAGAGCTCCTATATTTTGTTCCCAGAAGCACCTATAGGACTTGTAGTGTGTTCGTGGCAGGCAGGCAGAGCTCCTATATTTTGTTCCCAGAAGCACCTATAGGACTTGTAGTGTGTTCGTGGCAGGCAGGCAGAGCTCCTATATTTTGTTCCCAGAAGCACCTATAGGACTTGTAGTGTGTTCGTGGCAGGCAGGCAGAGCTCCTATATTTTGTTCCCAGAAGCACCTATAGGACTTGTAGTGTGTTCCTGGCAGGCAGGCAGAGCTCCTATATTTTGTTCCCAGAAGCACCTATAGGACTTGTAGTGTGTTCGTGGCAGGCAGGCAGAGCTCCTATATTTTGTTCCCAGAAGCACCTATAGGACTTGTAGTGTGTTCGTGGCAGGCAGGCAGAGCTCCTATATTTTCTTCCCAGAAGCACCTATAGGACTTGTAGTGTGTTCCTGGCAGGCAGGCAGAGCTCCTATATTTTGTTCCCAGAAGCACCTATAGGACTTGAAGTGTGTTAGTCCCATCACACAGAGATCATATATTTTGTTCCCAGAAGCACCTATAGGACTTGAAGTGTGTTAGTCCAATCACACAGAGATCATATATTTTGTTCCCAGAAGCACCTATAGGACTTGAAGTGTGTTAGTCCAATCACACAGAGATCATATATTTTGTTCCCAGAAGCACCTATAGGACTTGAAGTGTGTTAGTCCCATCACACAGACCTATATTTTCTTCCCAGAAGCACCTATAGGACTTGAAGTGTGTTAGTCCAATCACACAGAGATCATATATTTTGTTCCCAGAAGCACCTATAGGACTTGAAGTGTGTTAGTCCCATCACACAGACCTATATTTTCTTCCCAGAAGCACCTATAGGACTTGAAGTGTGTTAGTCCAATCACACAGAGATCATATATTTTGTTCCCAGAAGCACCTATAGGACTTGAAGTGTGTTAGTCCCATCACACAGAGATCATATATTTTGTTCCCAGAAGCACCTATAGGACTTGAAGTGTGTTAGTCCAATCACACAGAGATCATATATTTTGTTCCCAGAAGCACCTATAGGACTTGAAGTGTGTTAGTCCCATCACACAGAGATCATATATTTTGTTCCCAGAAGCACCTATAGGACTTGAAGTGTGTTAGTCCAATCACACAGATATCATATATTTTGTTCCCAGAAGCACCTATAGGACTTGAAGTGTGTTAGTCCAATCACACAGAGATCATATATTTTGTTCCCAGAAGCACCTATAGGACTTGAAGTGTGTTAGTCCAATCACACAGAGATCATATATTTTGTTCCCAGAAGCACGTATAGGACTTGAAGTGTGTTAGTCCAATCACACAGAGATCATATATTTTGTTCCCAGAAGCACCTATAGGACTTGAAGTGTGTTAGTCCAATCACACAGAGATCATATATTTTGTTCCCAGAAGCACCTATAGGACTTGAAGTGTGTTAGTCCCATCACACAGAGATCATATATTTTGTTCCCAGAAGCACCTATAGGACTTGAAGTGTGTTAGTCCCATCACACAGAGATCATATATTTTGTTCCCAGAAGCACCTATAGGACTTGAAGTGTGTTAGTCCAATCACACAGAGATCATATATTTTGTTCCCAGAAGCACCTATAGGACTTGAAGTGTGTTAGTCCCATCACACAGACCTATATTTTCTTCCCAGAAGCACCTATAGGACTTGAAGTGTGTTAGTCCCATCACACAGAGATCATATATTTTGTTCCCAGAAGCACCTATAGGACTTGAAGTGTGTTAGTCCCATCACACAGAGATCATATATTTTGTTCCCAGAAGCACCTATAGGACTTGAAGTGTGTTAGTCCCATCACACAGAGATCATATATTTTGTTCCCAGAAGCACCTATAGGACTTGAAGTGTGTTAGTCCAATCACACAGAGATCATATATTTTGTTCCCAGAAGCACCTATAGGACTTGAAGTGTGTTAGTCCCATCACACAGACCTATATTTTCTTCCCAGAAGCACCTATAGGACTTGAAGTGTGTTAGTCCAATCACACAGAGATCATATATTTTGTTCCCAGAAGCACCTATAGGACTTGAAGTGTGTTAGTCCCATCACACAGACCTATATTTTCTTCCCAGAGGCACCTATAGGACTTGAAGTGTGTTAGTCCCATCACACAGAGATCATATATTTTGTTCCCAGAAGCACCTATAGGACTTGAAGTGTGTTAGTCCCATCACACAGAGATCATATATTTTGATCCCAGAAGCACCTATAGGACTTGAAGTGTGTTAGTCCAATCACACAGAGATCATATATTTTGTTCCCAGAAGCACCTATAGGACTTGAAGTGTGTTAGTCCCATCACACAGACCTATATTTTCTTCCCAGAGGCACCTATAGGACTTGAAGTGTGTTAGTCCCATCACACAGAGATCATATATTTTGTTCCCAGAAGCACCTATAGGACTTGAAGTGTGTTAGTCCCATCACACAGAGCTCCTATATTTTCTTCTCAGCAGCACCCACAGGACTTCTAGTGTGTTAGTGGCATCACACAGAGCTCCTCTATTTTATTTGCAGAAGCACCCACAGGACTTCTAGTGTGTTAGTGGCATCACACAGAGCTCCTCTATTTTCTTTGCAGAAGCACCCATAGGACTTCTAGTGTGTTAGTGGCATCACACAGAGCTCCTATATTTTCTTCTCAGCAGCACCCATAGGACTTCTAGTGTGTTAGTGGCATCACACAGAGCTCCTCTTTTTTCTTTGCAGAAGCACCCATAGGACTTCTAGTGTGTTAGTGGCATCACACAGAGCTCCTATATTTTCTTCTCAGCAGCACCCACAGGACTTCTAGTGTGTTAGTGGCATCACACAGAGCTCCTCTATTTTCTTTGCAGAAGCACCCACAGGACTTCTAGTGTGTTAGTGGCATCACACAGAGCTCCTCTATTTTCTTTGCAGAAGCACCCATAGGACTTCTAGTGTGTTAGTGGCATCACACAGAGCTCCTCTATTTTCTTCTCAGCAGCACCCACAGGACTTCTAGTGTGTTAGTGGCATCACACAGAGCTCCTCTATTTTCTTCTCAGCAGCACCCACAGGACTTCTAGTGTGTTAGTGGCATCACACAGAGCTCCTCTATTTTCTTTGCAGAAGCACCCATAGGACTTCTAGTGTGTTAGTGGCATCACACAGAGCTCCTCTTTTTTCTTTGCAGAAGCACCCATAGGACTTCTAGTGTGTTAGTGGCATCACACAGAGCTCCTCTATTTTCTTTGCAGAAGCACCCATAGGACTTCTAGTGTGTTAGTGGCATCACACAGAGCTCCTCTTTTTTCTTTGCAGAAGCACCCATAGGACTTCTAGTGTGTTAGTGGCATCACACAGAGCTCCTATATTTTCTTCTCAGCAGCACCCACAGGACTTCTAGTGTGTTAGTGGCATCACACAGCGCTCCTCTATTTTCTTTGCAGAAGCACCCATAGGACTTCTAGTGTGTTAGTGGCATCACACAGAGCTCCTATATTTTCTTCTCAGCAGCACCCACAGGACTTCTAGTGTGTTAGTGGCATCACACAGAGCTCCTCTATTTTCTTCTCAGAAGCACCCACAGGACTTCTAGTGTGTTAGTGGCATCACACAGAGCTCCTCTATTTTCTTTGCAGAAGCACCCATAGGACTTCTAGTGTGTTAGTGGCATCACACAGAGCTCCTATATTTTCTTCTCAGCAGCACCCACAGGACTTCTAGTGTGTTAGTGGCATCACACAGAGCTCCTCTATTTTCTTTGCAGAAGCACCCATAGGACTTCTAGTGTGTTAGTGGCATCACACAGAGCTCCTATATTTTCTTCTCAGCAGCACCCACAGGACTTCTAGTGTGTTAGTGGCATCACACAGAGCTCCTCTATTTTCTTCTCAGCAGCACCCACAGGACTTCTAGTGTGTTAGTGGCATCACACAGAGCTCCTCTATTTTCTATTTTCTTTGCAGAAGCACCCATAGGACTTCTAGTGTGTTAGTGGCATCACACAGAGCTCCTATATTTTCTTCTCAGCAGCACCCACAGGACTTCTAGTGTGTTAGTGGCATCACACAGAGCTCCTCTATTTTCTTTGCAGAAGCACCCATAGGACTTCTAGTGTGTTAGTGGCATCACACAGAGCTCCTATATTTTCTTCTCAGCAGCACCCACAGGACTTCTAGTGTGTTAGTGGCATCACACAGAGCTCCTCTATTTTCTTTGCAGAAGCACCCATAGGACTTCTAGTGTGTTAGTGGCATCACACAGAGCTCCTCTATTTTCTTTGCAGAAGCACCCATAGGACTTCTAGTGTGTTAGTGGCATCACACAGAGCTCCTATATTTTCTTCTCAGCAGCACCCACAGGACTTCTAGTGTGTTAGTGGCATCACACAGAGCTCCTATATATTCTTCTCAGCAGCACCCACAGGACTACCGACTACAATGGCTGGAAGACCGCCAAGGGGAGGCAGAGCGTGCAGAGCCAAGAACACAGGGCAGGCAGGCTCTGTTTCTAGTGGATGTGGCCGTGGACGTGGACGTGGTCGTGCATCGTCATCAGCACGTGGCCATGGGACACGCGCGTCTTTGTTTTCGGCAGCTGGACATGTGGAGCCGCATCATGCTGAAGGCTTGGTAGAATGGATGACCAAGCCCTCCTCATCCTCCTCATCCTCTCTCACCCAGGCTCAGGGTACTGGCAGAGCATCATCAGCCACCCCTTCCCTAGACCCACCATGTCCTCCTGAGGAGTCCCCCGAACTCTTTGAGCACAGTGTTGGGTACATGCTCCAGGAGGATGCCCAACGATTCGAAGGCTCGGATGATGATACCCAGCTTGAGGAATCTGGCAGTACTGTTCCACCAGCTGCAGCTTACTGCCAGGTTTGCTCTAGTGGTGAAGAGGGAGGGGATGATGAGGTCACTGACTCCACGTGGGTGCCTGAAGGGAGAGAGGATGAGGAGGAGGACGAGGAGGAGGAGGATGCGGCGTCACATGTCCAACGAGGCAGGGTGCCCCCTGGAGGCCAGGTAGAGGCCAGCACAGCAACTGTACAACACCGCAGAGCTCCGCCTGTGCAGGGCGCTGCCTCTGCACGTTATCAGAAAAGTTCTTTGGTGTGGGCCTTTTTTGAGACGAGTGCAGCAGATCGCACCACTGCTATTTGCAATATTTGTCTCAAGCGTATCTCGCGTGGCCAAAACATCAGCCGCTTGGGCACCACAAGCATGACCAGACATATGGCGACCTGCCATGCAGCTCGTTGGCAGGCACACATAAAAGACCCACACCAAAGAACTAAGCGGACCTCTCCTTGCTCCTCCTCAGCTGGGATCTCCATCCCCACTACACCTTCAGTCCTCTCTGAAAGCTGCTCTGAGAGGACTGAAGGTGTAGAATTAGGTGTGTCACAACCAAGTACTTGCAGTACACCGACGTCCGATTGCAGCAGGCAAATTTCCCTGCCCCAGCTGCTGGACCGTAGAAAGAAGTACACTCCCAGCCATCCACATGCCCAGCGGTTGAATGCTAGCCTGGCTAAATTGCTAGCACTTCAACTGCTGCCTTTTCAGTTGGTAGACTCGGCCCCCTTCCGTGAGTTTGTTCAATGTGCGGTTCCTCAGTGGCAGGTTCCCAAACGCCACTTTTTCTCACGGAAGGCGATTCCGTCTCTCTACCGGCATGTGGAGGGCAATGTCCATGCCTCGCTGGACAGGGCGGTCAGCGGTAAGGTGCATATTACCGCTGACTCATGGTCCAGCAGGCATGGACAGGGACGGTACCTTTCTTTCACGGCCCATTGGGTCACTCTATTGGCAGCTGGGAGGGATGCAGGACAAGGTGCAGTAGTGTTGGAGGTTGTTCCGCCACCACGCCTCCAAAACGCTACTACTGCTACTGGTTGTGACACACCTCTCTCCTCCACCCCCTCCTCTTCTTCTTCCTCCAGTGCTCTGTCCTTGGAACCAGTGGTGCTCCGTAGGCGTACAAGGGGCTACGCAAGTACGCAGGCAAAAAGATGCCATGCCGTGCTTGCGCTGGTGTGTTTGGGGGACAGGAGCCACACTGGGCCAGAGGTTCTGGCAGCTCTGCAGGGGCAGGCCGAGAGGTGGTTGACGCCACGTCAGCTTAAGCCAGGAATGGTCGTTTCTGACAATGGCACCAACCTCCTCTCCGCCCTGCGACAGGGGCAGCTCACCCATGTGCCCTGCATGGCTCACGTCCTCAACCTGGTGGTGCAGCGGTTCTTGGGCAGGTTCCCAGGCTTACAGGATGTCCTGAGGCAGGCCAGGAAAGTCTGTGTGCATTTCCGCCGATCTTATAATGCCAGTGCTCGGCTGACTGAGCTGCAAAAGGAGCTGAACCTGCCCAAGAACCGCCTAATATGTGACATGCCCACCAGGTGGAACTCAGCGTTGGCCATGCTGCAGCGACTGCACACGCAGCAGAGGGCCATCAATGAGTACCTTTGCGACTACGGCACCAGGACAGGGTCAGGGGAGCTTGTTTTTTTTTTTCCCCACGTCAGTGGAGCATGATCAGGGATGCATGCACTGTCCTCTCACCATTTAAGGAGGCCACGAGGATGGTGAGCAGTGACAGTGCATGCATCAGTGACACTGTCCCTCTTGTCCACCTGTTGGAGCATACGCTGCGTGGGATAATGGACAGGGCACTTGAGGCAGAACAGAGGCAGGAAGAGGAGGACTTCCTTGCCTCTCAAGGCCCCCTTTATCCGGACAGTGTTCCTCCTGTCCCACCCATCACACAGGAAGAGGATGAGGAGGAGGAGGAGGAGGAGGAGGAGGATTGTGTGAGCATGGAGGTGGAGCCTGGCACTCAGCATCAGCAGCAGCAGTCTTTTAGGGATGATGTACAGTCCCAACAAACCAGTGGACTTGTACGTGGCTGGGAGGAGGTGGCTGGCGATCATGTCATCCTCAGTGACCCAGAAGACTCCGGACCGAATGCCTCAGCTAACCTACGCTGCATGGCCTCCCTGATCCTGCAAAGCCTGCGGAAGGATCCTCGTGTTCTTCGGATCAAGGAGAGGGACCATTACTGGCTGGCCACTCTCCTTGATCCGCGGTACAAGGGTAAGGTTGCGGACCTTATCTTGCCGTCGCAGAGGGAGCAGAGGATGAGACATCTCAGGGAGGCCTTGCAGAAAGGTCTGTGCAACGCGTTCCCAGAAACTGGGAGGCTACAAACTCCTGGTCCTGGGCGACGAGTAGCTGAGGCTTTGGTCAGTAGCAGAAGGAGCGGTGGGGAAGGTGGACGTCTGACCGATGCGTTCAGACAATTTTTTAGTCCGCAGCCCCAAGGTATGATCGGTTCCAGCAACCATCGCCAGCGTCTGATATACATGGTGCAGGAATACCTTGGGGCAAGGTCAGACTTGGACACCTTTCCCACCGAAAATCCTCTGGCTTACTGGGTCCTGAGGATGGATCACTGGCCAGAGCTTGCACAGTATGCAATTGAGCTACTGGCCTGTCCTGCCTCCAGCGTTCTGTCCGAACGCACATTCAGTGCTGCTGGAGGATTTGTGACTGATCATAGGGTGCGCCTGTCCACCGCCTCGGTTGATCGACTGACCTTCATCAAAATGAATCAGTCTTGGATCACCACCAGCTACCAGGCACCTGAGGCGGATATAACCGAATAATTTTTAATGTCACATCACATCCCTTCAAGACTGCCTATGCTGATGCTGAGTGACTGTCCTCTTATGTTCACTGACTATCCTCTTCCTCCTCCTCAATGATCCATGCCACCACACCAGTGCCTAAGGCACAATTTTTCAACCCCTGTTTAACAGGGGCGTGTACATACAATTTTTTTATAAAAAAATGCTTCGCAACACGTGTGACTGCTGCTCCAAGTACAGTATCTGTGAGGGGTTGCAGTGTTGTGGCACCAGCACCAGTGCCTAAGGCACAATTTTTCAGCCCCTGTTTAACAGGGGCGTGTACTTACAATTTTTTAAAAAAATGCTTCGCAACACGTGTGACTGCTGTGCTCCAAGTACAGTATCTGTGAGGGGTTGCAGTGTTGTGGCACCAGCACCAGTGCCTAAGGCACAATTTTTCAGCCCCCTAAACAGGGCGGGTAATTACAAATCTTGATCTAATAGTTCACAGCAGGGCCCATTCCTGCGCTCCACCAAGAGTAACTATGAGGGCCTACAGTCTTGTGGCAACACCGTCCACCACCACCGCCAAAGGCCCAATTTTTCTGCCCTGTTCATCAGGTGCTTGCAATTACAAATCTTGATCTAATAACTCCCAGCAGGGCCCATTCCTGCGCCCACCAAGAGTAACTGTGAGAGCTTACAGTCTTGTGGCAACACCGTCCACCACCACCACCACCACCCCCAATTTTTCTGCCCTGTTCAACAGGTGCATGCAATTACAAATCTTGATCTATTAACTCACAGCAGGGCCCATTCCTGTGCCCACCAGTCTTGTGGCTACACCAACATCTAATAGGGCAAATTTCTGCAGAGTATATACGCCAGGCCCCTACTTTCATACATCCAACTTACAAACGACTCCTACTTGCAAATGGAAAGAGAAAACAGGAAGTGAGAGGAAATCTACCCCTAGGAAGGGAAATTCTATCCTGTTAGATTTAATTTGGGAAAAAGGTATCTCCTCTCTACTGATACTTTATCACCAATCCTTGTTTCAATTAAAACCCCACTTTTTCCAAAAACATTTGTCATTGGGACGGAAAGTGAGGTGACATGTTCTGAACAGATGTGCAAAGACAGCAAATGTTACAGGGGTGATAACCCCTCCCTATGTTCTCCAAAAAGCTTAAAAATAGATTTTTTTGGGATGGAGCTACACTTCATAATGTACCTGTTCAGATTCTACTTAAGAACAAACCTAAAGCCGCAAGTGGTTTTAAATGGCTTCTTTTTTTCCTTTAAAAATGTCATTTTGTGCAAGGACAGTTCTAAACACGGGAAACACATGCCACTTCACAGGCATACTTTAGACACCCCCCAGGTACCATATTTAAAGGAAAATTTCACTTTTTTTTTTTCACTTTATGCATCATTAAAATGACTGCTCCCGAAAAAAACGTTAGTTTTTTTAAAAGTTCTTTTTGCATTGATATATGTCCCCTGGGGCAGGACCCGGGTCCCCAAACCTGTTTTATGACATTAACATGCATATTGGCCGTTGTAATTAGCACTTTTGATTTCGAACGTTCGCGTCCATTATAACGTATAGGGTTCGAAAATTCGCGCGAACTTTCGGTCGGTTCGAAGGTTCTGGTGCGAACCGAACCCGGGGGTGTTCGGCTCATCCCTAGTGGTGAGACCATGGCGAAATCAAAGCCCCCGATCTCCTCATCGCCTGGAAATTCCTCTCCAGAGGTCCCGGTCCTGCGATTCCAATCTGGAAGGGCTAAGCAGAAAAAACACACAGGGGGAGGGGAAAACATAGGCATCAGAATGCGCTTTAAGAAAAGCAAATGTATTTCCACCCCTCCCTTACCAGCACATACCTAGTGCGTAAGGGCTGGCCACTTAAAGGCGGTGATTTGTCCATAATCTCTGGACGAAGAGCGTCAAATATAACACAGAGGTCTGCAAGACAAGATTGCGACTTAAGCATACCACCGGCAATTTTTTTACAGAAAAAATGCATGCCCCAAATTTTTCATTCTCTATATATTATTATATATTTTTTTTTTTTTTACAACAAAAAAACGGCGTTTAATAAAAAAAAAAAATTATCATCATTTTTTTTTTTTTTTTTTTTACACACACATATATATATATATATACCTTTATTTTATTTATATATATATATATATATTTTTTTTTTTTAAACATTTAACAGCAAAAACGGGCATACACTTTTAGGGTATAAAAATAGCACTAACCTGTAGTCCTTGTAAGGCCGAGAGCTGGGGAAAAAGGCTTGCTGATTCCACTGCACTGGAAACCCCCAGTGATACAGCAGCAGCAGCCTGGCTTTTAAATTCCCCGCCTCGTGACGTCACCGCCCCCGTGGACGATGGTCGTACTGCGCATGCGCGGCCCCCGGACCGCGCGTGCGCGAACCAAGCCTCGATTCCGCCGGAGGCCGGTGCGCATGCGCAGACCAACGAAACAGTTCCAAACCAGGAACAACACGGCGAGCTGGAACGCAGAAGCGCTCCAGCCGCCATACAGGGGGGAATACACTAGACGCCAGGGAAACAATATACACATATAATAACACAAATATGACTGCCATGGAGAAAGAAAAAGGGACCTTGCCAGCCGATGAATCCACTAGGCCACGCAGTCTGCCGACCATCCGTTCGACCGTCCGTCTGATACATCTGAAGGGCATACAGAGGCAATCCACCTATTCTGGGGACACATCCAGCCTCAAACAAAGCTACTCGCCCGCCCATGGCTGAGCACAGAGCTTGCACCGCGTTGGTATGCCAGAAGAATCCGAGGTCCGACCAGACGTGAACAGAATGTGAAGATCCATAGGAGGAGGACAAAAAAGGAACACAGTATGGAGTGGTGAGTGTTCTTTTATGGGAATGGGGTCCTATAGCATTGGAGAGGAGGCGGGGTTAACCCACACGTAGGCTGCCATGGAGTCTGTCAGGAAAAATTTGTTTAAAAAAAAAAAAAAATTGGATAGTAATTTTAATAAAAAGTAAAAAATATTATGTGTTTTTTTTCAAACTTGTCGCTCTTCTTTTGTTTATAGCGCAAGAAATAAAAAACCGCAGAGGTGATCAAATACCACCAAAATAAAGCTCTATCTGTGGGGAAAAAATGATAAAAATTTTATTTGGGTACAGCGTTGCATGACCGCGCAATTGTCATTCAAAATGCGACAGCGCTGAAAGCTGAAAAATGGCCTGGTCAGGAAGGAGGTGTTTGTGCCTGGTAGGCAAGTAGTTAAACCAATAAATGTGCCATGGACAAATTTGGCCAAACTTGATTCCTTGTCTAATTATTTCTTGGGTCATATCTGGGGAATGGTTTTGTTCGGGAGAGTGTGGCCTACAATCTCAAAGGTATTTATCAGTATATATTTACTAAAAGAATTGCGTTTCCATGTTCTGTGTACTGTGGGAGACCAGATGTAGTGAATGCAGGGTCCTGGGTTTAAGGACACTTTAAAAATGGTTGAGGAACAGCCATATTCTGCTACTAAGGTAGTGGAAGACAGTTTCATGTCAAAGGTCTTACATCATAGCAAGACTGAGCACAGCAACAAGACACAGGGTAGTTATACTGTGTCAGTGTCAGCCCCCATTTAATAACATTGTAATGCCACCCTTATTCCTGGCCTTTTAATATGGTGACAACAACCTGATACCTGTGCAGCATAGGTGTCAGCTTACTAGCACCATGTTAAAAGGAATATAGGTGGCATTACAAGGAGTGTTATTAGGCTGGACAGCTGCACTCCAGTAGCCACCTTTATTTTACAAAAAGTTCTTAAGCCCCAGGTTCACAATAAATCGCACAGGAATGCACACCGCATTTACATGCGATTCAGTGCAGTGCGATTTGAGCCCATTCATTTGAATGGGCTCAAATTGCACTGCATTGCACTAAATTAGTGCATGCACTAGTTTTGGAAACACATTGCAACCGGAATGCATAGTTTTTTTGTGTCATGCGATCCAGTGCAGGCAAACACACTGTGTTTGAAGCCTGCATTTGAGGTGCGTTTAAGCACTAGTTCAGCATGAAATGCATCAGCAGTTTTTTTCCCCACTTTCACTATGATTGATGTTTTTTAAGATTTTTTTTGTAAAATAAAGGTGGCTACTGGAGTACAGCTGTCCGGATTTTATATTTTCCTATACTGTACAGTTAGGAGCTGAGCCGCCAAACAATGAAAGTGAGTGGCAGATGTGGTGAACGGCTAACGTCACAATCTTCACCTCAGTCAATCTGAGGAAGATTTGTATTCACTGATAAAATATAAGGCTTCCTGTGAATGGCTGAGTAGGGCTCAACCCAACTCGATTTTGTTCCGGGAATGGAACATTCTTGGTTCCGGAACACAGAGCTGTATATTGTATGTAGCATCTGTTAGTAAAAGAAAAGCTTGGCCCAAATGAACTATTTAAAGTCATCGTAAACATGGAGTTAGGCTTTAAACCCTCCACTGTGCTATTTGGATAATGTGGTCTGTGCTTCCACCTCTATCCTGCCTACAGGGAATGGACTGCTGAGACAAAGAACCATGTGAATGCAAGGTTTGAGAGGGAGGCCCGAAGCATTGCTGGCTACCTCTCTCTTGGTTAAAGTGGTTGTAAACCCCTACAAACCACTTTGGCCTACAGGTAAGCCTAGATTAAGGCTTTCCTGTAGGTCCAATAAATATCTCCTAAACCTACATGGTCAGGGCTGGTGCAAGGATTTTTGACACCCTAGGGGCGAAACCCCATTTTGCTGCCCCCCTTGGCTCCACCCATTACTCCACCCCCTTTGTCCTGCCCATGTATACCCCCACCTATTTATAGACTGCTAACATTTTGGGGATGGAGTCAGTCACTGGCCTGGCGCATGATACCCATGCAGCGTATGTAGGAGCCTGGAAGTGGTGGTGGGGGTCCCCTGACTGATGTGCGCTCTAGGCCGGTGCTTACCTTGTCTATAGGTAACGCTGGCCCTGTACAGGGAAAATGTACACAGAGAATCAAGGCACTGATGATAAGTGCAGGCCCATCAGTGCCACCTATTAGTGCCCATTAGAGCTGTCTATCAGTGCTGCCCATTAGTGCTGCCCATCAGTGCCCTTGGGCACTGAGTGCCACCCATAAGTCTCCATCAGTGCCACATATTAGTGCATCCTATCAGTGCCCATCAGTACAGCCTCATCAATGCCCATCAGTGGGGAACCCCTTATAATGGGCACAGCAGGTGTACAGACCCGAGAACTGAGCACAGGGATGGTGGGAACCCCTCATAATGGGCACAGCGGGTGTACAGACCCGAGAACTCAGCACAGGGATGGTGGAAACCCCTCATAATGGGCACAGCAGGTGTACAGACCCGGGAACTCAGCACAGGGATGGTGGGAACCCCTCATAATGGGCACAGCGGGTGTACAGACCCGAGAACTCGGCACAGGGATGGTGGAACCCCTCATAATGGGCACAGCGGGTGTACAGACCCGGGAACTCAGCACAGGGATGGTGGGAACCCCTCATAATGGGCACAGCGGGTGTACAGACCCGAGAACTCGGCACAGGGATGGTGGAACCCCTCATAATGGGCACAGCGGGTGTACAGACCCGAGAACTGAGCACAGGGATGGTGGAAACCCCTCATAATGGGCACAGTAGGTGTACAGACCCCTGGATAGGAGGGGGCAGCATTTACTTGAACTTATTGGCTGTATTTTCTTTTTGCAGTCGCTGACTGCTCATGGAAGGGAGAGGAGACCCATTTTAGATGCTATAAGTGAAGGAAAATACAGGCCAGGTATAGTAAATGCTGCATCCCAGGCTGCACTAGTATCGGCAGTAACCAGGAGAATACATAGGGACTAGTGGGCAGCAGCCTGACTTGTAGGCAGTGTTTTCTATGGGTGGTCACCAGCAGAAAAAATAAACATAAAGAGAGCCAACGCACTGACCTCCCTGCACAGCACTAATATCAGCTCCAGTAACAGCATGTGTACCAGGACCAAGCACTCACCGACATCCTCTGCTTCTCACCTGCCGCGTTGTGACCTGTGTATTGTGCCCGGGGGAGGGGGAACATTCCGAGGAGCTGGTCAGTGGTTTGGTTGTCTCCGAGCTAGCTTGTCAGCTGGAGGCCTAGTTTCAGTTAGGCCCCTTTCACACTGGGGTGTTTTTCATGCGGTACAGCGCTAAAAATAGCGCCTGTTCACCGCCTGAAAAAATCCGGCCCCTTTAACTCCAGAGTGAAAGCCGGCGGGCTTTCACACTGGAGCGGTGCGCCAGCAGGACGGCAAAAAAAGTCCTGCTAGCAGCATCTTTGGAGCGGTATAGGAGCGGTGTGTTCACCGCTCCTATACCGCTCCTTCCCATTGATTTGAATGGGAAACCGCGGTAAAACGCTACGCTACGGCGGCGCTCTGCGGGGGTGTTTAACCCTTTTTTCGGCCGCTCGCGGGGGGTAAAACCGCACCACGAGCGGCCGAATACTGCGGTTAAAACGACGGTAAAGCAGCGCTAATTATAGCGCTGCTTTACCGTCACCGCGGCTCCCCGCCCCAGTGTGAAAGGGGCCTTAAAGATACCACAGTGCATTGTTAGTATCGTTATGGTAATTCTGGGGGAGGTCCTGCAAAGACTAATGTCACTATTTAAAATTACTGGACAGATGTTGTTTATAGTTATGTATAATATTATTTGAGTTATTAATAAAGGGGCTGCTATGGCCAATAATTACTCCATAAAAGGTGTGGTCTCCATTTAATGGGAAATGGGGAAGGTAATGGAGTTGGGGTTGGCTGGGCACTTCAAGGGGTGTATGGATCATCTGGTCTACAATAGTCATGACACAGAGTCCAATTGCAGGAGCAAGAACTTTGTATTGAAGGAAATGCTCAACTGAACAGACAACTCAGCAGGATAGCACCATGCCAGGGAAACACTCACAGTTCCACGTAACTTGAAAACACAGTGGATTATGATGCACTGACAGCGTCTGTCTCTGAGGGTAGAATGCAGCCTGTCCATTCCAGGATCAAAGGGGAGACTTCCACAGAAGGATAGTGTTCCCTAACCTGTCCCTGTCGACCGTGATGTCGTATGACCAGACTAGAATAGGGAAGTTTATAGCCAGTAGCCAATAGCTGCCCTAGCGTCGGTTTTCGTCCGTCGGACTAACATGTTCTAAAGTCCGTCTGATTTTTCGACAGCAAAGGTCCAATGAAGCCCACACACGGTCGAATTGTCCGATGGATTCATTCCGTCGGGCATTTGCTGTCGAAAAGTCCGGCCGTGGGTACACGGCATTCTCTCAAGCTTGTTTTGATAATGGGGCAGGGGAGATGTTTGTTGCATTTCTCTGATCTCCTTCGTCGGGAACTGCGGCAACTGTATTTAAAGATATTATATCACAAAATATCTAATATTAGTAGCATATCTCACAAAATCTACATATATCATCACAAGGTTACACAAATTCTAAGATTACTTACACATGTGTTGAACCGTGCATCAGACAGGTCAAGTGTCCAAATTACTTGACCATCTGCTCCCACCGCTGTCAGAGGCTTCGGGGAGAGACTGGAGTTGCCCCTTCCGCTGTGGACACCTGCAGCTGTACCCCAGGAACTAATGAGAGGGCTATCCGCTCAGCAATGACATTACTGATTGAGACTTAATCACTGAGAGCAGGACACCAACTGCACCTAGTTCACACTCCAGCATCCATATCAGCCTGACAGAGCACTTCTACCAGACCCCTACCAACACTTTACCACTGCAATTAAACTTATCGCATCTGACTCCTGTCCCGCATCTACGCTGCATCTGTGCAAAGACTATAGCACCTCTATGGAATACGTTAACTGTATGCAGGCTCATCAGGACTGATGTTAAATGCACAAACGCTTCCTAACCACTTCAGCTCCGGAAGGATTTACCCCCTTCCTGACCTGAGCATTTTTTGCGATTTGGCACTGCGTCGCTTTAGCTGACATTTGCGCAGACGTGTACCCAAACAAAATTTTTTCCCCACAAATAGAGATTACTTTTGGTGGTTTTTGATCACCTCTGCGTTTTTTCTTTGCTCTATAAACAAAAAAAGACTGCAATATTTTTTTTGATATGAAAAAAGACCGAAAATTTGGGGGAAAAAAATATATTTTCTACTTTTTGTTATAAAATATGAATATTCAATTTTTTGAGTGATTGAAAAATGACAAAAAAAAAATAAAATTTTACGCAAAGTTGTCACTGAAATTATATATTGCTCAAACATGCCATGGGCATATGTGAAATTACACCCCAAAATACATTCTGCTGCTTCTCCTGAGTACGGGGATACCACATGTGAGACTTTTTGGGAGCCTAGCCACTACAAGGCAAACCACATAGAATATAATATTTCTGTGCACTCTTGTTGAGGTATTGCACTAATGTAATTTTTGGTCTTTTTTTTTTTATTTTCTTCTCATATTCCATATGCTTGCTGTTTATATTGCCATGAGATTATTTTATATACTTTGTTTTTATCTAAACGGGATGTTGGTGCCATATCTTATGTAAACCTAACCTGATCTCTGACCACATAACCCACCATATTTTATTTACTTGTTTTGAACATCTGCCTCTAAAAAAAAAAAAAAAAACAGGCAGGTGAACCGCAGGTAATGAATAAGTGCACCGCGGGTAAGGAATGTGAAACGCGTCTATCATTAGAACTGTATGGAACACGTGGAAGTTCGTTTATTAAACAAGAATTTTGATGGATCTTGGAGTGCTGCCATTTCTTCAGTGTTGAGCCGCAGTTTTACTGCCCCCTGGCCACCCAAAAAAATTTCAATTTTACATCCTGACGGGGCTGTACACATGCTACTTCACAGCTGTGGTAGTTTTAACTTGGGTTGCAGAGTTTGAGAGGCAGCACCACCAACACTGCAGTTGTGAGCCAAGCACTTTGCTCACAGTTACGACATGGTCCTGCAACGTAAAATTGGCTCCCAGCGCTAACAAAGAAGTAAAGAAACAGATGTCTAGGGGTGGCAGTAATGCCTCCTGAACATCTGCTAGCCGCTGCTATACCACCCTCTGAAAATCATCCCACCACGGATTGCTTTTCTGAGGGCAGTAAGCGTTACTGCCAGTTTGAAAGAGCCCTTAAAACATAAGTTCACCTTTGTTCACTTTTTAATTTTTCTTCCAAATTCCAGCTCCCCTATGTACCAATAGAGCATTCATGTACTTTTTTAGCAAAAATATCAACGCTTTACATTAATTCTACATACACTTACTTTACTTGTCCTCATCCATGTTTCCAGATGTATCCATTTGTAATGTCTTACTTCCTGGTCAGACTATAGGTTATGACACAAGAAGGAGTTGACCAGCTGACCTCATTAGCACACACCCTGCATCATCTACCCACCCACTCCCTGCTGAGCGTTTTTTAAATGAAATGCAACCAATCAGTGATCACCCTTCTCACTAAATACACAATATACAATCAGATTGCATAGTGTATGGTCATCTTTATACAAGTACATAGACGTGAGTGGACAGAAGCACTCAGCTGTCAAGCCCCGTTCACATCTCTGCATAGCAAAAACTTGCATTCCCACATGCGTCTTTTTTTTTTAGCGAGTGGGGGAGGCGTTTTGGAGCATTTTCACTCATCACGCCCAGGGCAGCCAATCCACCTGAATGGGCTGCCCTACACACAGCAATCGCCCCAAAGAAGCTTCAGAACTTTTTTTTAGAGTGAAGCTTGGTGCGTTTTTTACTGTGATTTTCGGTGCAGTGCATTTCTGAAATGCAAGGAAATGCACAGATGTGAATGGAGTCTCATTGTTCTTGTGTGTTAACGCACAATTTCACTTTCAGGCCCCATTCACATCTAGCATAGTGGGAGCGCACATTTTGTGGCTCGTTTTTTTTCTGTGACACGCATAAGGCAGCCCATTGATTTCAATTGGCTGCACTACATGTGGTTAATGGATAATTTTGACGTTTTGTGGGTTGCATGTTTTTTACAGTGCGTTTTGCAGCATTTGCCCCTAATTTTTTCACATGGCGAAATGTGTGTTTGCTTCTGTGTTTGGTGTGCCGCTAACAATTAATGGCACTGAAAGTGCAACTAGTAATTTTAGGTGTATAAAGATGGCCATACACTATACAATCTGATTGTACAAATATCCATGAGGACAGTGAAGTAAGTAGAATTAATGGAAAGCGTTGATATTTTTGCAAAAAAAGTACATTAATGCTATACTGGTACATAGGGGAGCTGGAATTATAAGAAAAAAAAAGGTGAACTTATCGTTTAAAGCAGAGTTCCACCAAAAAATGTAACTTCCGCTTTAAGTGCAGGTGACCCCCTGACATGCCACATTTGGCATGTCATTTTTTTGGGGGCGGAGCAGATATCCTCTTTTTAGAGGTATCCAGCTCCCACTTCCTTCCAGGGGTCTGCGGCACCGGAAGGATGATCACCTCTCCCCCCTCCATCCCTGAAATCTTCTGGGACACGTCACAGGTCCTAGAAGATTGGCCGGACATTCACAGCGAGCAGCGCGGCTCGTGCATGCACAGTGTGTGCCCAGCTGTGAAGCCACAGCCGGGCACCCACAGTAACAATGCCGGCGCCATGGAGAGGAGGGGGAGAGGAGCTGAGCTTCTTACGCTCCTCCTGGAGCTGAACTATGTATTCAGAGTAAGTGTTTTTTTCTGTTTGGTTCGTCAGGTACAACTGCCTTGTTTTTTTAGTGCTGCTTTTAAACTATTTTTAAATAATTTTTTTCCAAGCTAAAATACCGGCCTAACTACATTCACAGTAGAAGCATTTATTTGTGGGGAAACCTGTTCTTTCACAGTAAATAGCAAGATATGGTTACTTCCCCAGTTGGGATTTCACTTCAGGCCTCGAGCAGAGAAATTTCCCACCACCTTGGTATTAATAAAGGCTCCATAAATGTATCTGAAATATCCATTGGGTGGTGATTACTGACAGTTTACTCCTAGAATTCTAATTGTTTCTGGTTGTACCTTCTTCTTTTTTCCATGCATTCCAAATTCTTTTGGACCAAAAAAAGCACTGTGCTGTGCAATTCATTTGGTACCAAAATAAAATGTAAATGCGATTCTTACCTCTTTTCCTGCACTGCCTCCAAAAGTCTTGTCACCCTGTGGTCTTTAACTGGTTCTCTTCTGGGTTGAATGACATCTAGTGTCATTATACCCACTTCCGCTGGGTGCCACCATGGACCAACCCCCAGAGTCATGTCATTAAAGTACCCTGCATGCACAGTACAATAGAGCATTATGTAAGTAATGCTTCTTTCATCAATGAGAACCACCCATTAATTACTTGATTAGATGATGGAAGCATGATGACCTTGCATGCAACATGGCAGATTAGAAAAGGTTTGAAAACAGGTAAGTATTAGAAAATAAACACTGTGTGGGGTTATTATACAAGAAAATGCGCAAAAAAAAAATAGATCAAAAATTTCCCACAGTGCTGGATGACATTAGTCTTTATAAATTAGAGCATAAATTAGAGCAATTAATCAAACCAAAGTCACTGCCATAAATAGTCCATACAAAGTCAGTATAGAAAATCCAATTAAAAAATGGGAAGGGATCCAATGCAGGGAATTCACACACACAGTGCAGCCTTCAGGGAGGAACAGAAACCGTGTTCCAAAATCTGCAAAAAAGTACAAGCAAAGGCTTGGCTCTCACTTGACGTCTGTTCACTTTATACGTCCATTCCACATACCTTTGGATTAATGGCATTCGAAAAATGTTTGCTTTTAGACCCACTCATCAATCCACGCCAGGCAGATTTTATTGTACAGGGGACTAAATTCTGCCTGACACACAATTATTTCACTTTTGACGATGAATATTATCAACAATTGCAAGGTACCGTGATGGGGGCTAATTTTGCCCCCTCATACGCAAACCTAGCTATGGGATTTTGGAAAAATAACCATATTTACAACAATAACCCTTTTGCAGCTAACATAGTTTTCTTTGGGAGGTATATTGACAACCTCATTATCATTTGGGATGGTGTCCCCGATCTCATTACTCCATTCGTCAAACACTGTAACAACAACACCTATGGGTTGTCATTCACGTTTGTCATCAACCCCTCCACCATGGCCTTCTTGGATTTAGAATTGGGTCACGATGGTCAGCACATTTGCGCTAAGAACTATACTAAACCCACAGCAGGGAATTTCTACTTACACTTCAAAAGTTGTCATCTTAATTGGATTAAAAATATTCCAAAAGGCCAATTTTGCCGAGTACTCATCTCAAAAGTAAATTTCTCGACAAATAGGTCTAATTGATGAAGCCTATGAACCGTACCTCTATGGTAAGCCACCTAGTTCCAGCCACAATTCTAAGGATGGCTCAGTGAGGTTCGTTACAACTTTTCATTCAAAATATAGAAACATGGAAAGAATATTATCTAAACATTGGAATATCCTATAGCAGGATCCTAATTTAAAAAACATACTCCCTGCTCACCCCACAGTCACCTATCAGAGAGCTCCCAATTTGAGAAACAAAATTGCGCCAATTAAATTAAAATCCAATATTGTTCCACCACCTGTACCTGTCTTAATACCTATCATAGGCATGTATCAATGCAAAAAAGCATGCAAGACCTGTAAATTTGTCAGTCGTGGTCAGAAATCATTCACTACTAAAAGGTAAATCATGGACGCCTCAAAGGCATTCGACAGCATTGATTGGACGTATATGTGGGCAGTAATGGAACGATTTGGGTTTGGTGACACATATATTGCATGGGTGCGTCTACTATACAGTAAGCCTGAAGCTGCTATTCGAGCTTTTGGCTTTCTGTCACAAGACTTTGCTTTGAGGAGGGGGACGCGGCAAGGTTGCCCGTTGTCCCCTCTGCTCTTTGCGCTGGCCATTGAGCCCTTGGCGATCGACGTAAGGGCGAACGAGCAAATTGTGGGATTCCGCTATGGCCCCCTGCAGGAGAAGATAATGCTATACGCAGATGACACCCTACTTATGTTGGGAGATACGGACGAGTCCCTGCGGGAGGCCATGGCAACCATTACCAAATTTGGGACGTACTCAGGGTTACAAATTAATTGGTCAAAATCTGCCCTCTTGCTGCTGGATGGCGACGCCACACAGGTAGTGGCTCAGTCATGTCCCATACCTGTCACCACCTCATTTAAATATCTGGGGATCCAGGTTACGTCTAACCTGCGTGATTTCGGCCGGTTGAATATTTCACCCCTGCTTCAGAGGTTTAGAGAGCGAGTGCGGACATGGAATGGCCTGCACATATCAGTGGCGGGTAAAGTAAACTTGGTTAAAATGATTCTCATGCCCCAATTGCTCTATTACCTACATAATACCCCAGTGGTAATACCTTTAAAAATATTTGGTTAACTCCATCTTTCGCGCTTTATTGTGGAAAAATAAGCCCCCAAGAATAAAGTTGGAACATCTTCAGAGGCCCAAAGACGATGGCGGATTGGCATTGCCCAACCCGTGGTTGTACTATCTTGCCGCTCAGCTACAGCACCTAGTAGGGTGCTTTGGGACAGAGCCGGCTGGCTCCTCCCAGGCACTCATGCTACACACGGTAGGCGCAGGCCCCATCCCCATGGCACTGGAATCCCTGGCATTTGCCAGGCCCAACAAAAAATACCCTACATACAACCTAATACAGAAGGTTTGGAACAAGTGCAAATACTTACAGCAGGCTGAGGGGTATACTGTATATAGTCCTCTGTGGCATAATGATACTTACACAGAACTAGCTAAACTACAGGACGGGGCTAGATGGATAGTGCATGGAGTCACACATGTTAAACAAGTTTTTAGGAATGGTGTTCTGAGGACGTTTGAGGACCTGCAGGCGGAATTTAGCCTGCCCTCCTCAATGGTCTTCCAATACCTTCAGCTGCAACACGCAGTTCGGGCACAGAGCAGGTCAAATGAGTGGCGCTTGTCACCTACTCCGGTGTTTGACATCATCAGAGATGCTGACACCTCGAAAGGATTCATCTCGCAAAGCTACACTGCACTCTTACAATACTTCCCGGGGCAACACCCCCTGAAAGTGAGAGAAAAATGGGAGAGGGATGTGGGACAAATGGACGGTGAGGAATGGGAAGAGACATTTCAGGTGGTGAGTGTCTGTTCTCTAAATGTGTCCCAAAGGCTTACCCAACTTTACATTATTTTGAGGGTGTATTATACACCGTACAGACTAAGGTTGATGGGCTTACAATCTGAGGATACGTGTACCAGATGTCGTCGAGACCATGGGGATCTTATACACCTTTTGTGGCGCTGCCCCAAATTACATTTATACTGGAATGAAGTGGTAAACCTGATTAACTCTGTATTTGTGCTGTCATTACCGGTTGATCCCAAAGTGTGCCTCTTGGGGGTGGTGGAGGAATTTGTGTTGGCAGTTCACACCAGGGAGGCGGTAAATAGGGTATTATTCCAAGCCAGAAGGTTGATCATGCTTTATTGGAAATCTGAGACACCCCCGACCTCGAGGGAATGGATAGGTAAAATAGGGGAAATGCTGCGCATGGAGAAACTTATATACCAGCATAGGGGGAGTACTAAGAAATATGAAAATCTCTGGGCCCCATGGCTGGACACACCGGGGCTCGCCCCGGTGGATCTGGTCATGGACAGGCTGCTTGGATAATGGAGGGATAAAGTAAATGATTGTATTGGCAATACTGTAAGAATAAAGTGAAGATGTGCCTTGTTATCATATGCAATAGTGTGCGCTTAAACAACAGGAAGTGTTACCTGCTGGTTTGTTATTGTTGGATGTATACCACCTTTTTGTTCAATAAAAACCTTTTTGTTGGTAAAAAAAAAAAAAAAAAAGGTAAATCATACCAGATAAAGGATTTTTACAATTGCTCGTCGGACTATGTTATCTATGCTCTCAGTTGCCCATGTGGCCTACTTTATGTAGGCCATACCATTCGGGCACTGAGAACTAGGTTTGGCGAACACAGAAGATTCATAGAGGGTGGTACAAATCCTCATAGTGTTCCCAGACATTTCGCCATGGCTCACCAAAAATCTACTGTAGGACTCAAAGTGTGGGTGATCGAACAGATCTCCAGTGCACTTCCTGCAGCAGAGAGATTTAAAAAACTCTGTGCTAGTGAAACGTATTGGATATATGTTTTTAGATGTACTTCCCCTTGTGGTATAAATGAGAGTATAGAAATTTCTACCATCATCTAATGTTCATTATTATTACTATTATATAATTCCTATTTATACAGTCCATTTTATCCCCTTCTCCTTTTCCCCCCTCCCTTTTTTTTATGTCCCCTCTTCCCCCCCTTCTTTGTGCATATGCTTATGTGTGTATATATATATATATATATATATAAATATATTACATATGTATATGCCTTTAGATAAAATTAATAAATAACCCAATACTTTTTTTTTTTTTTTTAAATATTATATAATATTTTTTAAAATAATTTTTAAAATAATAATTTTTTTAAATAATTTTCTTTGATATAATATCATTATCTTCCACATGTGCATATTCTATAGGTTCCCTTTCATTTTAGGCATGACATTCTAAATCTGCATCGTTTTAGTTTTTATTATTCATGTTTTTTTTCTTCCTTTTTTCCCTTCATGATTTTTTGTAATTTCTGTGTACTTTTGTATATTTTGTATAATCTTTGTATGTCGCGTTTGTTACATATCCCTACATGCTGCCATGCCCCCGTTCTTACTTACATCATTTATCACATTCACTTGTCCATGTTTACTAGCCGCTGTGTATTTCGCACGATCCCATCCCCTTTTTCTATCGTGCAGTTCCCTGTTTTAACCACTCCCCCCTTTCCCCGTGCTTAGCCTCTATCAACCAGCCTCTTAACTCCTCCCATCAGCTTGACAAAGGAGCGCGGCTGTCATGTCATCTCCGCCCGAATGCTCACGAAACCGGTCGCGCCTACCAGTGACGTCATCGCCCTCCGCCTGCCCTTCAGACCTCGCTTTGCTCCCAGTTTACTGCGGCCGGTGTTCTCTCCCCTTGCAGTCTCCTGGACTCAGCAGATACAGTGTCCCAGCTGGCAGGAGGACTTGACGAACCTGATGATCATCCCTATGTTCAGGATCTATTTTCTTCAAGGCTTACCTATTACTCCCTAAATGTGAGTTGCCTGTGTATACATATTTTGTGATTAAAATTGCTTTTATTTCTACACCCAGAGGCACCTCTTTCCTTGTACTACTTTACTGTGTGGGGTTAGATTGGGCTTAACCCAACAACCAAAGTTGCCCTTGTAACCCCCTGAACCTAGGGTTTACTGTAAGTCAACACTTCACCTACCCCTAATGCTAGGCTAACACTTATGTCTTTCTACTTACAGTATACCATACCATAACATACCTGGCCAATATGCCACTGGAAGCTGGAAATCAGTGAGATAGACACTGCCAATTCAGTTTTCTCCACTTGCTTCAAAGTCTCATACTGAGTGGCCAGCCTGATGAATTGTCCATTGTGAGGTCACCGCCCTGCCTCTCCACCTTGTCCAATCAGAGAACATTTTGCATTCAGTCAGAAAATGCAAAGCTTTCTCTGAAGCCCCCTGCCGAGAGGCCAGCCTCTTGTGTTCAGTATGTAGCGCACCCCCTAAGCAGCCGTAAGTAGAATGGGATCCACCACTCTGCACAGCCAGGCACCCATCATTTTCACAGGCCTTCCAGAGACAAAGAACAGTCCGCTATATTTTTGTGGTTTATTGAGGGTTAATAAACTTGGATGGGGATGGGGAAATTATGGGATGCCCACTTGACTTCACCAAAGCTCTTCAAGGACACTCAACTATATACAGTCTATATACAGTTCCTATATACACTCCTCTTCATCCTCCTGCACTCGCTTGCATAACTCCGCTGGAACACTGTTTAAAATATCTGACAAGGCATTCAGTCAGATCAGAGCAAAAGCCTTTTACAGGCAGGAACCCAAGGCCCCTTTGGTGTGTAGCAAATAGTCAGTGTCCAGCATACATTCCTGTGGCTACTGATCCCAGCACCATCTCTTCAGGCACTGCCAGCCCGCTTGGCTGCAGCTTCCCCATTCACTAGCCCTCCTTGTTAATGTAGCACTACCCCCGTAGGAGCTGCAGATGTATGTATAATCCTGTACCCTGCCTATCAACCCCAATGACAATCTCAACCCCTCTGGCACTAGTGGCAAAATTAGTATGAGACCCAGTGGTAAAGAAAAACCCAATAATGGTACCCTACACAGTATATTTACCGTAACCTTGGAACCCGTAACTTTGCCAGTTGTAGTAATAAATGGAGTCTCACACAAGTTGTCAATTAACCACTTAGGAAATTTACTAAGAAGATGCTTAGTACCATAAACACTGTGGTAACTCAGACATAAATAATGATAATAGAAACAGTAAATGTGTATATGAAACAATAATTCAACGATTGTCATGGAAGGTATATGCAGACAGGTGCGCAGTGGGACAAATGCTTAATATCACAACACACTTATATTACGCACCTTCCCACTACAGCCTCAATGCACACAACAGACCTAAATACATTATATTACATAACCAGGATAATGCAGTATAATATTGTATCCTATACTCTAGGGTTCCCACTAGAGTGCAGCTTAATGTCCATGAACTATAGTGACACCCTGATATTTTGTTGAGGGTGGCAAGAGTTCTTTATCTTCAAACATTCTTCAGCTAGCTCTTTGAATTGAACTGCAGTTATTTGTAATCCACATGTGAAGAACATAAAGAACAGACTTTAGAATGATGAGTGTATTGGGAACTATTCCTTTGGTGTTGATGAACAAACAACACTCCTGTAACTTTCCTTTGTGAACTGTGTGGGTAATGTAGTACCACCTCTACAGCATGTGTTGTAATGAACCCCTGAGTTCCACTGTGCACGGCCCATGAATAAGTAGAACCACTTCCGTGGAACTACAAGTCTCATCAGCATACAATGTGTTCTATTAGTCTGGGCAAATGCCCGCTCACCACAACAGGCCCAGGTGCTGTAGGATTCCTTCTGAACTCCTTTCCTTGTGATCTCCGTCTGATCCAATGCCGGCGCAGTCACACCGCACCACTCCTTCAGATGGCTGATGTCTGGAACATAGGAAACTTCCAGCAATCTTTGATCCTCAGATCCGTCATTGTGCTGTTCCAGCTGGCTGTGCTCAGGAAACTCCTCAGAGGCCGATCGATTCAGCTCCGCGTCTTACAGGCCGCAGTCTGTCGGTCATACACCTCACTGCAGGCAGGTATTGAATGGCGTCCTAAGAGGCCGGAAAAATGGCAGTGCTGTCTCTTTTATTCCTGCTCCCAGCATGCAGTGCAGTAACTTTGCCTTGTGGGTCTGCGGCTTGGCATTGTGGGTTTAGTAGTTGCCAGACTGAATTAAGCACATGAGTCACTACCTCATTAAACTACATCTCCCACAATGCTTTGTGACATGGCTTTTTAGAAACCAAGCAAAGGTCTTAATTGCATAAAATAGAAATGACACTAGAGGGAGCCAAACTCTTATTAAAGAAACAACTTAGCATTACCATGATAGCTTAGGTAGTAAAACCCCTGCGCTACACTAACTTCTCCACAGTGCTTCCAGACTGACACTCACCAGTCCTCCAAACTGAACACTTACCAGCCCACCCGGATGACTTCTCAGGAGACCTCCCAGACGTGCTGACCTGCTCCTGCTGTCCTCTCCTTGTTCTCATGCCTCCAGGAAGGGGTTTCTCCGTGTGTTGTGGGGGATCCTTCCAGCCCCTGAGCCCCAGGACCGAGGTCACCCCTCCCAGACTAGGGGGCACCCTCAGGGGCTACCAACAGCCTCCTCAGCACTCCATCTGCATCTTCCACCCGACTGCCCCTGCTGGCATGGCTCAGTCCTATTTATGAGGCAAGCTCTTCCCCCTGCCGGACGAAAGCTGGGGATTGGCAGAGACCTCATAAATATGCATGACAGTCCCTCCTAGATTCCACCCACTACATCTGGAAGCTTCTCCAAGGTTCCAGAAACAGGGGAAGGCACCAGAAAAGCTGGCAGATGAGTCATCCAGCCTCCCTGCGTCACTTTTTTGAATTTTTTTTTCCAATTTTTTAAATAATTTTTTTTTAACAGTATTAAAAATGATTTTTATTAATTTTTTTTATTTTTACTTTTTTTATTTTTTATTTTAACAAATGTTAAATGTTTGGATGAAATATCACTTTTAAGACTTTTGAGAAAGAAATTGAGGACACATATTCTTCAATTTATTTCTCTGTAGCCTCAGTTGCACTGAAGATGATTAACCAAGACTCCTGTTCATTCATAAACTCAAGCAGAGTAAAAATAGTTTACTATGCTCAGTTATAAATGGACACAGGCAGGGGTGTGTGGCCTGAATGGCATGTGAGAAGCAGCTTCCTCACAGAGCTCCCGCTTGTAACACTGCACCGATCCTGTTCCCGGCATCCATACAGACATTGAAAGCCACCAGCAGACTGAGGAAGACTGAGGGAACCCTTTGTGGTACCTGTTTGGCCAGAACCCATGATGGTTCTGAGAGGAAAGGGGAAGGAAGACGGACACCACTCTGAAATCCAAGATGGTGCCGCCGGGGGTCCGCAGCAGCGTGGACAGAACGGGGCTGATAAACCTAAGGACACTGAGTAAACCTCCCAAAACTCCAAAGCATACTGGCGGTGACCCCCTCACTAAAGACATTAGATACTATGCCCAAAAACTGGCAGGCTCTTTGACTCTGGAGGAGCCGAAAGATGGGGGGAGTGAAACTGAGGGGGAACCCACAGCACAGGGCAGCATGGAGGACACTGTTCCAGGGTGCACAAACCACAGCACCACAGCAGTTCATAGAGGGGATAGAGGAGAACTGTGAGGAAGAATGAGGAAGAGCAGGCACAACCTACACTGGCTGAGATCCTGAGGGCTGTTAATAAATGTGCTGCTTCAGTGAATACCCTGCAGGAATGCTTTGGTGGTCTAAAGGGGAGGTGTCCCTAATCAGGCAGGACATTCAAAAAATCTGGGAAAGAACCACCGCTGCTGAAAGCAGGATCAGTGATGTGGAGGACAAACTTCCCCCCTCTGATAAGAGACTCACAACACAATTCCAGAATGGTAGCTGCGGTAGATCAACGCGCAGGTGACCTCAAAAACAGAATAAGAAGGAATAATGTCAGAATAGTAGGTCTCCCTGAGAAGACTGAGGGTAGAGACCCCACCAATTTCATTGAAAAATGGCTACCGGAGGTGTTTGGAAAAGAGGCGTTTACTCCCCTATACGCTATGGAGAGGGCCCCAGGGTCCCGCTGAGATCCCTTCCACCGAGCCATCCTCCCCACCCTGTCCTTGCACGCTTGCTACACTACAGAGATAGAAAGATCATTCTGCGCATGGCAAGAGAGAGGCAAGACATAAGGTTTAATGGAGCACGTATCTCATTCTACCCTGACCTTTCATCTGATGTACAGAAGAGGAGAGCCCAGTTCACAGAAGTAAAGAAACGGCTAAAAAAATTACAGGCGTCATACGCCATGCTTTGTCCGGCACGACTCAGTATTACTGCAAGGGGCCAGGCCCACTTTTTTGAGCAGGCGGCAGATGCATCAGCCTGGTAGGACATGAACGAAAGTGCTTTCCGCCCAGCCAGAAGAATGGTGGCAGAAGAGGATTGATTTGCCCCAAGTTTACAGGGTTGGACACCCTAATGCAGTTTGGAAGACACAGCTGACCAATAACTGCCCTGTTTGTTTCCCCTTTTACATATAGGTGCAATGGCGGTCAAATATGTTGGGAACAAGAGTTGATTTTTTTTCTCTCTGTTCTCCCACAGAGAGAAAGCGTGATGCCACGAGCAAACCAAAAAAAAGGTACTTTAACTGCTAAATGCATTTTGCTTTACCAGATGTGACTCTCAGGCTGGTGGTTGTGATGCAAGCAGAGAACAGGACCTGTTGTCCTAAAGTTATGTCAGTTGTACAATCCCTCACAGTACATCTTAGCCTGGGTGCCCTTGGGATCGCGGCTGCGACCGGGGCCACACACCACGCATTGGTCACGGTTTTGGCCATTATCTATTGGGATGTACATCACAAAGTTGGAGTGCAGTTGCGCTCAAAGGTTCGGAAAGTTTGGAACTTTTCATGCAGTAGGGTACAATATTTACAACACATACAAAGTTGGACACTAAAAAAACGGGGGAGCCCAGATTGTGTTTTATGGTCACTCCATAGATCTGTCTCCAATTTGGCAGGGGGGCTGAACAAGTTCAAAGTGATGTCCTGGAATGTTAGGGGACTGGATGAACCTCTTAAGCGCACAATGGTCTCCACATCGATGAGAAAATATCTCCCGGCCATTTGTGCTCTACAGGAGACTCATCTCACTGCTGATTCCCTGACATGTCTCAATTTCAGGTGGGTGGGTAAGGCCTAGCACTCCACTCACACCTCCTTTTCCAGGGGCGTGAGTGTATTGATACATAGCGCACTGGACTACCAAGAATTGAGTAATGGTATTGATAGCCAGGGGAGGTATGTTATTTTGCACTGCCGTTTGTTCTCACTGGAATGTATCCTTGCCTTTGTGTACATCCCGCCCCCATATAGTCATCGGGTACTGAGGGCGATCTTGGACTTTCATCTGGGTCGCCCGGAGGTGCCGATCTATATTATGGGAGACTTTAATTGCTTCCTCGATCCACTGTTGGATAAACATCCCCCGGTACTCGCGGGACGAGGTTCGTGGCGCACGGCCCTGAGGAAATTGGTGGAGGAGGTGGGATGGATAGACTTATGGAGGAGCAGGAATCCGGGAAAATGCCAGTTCTCATGTTTTTCTAAATCATATATGTCCCTATCACGCATTGATTTATGTTTACGCTCTGAGGCAGCAGCCCGACTGGTTACAGATATCATCTATGCTCTCAGGGGAATCTCGGACCATTCCCCTCGGATCATGAATCTGGAGGTGTGCCCCCCGTCCACACTGAATAGAGCTCTGTGGAAACGAAATGCTTTCTGGCTTAATTTACTACCGACAACACCTCAGTTTATACAAGACATAGCCAACTTCTGGGAAGAACAGGTTGACAACCGGGAGGCAGGGGTGAGATGGGAGACGTTCAAGGCCTACATTAGAGGGCTATTCATAAGAGAAATAAATGCATTCAAAAAGAAATCAAGTGCACACAGTGAGGGAGTGGAGCGCTTGGTTCATGACCTGGAGACCCAGTTTGTAGCAGACCCTACTGAGGAACGTAGGGATGCCTGGCTGTCAGCGCAGGAGGCATTAAAGTGGTTGTAAACCCTTACAAACCATTTTGGCCTACAGGTAAGCCTAGATTAAGGCTTACCTGTAGGTCCAATAAATATAGATATTTAGAAAAAAAGAGGCACCGCTGTCTACGGCGTAGACAGTGGCGCGCAGGCGCACTGCGCATGCCGAGATCACGGCGATATGCCGCTTTCGTGCGCATGCGCGGGAGTGACGTAATCGCCGATCCAGCGAATGACAGCGCTGGAGCGGCGAGACCCGGAAGTCACTCCGGGCTTGATGGCGGCGGAGAAGGTCGTGGATGAGGACCGATTCGTGGGCTTCGTTCTCAGGTAAGTGATTCATAATGAGCTAGTATGCTATGCATACTAGCTCATTATGCCTTTGCCTTGCAGGTTCGGTTTTTTTTTTTGGGAGGAGGCTTTTCATCCTCAAGGGTTGAGCGGAAACTCTTCTTCAGCAAACTCGCCTGAGGACACAAGATGGCAAGACCACTAACTCTCCAGATCATATTAATCATTTTTCTGATTTATTTATGGTATTTCTTTTGGTTCTAAACCTGCTTAAACCCCAGGACTGAAGAATATTTTAGGAAACAGCAGCAGAAAAAAGTACAGTTTATTAGTAAGAGGCAAGATAGGCCTCTCTGACAGTATATATCAGTTATGCCGCGTACACACGATCGGACTTTCCGGCAGACTTGGTCCGGTGGACCGGAATCCGTCGGACAATTGGATCGTGTGTGGGCTCCAGCGGACTTTTCTTTCCCAAAAGTCAGACGGGCAGCTATTGGCTACTGGCTATGAACTTCCTTATTCTAGTCTGGTTGTACATCATCACGTTCGAATCGTTCGTAAGTAAGTATCTTCGTAAGTATCTTCTTGAACACTTGTTGGTGCCGGTATCGGGAGTGTGTGGAAGCAATCGGGCAACCACCGGCTTGTGTGTGAAACCTGTCAGGTGCGTAGCAGCGAAAGAGTTAAAGAAAAATTTGAAGAAAAAAACTGATGGGAGCCCCTTTAGAAAGGGCGCCTGTAGGCACATTGGGGGTATTTTGCTTCATGGTAATCTATGCTGCTGATCTCAACATCCCCCATAATGGAAACTGACTATTTGCTAGCATAGTTAGCACTTTTAAATCAGCCACAATTGATTAAAAGCAGAATCATCCAAAACTGTGCATTGCCAAAGGTCTGACCTGGGGACCGTGTAGAGGATAGAGGGAGTCCTAGTAGATGACCTTATGTTCTAAAGTATATAGAGCATCTGCGTATCACAAAGCTACGTTTTTAAAAAATAGAATTGCCAAATCACAGTGCTGAATTCACTGGAGAAAGCAGACAGTCGCCACTTGAAAATTACAATATGCAAGGAGAGCACCAGTTACATAATTGAATATTTGATTCTGTAATATAAAATAATTATCTGAGTTCATCCTGGCTTAATGAATTTTAATGACCAAGACAGAACATTCATTATTTTATTCACTTCATCCAGGCTCCACTGACCATTTTAATGAACATTTATTGGAACAAAGTCACACAGTAATTTAAGTGCGTGAACTTAAGGCAGGCAGTAGCTTGTCAATGTGTTTTTTACTTGCAGAAAGCATGCTACAGCTGTGTCTGTAAAAATCTGTCCAGACTACGATTGGCAGTGAGAAATTCTCCTGTAGGGGGCCCAGGCACACAAGGGAGCCCAGACAACAGGGAGATTGGTGCGGCAGGAAGGGAGGACAGTTACAGAACAATGCACTGTGTCTGTGTCTCTCCCTCCAACAGCTGAAAGATGGTTTCTCCCTCTCTCCCTCCCGCTGGATTTTAGCTGCTGGAGGGAGAGACACAGACACAGTGCATTGTTCTGTAAATGTCCTCCCGTCTCGCTGCACTGATCCCCAGCCCTTGGCTGCTCACATCTGATTCCCCCTGTGTGTCCAGCCCCCCCCCCATCCCCCTGCAGCGCCGCCGGCTTCCCTCTCCCGCCGGCTGCTTCGGGCGCACAGGTGGATGGAGAGTGGGGGAAGGGGCCAGTAAAAATGTCATTTATCGGCCCCTTCCTTTTCTGACTTGGACAAGTAAGCGATCAATTTTTTTGAAGGCAAATATGAGTGAATTAAATAGAGCTAGATATCTCCCATATATTATAATGTAAAGACATTCATACATCAGTCGAATGGACCCTTATGCCGCGTACACACGATCGGAATTCTCGTAAAAAAAAAACTCTGACGGTTTTTCCGACGGAATTCCAATCAAGCTGTGTTGCCTACACACGATCACACCAAATTCCGACGGTCAACAACACAGCGGCATAAAACACGTTCGACAGCACTATAAAAGGGAAGTTTAATGCATGCCGAGCATGTGTCGAATTGTTTCCGAGCATGCGTCGGAATTTTGCGTGTCGGAATTGCATACACACGATCGAAAAATCCAATAGAAAGGTTTTCCGTCGGAAAAATTGAGAACAGGTTCTCAATTCAAAGTCCGTCGGAAATTCCGACAGAAAAAGACCGTTGGGCATACACACGGTCGGAAAATCCGATGAAAAGCTCCCATCGGACTGTTTCCATCGGAAATTCCGACCGTGTGTACGCCGCATTACTCTCTAGAGTGTCTATACTTCCCATGTGCAATCAACAAGATTTCTAACGTTAGATTCCCAAGCAGATTTAAAACTCCTTATTAATGTATTAAAAATATTTAAAATATTTTTGAGAATTCAGAATCATTAAAAAAAAATGTTTTGAATTATTTATAAAACAGTTCAAGTCTAACTCGATGTTCAATCTCTTCGGGGCGAGATATTTTAAAAGAAAAATCCACGAGTTTCCATTTGTGAAAGGTCCCTAACTTGGTTTGAGCCTCTCCATGAAGAAAATACAGTATCTATTCCAATGAATTGTAGTAGAGAGGGGTCCTGCTGATGTTTCTCTCTAAAATGAAGAGATACGCTGTGAAATCTGAACCCCTTTTTTATGTTGGCCAGATGTTCCGCTATGCAGACTCTTAAGAGTCTCTTGGTTCTCCCCACATAGAGTAAACCGCAAGGACACCACATCAGATATACCACAAAGGAGGAGTTGCACGTAATAAATTCATTAATGGCAAAGGTTTCATTGTCCTTATTGGTGACATTTGTGATTCCTCTATTCATCACTTTAACCGTTCTACAGCAGATGCATTTTCTGCAGCAAAAAAAGCCTTTTAAGTCTATTTTCATGGCTCCTTGTCCTGGGGGATCAAGAATCTTTTTCACAACTTGATCTCCAAAATTTGGTGCTCTCTTATAAATAAACCTAGGTTGTTGGGATAGTATTTCTCCCAGGTGTCTGTCTCTGCAGCGAATATGTCAGTGTTTTTTGTATATACAGTACTCTCTATTTCCCTATACTGGCAATGGAAGCTTGAGATAAATCCTACTTAATGTTGATTACTCGATATTTGAGTATCCTTTTTCCAGAAACATTGGGATCTTGGCATATTAGCAACTTCATTGATTATCACATTTAAAGTGTTATCTTCATATCCTTTCTGTACAAACTTATCTTTAAGGACATTTGCTTGTGAAAAGTAGTCTTCGAGACTAGTGCAGTTACGTCGGACCCGTAATATCTGGCCCTTAGGGATATTCCTTATCCATGCAGGGTGATGACCACTCCTGATGGATAAGTAACTATTACGGTCCGTTGCTTTAAAATATACTTTTGTACTCAGTACATTTTAGCTCCTTTTTTATTGTAACATCCAGGAAGTTGACAGACTTTTCACTCATCTGGTAGTCCAATTTGATGTTGTTATTATTTCGATTTAAATCTCCCAAAAATTCCACTGCAGATTCCTCAGACCCCTCCCATATAAATAGGAGGTCGTCTATGACTCTGTGGTAGAATTTTAGCTGTGGCAGTTGTCTGCTGAAGACCTGTCTGTCCTCCCACTCTGCCATGAACAGGTTGGCGAGGCAGGGAGCATATTTTGCTCCCATAGCCACGCCAACCTGTTGGGAAAAGAACTGTCCATTGAACCAAAAATAATTGTGCAACATACAGAATTCCAATATTTGGCCCAAAAAACATTTCTGTGTATGTGGGATATCTTCACGTCTGCTAAGGGCCCAGTTCAAAGCCAATGATGCGTCTTCATGCTGAATGACAGTGTATGAGGAGGCCACATCAGCTGTTACAAGAAAGGATGTAGCAGAACTATCCAATTTAACCTCTTGAAGTAGTTGTAGTAGTTCTGAAGTATCCTTTAGATACGCTTTGGTTATCCTAACACTTGGCTGAAGAAATTTGTCTAAATATTCTCCTAACCTCGACGTTACGGATCCAATCCCGTTAACAATAGGTTGCGGGGGTGGCACTTGTGTGTCCTTATGGACCTTAGGCAGTGTGTAGATTATTGGAATTCTGCATGAGCTAGGTACAAGGTATCTTTTTTCTTTTAAATTCAGAGCATTCATTTTATAACCCCAATCCACCAGAGCCGCCAATTGAGCTGTATAAGGCTCGGTTGGATTGGATGTTAATCTCATGTAGGTGGACAAGTCTTCCAACAGTTCCGTTAGTTGATTCTGGTAAAACTTCTTGTCCATCACTACTACCCTGCCCCCCTTATCTGCGGGGCGGATAATTATATTTTTTCTACCCTCCAAAGACTTAATACCCTCCCTGATGTATTCAGGGTTCAAGCTTTTTTTTGGCGTGAGATCTTCAATGTCCTTAAGTACCAGATTTTTAAACACCTCTATAAAGTGATTGCTAGGGTTTTGAGGATTAAAGATCGATTTATTCTTTAAGCCACTGTCTAGGCTACTTGTTGTCACATTCGTTCTAGTAACAGGTGTAGCGGTCACACTTCGACAAGTGTGCGATTATTTTTTTTTTTTTTGAAAAATCTTTTTATTAAATTTTTGAAAAACAGTACAGCGCATGCATACAAAACAATACATGTATAAAACATACAAGGAACAGTACAACAGTACAGTCCTATCTACATACCCACCCACCTCCCAAAAAAACCAGAACCCAAAATGGGTAACCTACCACATCCTGTGGCTGATGAACTAACGTAGTTCATAGAACCCCCCCCTTCCCTACCCCCCCCCCCCAACCTTGCGTGCAACTCAATGCTTTGGAGTGTACCATATTGTAATGCAGTGAATTCAACCTACTCCCATCGTGCCATCCCTGCGTATAAGAGGGGATATGGACTGTCCACCGTTATACCTTCAAACATGGAGATCAATAACCACTCTACCTTAACGTGTTACATTTTTAAGCATGTCATATTTAGATCAGCGTCCAACAATTATTTCTATCATCCCACAGTGTCTGATGAGTCTAACCAAGGTTGCCATACTTTGTAAAACTTCTTCTCACAGCCTCTAGATCTATATGTCGCTTTGTATAGGGGGATAACTTTATTTACTAAACCCTTCCAGAATGACAGGGTAGGAGCCTCCCTCTTTTTCCATTTTAAAAGTATGGCTTTCCTGCCATAGAAAAGGCCAATGTTCAGGAATGTGCGATGTGCCCTCGAAGGAACTACCTCCTCCACAAGGCCGATCATACACACCCTGGGCGTTTGGGGTATAGGAATACTCAGCACTTCCGTCAAACAGTCTGTAATACCGGCCCAAAAGGGTTGTATTTGTGGGCAGCTCCAGAAAATGTGTTCGGCATCCGCCGGGGAATAGTCACAGCGCCAGCAGCTGCTGTTGGATGATGAGTAGATTCGAGCTAGCCTAGCTGGTGTGAAGTAGATTCGGTGCAAAAATTTAAACTGTATCAATCTGTCCCTTGCCGAGACCAGATGTTTAAAGGGGTGATCCCACATGTCATCCCAGTCTTCCCCTTGAATATCCGAAATCTCGCTCTCCCATTTCCTCCTACATTTGACTAAACCAGGGGGGTTTTTTTTAAAAAGGGATTTATATACTGTGGAGAGAGGTTTGGCTAGGTCCACTGTAGTCAGCATGGACTCTAAGTCTGAGGGCAAATATTCAATACGCATACCTACAAATTGAACCTGGAATGCATGACGCAGTTGCATATAGCGGAAAAAATAAGTATTCGGAAGGTCGTAAGTGTGCGATTATTAGTGGAAATTTCGTTTTTGCTCAGAACTGTAATGGAGTTCTGGGGGTTAATTGTACAGGAATTACTTTGGCATCAGTCTGACTGGGCTGTACTAAGGTTCCGCCTGGTCATAGGTGCAGTGAGGCACCCATGACAGGCCGAGAACCAGGCCTGGTTCGACGTCTTGGGTACCAATCTTTCCCGAAACCAATCAGTGGGCGCGTCTGGCCCTGCTGCGTAGTCTGGGAAGGGGTACTTAAGGGGCTGAAGTCACGTGTTCGGGCGCAGCTTTTGGTTCCTGGTTCTGGTCCGGGGTAGCCCCGTGAGGGGTCCCGGGCCTAGGAGCATTTGCCGTCCCGCAAGCATGGTCAATCCGACCAGACTCAAAGGCTCTCATGGTCTGGGGCAAGGATCTGTCTGTTCCCGAGTCTCGGAGCTGGCTAGCCCGAGGCCCAGTAACTGAGGGAGGATTCAAAGGCATCACGGTGTGCTTTCGATATTGGTGGGACACAGCAACTCGTACAAGTGACCAGGGGAGGACTCTTCGGAGGAGGACCAACAAGCTGGCTGCTCAGTAAGAGCCTGGGAGCTGAGTTGTATGGACACTTAAGAATCCACACTTCCACAGTACTGTCAAGGAGACAGAGAAACTTGCAGGTACTGTGAGAAAGGTTCCTATTCATCTTCAGTTACAATTTAGTCTGTGGCAGAGACTTTTGCAAAGTTTCTGGATCACATGTTGGCTGCTAGATCTCTGGCTAGAGGTTTATCTGGCAGTGAAGCACCCAGCTGCGAGTGGCTATTCTCTGGGTTTGATTAGAGACATTCAGTGGATGTCAGCAGTTCAAAGTGCCTGAGTTTATCACCCGTGCCCTCTATTCCCATCAGAGACTGTGTTATGTAGGATGTTACCACTGCAAAATAAAAACCTTGAAAAGGACTTCTATGTGTCAGCATCTGAAGTTGTTGGATAGTAACCCTGGGAACCCCTAGAGAATCACTGACAAGCCACGAGGAGGTAACTGGCAAGCCCAAAAGTCAAGGCCGCCCCTCAAGGGGTTATGGCCGCTATATAGGGTTCCCTGGGTGGCTTAAAAACATTTTTTTTATGTTCATAGTTCTGATGAATTTATGTGTGTCAATATAGACTTCAAATGTATTCATCACCTTCTTTTGTGCGCATTTTAAGCCTAAATTGAGTATATTGAGCTCTTTTTGATTGAGCTCCACTTCACTCAGATTATATATGCCAGTGTTTACATGAATGAATGAATGAATGATTTGTATAGCGCTGCAAATGAGAACTGAATCGCCTCAAGGCGCTTGGTCTGTCCTTGTTATCCTGCTATATTAGAAGAGGTGGGTCTTGAGTTTTTTCCTGAAGGCCCTGTCCCTCATCCGTTTTTTTTGGGGGGTTTTCGTCTCCCCGCCCTACATCCCCTTCTTCTCTTTGAAAAGGCGTGTTCTCTTTGTTTTGGACAAATGGAGGTCCATTCTTTATCCTTCCTCTTTGGTTCACTCCCTGGGTGTTTCTACTCGGTGTTCCCCTCCCCTCCCCCATTGCCCTAAAAAAGAGGCATTTTGTGAGTAGGTAAAATTCTCCCCATCCACTAATGGGGCATATCTATTATAGATAGGTATTTCATTTATTGGATCGGGGTTGAACATCGAGTTAGACTTGAACTGTTTTATAAATAATTAAAAAAAAATTTTTTTTAATGATTCTGAATTCTCAAAAACATTTTTAATATTTTTAATACATTAATAAGGAGTTTTAAATTTGCTTGGGAATCTATCGTTAGAAATCTTGTTGATTGCGCATGGGAAGTATAGACACTCTAGAGAGTAAGGGGTCCATTCAACTGATGTCTTTAAGTTCTAAGTTATTATAAGTTATTCAACTGATAACTTATAATATATGGGAGATATCTAGCTCTAAAAAGGAGGGGAGCGAGAGATGTCATTACATTGAATCTCCACTAGGGTCCTCTGGGATGAATGGAGGGAAGCCCCGGGATTGATTGTGCAATATGAGATATGTTTACACATCAATCATCACTTGAGAAACATTTATACAACCTGTTTGTAGTATGAGGATGCATAAAGATATTTGAGAACACCCAGCAGTAAATGAGAGTTCTGATGTAATTTAATTTCCAACCATTCACATATAGAGTATGATCTTGTTAGTTTAATTTTTATATATATTTATTTTAAGTTTTTCTGATTAAATGATGTGTATTTTAATATTTAATTCACTCATATGAATTGAATATTTTTTTAATATTACTGCTTTCAACATTGCCCACGGACCAAGTGATGAACATCTAAATTGATTGTTGCAATGCATGTGTATCACAGATGAATTTATTGTGAATGACAATGAATCATGGATCATGCATTTGTAAAATTTATATGATTTAATATGTGGGTTGACTGTGTGGGAGGACAATGGTGGAATAGCAGTATTATGAGCATAAAGATATGTCGAGAAATGGAACTGTGAATATTGCACATATTAATGTTTAAATGTTGCACTGTGTGATGGATGCTTAGAGACAGGCCACTGTCCAATACAACATAAAATTGTGGTTTAATCTAATGCTCGTAGCAAGCTCAGAGGTCCGGAACTTTGCATCAGCGGGGACACGAGGTGTGCGCATGCGCAGTACGGATATTCCGGTAATTGAATGAATAGGAGGGTTTAAAAGAAGTGATTGTCGTGCCGTACAGCCAACCCCATGAGTAAGTCAGTGTATGACGAAACATGTCGGGGTGTGGCTGTACGACGATCATCTCCAGTAACGCTTGAGGCTGTGAGCTAAACGTGGAGACGGTATACTGATCCTTCATCTAGGCATCGAGGAGGGGGTAAGATCCACGCTATTGTGCTTGCACACCTCAAGTCCGCCGTGACTGCAGTTCAAAGAGTGTGTGTTTCTTGCTGTGATTTGCTTTTGGCTGGCTTTTTATATTGGAAATGTGAGTGTAAAGGTTGAAGTTTACTGTGATTGAATAAACTGATTTATAAGTTTTTACACTATTGGAGCACCTTTTTCATTTACATGTGGAGAGTTCTGGATACACACATTGGATAATTTGATGATCGTTTTACTATTTTTCTTTGTGGTTTCAAAGCGTTTAAGCCTGACACGAAAGTGCAGGCATTGGGAGTCGGTGAGTGCATTTCCTAAGGCCCCTTTCACACTGGGGCGGTGCGGGGCGGCGACGGTAAAGCAGCGCTATATTTAGCGCTGCTTTACCTTCGTTTTACCCGCGGTATGCGGCCGCTAGCGGGGTGGTTTTAACCCCCGCTAGCGGCCGCAAAAGGGTTAAAAACCTCCGCAAACCGCCGCTGCAGCGGCGGTTTGCGGGCGGTATCCCCGCGGTTTCCCATTGATTTCAATGGGAACGAGCGGTATAGGAGCGGTAAATACACCGCTCCTACACCGCTCCAAAGATGCAGCTAGCAGGACTTTTTTTTTACCGTCCTGCTAGCGCACCGCTCCAGTGTGAAAGCCCGCCGGCTTTCACACTGGAGTGAATGGGGCCGTTTTTTTTCAGGCGGTGTACAGGCGCTATTTTTAGCGCTGTACCGCCTGAAAACCGCCCCAGTGTGAAAGGGGCCTAAGGGAGAGGAGTCACCTGTCACTGTGGTGTGGTGAATGGATTAAGAAGACACAATAAGATTATTTCAAAGGATATTTTGGACACTTTATGGACTTTGATTTTGTTTATATTGTTTTTATCATATATTTAATTATTTGGCACATTTACTTTGGTGACTTGTCACAGGGTGATATAATTGTATATTCATCAATGCACATATTTTTATTCAGTTTGTTCTAACAGATTGAGAAGATAGATAACGTTCACATTGAAGCCCCACTATTTTTTCCTTTTTATTGCTTATTTATAGTTTATTTTAAGATTTAAAATACGTTTACATTAATTTTTTTTTTTGTTTCAATGTTTTTATTAATGTTTTCAGGTTCACAGAGAAAAAAACAAAACCAGTGAAGCGGTTACATGGTACAATAATGGTAAGACATGAATGGTATCAAGATATTAACATTGTAATGTAAGATAAATGGTAAACAGGTCATTGTAGAGTGTACACATATGGTTTCACAGGTGTCTAGACTGTTGAGGGTTGGGGTGATGCATTCGGAGGGCTCTATACGGGAAATACAGTTAAACCATATGTGCCACCATGGCACCCAAACACCCCTATTGGGAGCTTTCTGTGATTGGGTGGGGGCATTGATTGCTGGTAGTTATATTTCCTTCAGTATTGGTTTGCTAATAGGCTTAGTTGAGTCACTCCGTGTCTTTGGGGTTCAATTTGTGGCCCAATCCTCCTAGGGGATGGACAGATTAGGGATGATCTCCAGGTTACCCAAAAAAAGAAAAAGGGGGGGGGGTGGTGGAGGGGGTGGAGTGTCTGCTCGTATTTGTATTTAACCTGTAGGTAAATCATTTATTGTGGGTCTCCCTGGGTCTAACAATTATGAGTTACTTAGAAGATTGCAGAAATCTGTGGAATCCTTAAAGTGTACCCAACAGGCCCAGTTTTTTTTATATTTTGTTGGGTCTCTTTATTTGCAGCAAGGTTTAAACGTGTTGTAAGTTTCCAAATGCTTTAAAATAGTGATAATATATTCAGCTCATTTATCACTACCAGTTGTGTCTGTCTGTTTCTGATATCAATCCACAGCCAGGATATTGGTACTTTCTTCACTTGCATCTTGAAAGTGTTTGCAGTCATTTTATAACTAACCAGGTGTGCCAGAGGGGTTGAGGCCATTCTTGGAGTTGAGGCTTAGAACAGAGAACCTAAAATCTCCAAGCGGCTCCTTCGGGGGTCGCGCTACAAACATTTTTAGCTTTAGCATCACTTTACTATAACAAGAACTGTTTGCACGACATTGATGTAACCTGTGTCAGGCACATGTAGCGCTCCTGCTCTTTGACAGCTGATGGTCTCATTCCAACATCCTGGTTTTGGCTGTGATGCATTCTTCCTTTAAGGACACCACCACTCGCTGTTTCTTATTTTTAAGGGCTTTGTGTGCCCATTTTTAGTAAAAGCAAGTTCAGAAAACAAACATAGGTTTCCCTCGCAAGGGTTTTGTCAGGTCACCCTGAGGCTAGGTGACAGATGCACACCGTTGGGATCAGGAGTGCACCGCAAGGTAGTGGACCCTATGGCTGACTGCAGTGGACGGGAGTCCAGGTGATCCGGAACACGGGGCCGCTGGACACCAAGACGGATCCCACCGGGGTTAGAGCGTAAGATTCCCTGGGGCGCGGAGTCTAAGAGCCAGCTGGTGTTCACCAGAGCCTCTAGTGGTGAGGATGGACTGGGCTGCAACTGGCTCCAGGTCGCGACCCCCAGGGTCCCCCAGCTCACACCCACAGTAGGCAACAGGAGGACAGGGATAGTGAGGGATAAGCCAAGGTCGGGGCCACAAGCAGAAACGGACAACAAGGTACACACCAAGGTTCAGGGTCACAAGCAAACAGGGATAGTCAGGGACACGCCAGAGGGTCAGGGTCACAGGCAAACAGGGATAGTCAGGGACACGCCAAAGTCAGTAACAGGACACTGAATAGCACACGGCTGGTAACAGAAAGCCAAACACACAAAGGTTGATCAGCAGGGTTGGCCTGCAGTGCACAGGTTAATATAGAGTCCTGTGATAGGAGCTAGGGTGGAGCCCTGCCAGAGGAGGGATATAAAAAGCAGTCAGGTGATGGTCGGCTGGTCTCTAGAGATGAACACATGGAAACAGGTAAGCAGACAACTCTATTGCTTAACCATGACAGGTTTTCAGCATTCCTTTGTCCATCAACAAAATGACATTCAGCCAAGTTGGCTCTCACTTGCAGCACTGCTGCTCTGGCTTTACACTCCAGACCCTTGTCTGTCTCGTACAGACTGTTTCACCGAACACCTTGGTGCATATACTTAGGAGCCTCTTGCTGTACTGGCTCCCCCGTGGAGCACTCCTGACTCCTGGTACTCAGACTTCCTATCTGCCGGGGTGGAGCCCAGAACTATGGTCAGGTTACTACTAAAAGCCCAGCACACACACCTGACCAATCAGTATGCTGGCTGTTTTCCAAATCAGGACCCAGGACTGGGGATTTCCTCCCACCCGGATCTCTCAGAAATCCCCAGGCTCCAGGTCCCAAAGTGGACTTTTCTAAAAAAAGCAACAAATCTGCATCTGATTTTGAGTTACGCTTGAACATTCCTCCATGGAATCTATTTGAATGATTCAAAAGGCTTTTGGGGACGATACAATGAAGAGAGGGCAAATAAAAGTGTGGCAAAAAATCTTCAAATATAGTTGAAAATCTGTTGAAAGTGATCCATGTTCTGGAAGGTCTGCGACAGGCAGAACACCTCAGAATGTTGAACATGTATGGGCTGACGTCAACAAAGATCAGTGACTCACAGTGCGGGAGCTAGAAGCTCATATGATCAATTTCGGCCAGTATGCTACAGCAGGCTATTGTACAGGAATTATAGATATAGATTGATTAGAGTTCCTTTAAATTGTGATTAAAGTAGTGTATATCTAATATTATATGTAATAGTTAGTCGAGCTATAGGCCTTTCATCTAGTTTTAACTCATGTTTCTTAGAGATATCTTGGCAAAAAGTAACATGACTATCTTGTGACATGTATTTGTGACCCATTTTGTATGGCTATTTATAAGGTAATTTGTATGGTTAACTCATCATAAATAGCTCATTATTTGTCATGCCCTCCCCCAAAAATGGAGCACCAGCCACCACGGATCAAAAGGATAGTGATATAACCAATGTATTCTGTAACGTAATGATTTTTTGACTTGAAGAAGGCTATTGTTCTACATTGCTTAAATTAACTCACCACTAAAAAATCAGTGCCAGACAAAATAAAGTTTCAGTATGGTACAGTCGCCTTAAGTTGCGTGCTGTATCTAATCACCTATGTGACGTCACGAGAGCCATCAGACAACCTTCCATGGCACTATGATACTAACTCCTGTTGAGGATATGAGCCTAAATAGAGAGGTAATACATGATTATTTTTGGAAGCTTTAGGAATGACATCTGATATAAGTTCCTTGCTTTAAATTGATTTTGGGGTTTGGCAAACTGTGGTAGTGGCTGTGTTTTGGGATCTCTGTTCTCCTTCTCCACTGGTAGTACCTTTGCGCTCACCCAGGGAGACTTTTAGTGATAATGCTCCAGCACATGTAAAATAACAAGTCTCATTCACAATCCTGAAAAAGCAGAAATGTGTTCTGGAAAACGCATTAAGTCCAGTCCCCACCTGCGTTTTCAGTTTCACTTAAATCTACTGCAGCAGTAAAGGGAATCAAATTAGTGAATATGGGAATTGATATTGGATAAGAGATACATGTACACCTTTGCAGACATAGTGGGTTAAGAACAGCTTTTGAACAAGAAGGCAATATACTCTTGGTTACTGTGAGCAATATGTTTTTTATTGTATTATACTTTTTAACTGATTGTAATTACAATAAAACAGTTTTTACTAGATGATGTTGATATCTCTATAACAGCAGTTCCCAATATGTGGGGAGACCAATTGATATAGGAGTTAAACTGGAATTGAAATCTAGCACTAACTAAGCTTACAACTACTCCCAGCCCTTTTTAACACCTATGCTGACTACCTTGTGAATGAAGATGCACATGCCTAACTATTTCCATAGCGTTCTAGTCCAGTCATGTGATCTCCGCAGTGGCCGGTTTCAGGGGAGTGGAGATAACGCCGACAACTAGGGATGGGCCCAGTGTTCGATTCGAACCCATGAACCCAGAACTTTTTGAGCCGCTCGCATCAAATTCATGTGATGCGAGCGGCCCGCAATGCATTGCGCTAGTCGCAGTGCAATGCTGGCTGATGATTGGCCAAGCATGCACTGTGACCCCGCATGCTTGGCCAATCACAGCGCCGGCAGCGGGGAGAGCCATAATTGGCTACAGGCAGGATGCCTGTAGCCAATTATAGCTCAGGGGCTTTAGTACACGCCCCACGGTATAAGAGGCCGCCGCGGCGGCGGCCTCGCATATTATGTTTCAGTGTCAGCGTGTCAGTGTGTTGCTGACTGCTGACAATATGTGCTTTATTTCTGGGGATTTGTGTGTGCGTGCTGTTAGTACAGCATTGCAGTATCACATCTGGGGGGTGTCTATAGGTGGCCTGTGAAGGGGGGCAGGTTTCCTGTGCTTAGAACTGTCCCTGCAAAAAGTGTCATTTTTGCAGGAAAAAAGCTATTTAAAAGCACTCGCGGCTAATGAATTGATGGCTCCTGTAACACAGAGAACTGTCATTTATTGATAAAAAAAAAAAAAGCGTGGGGGTCCCCCCAAATTCAATAACCAGGCCCTTCAGGTCTGGGATGGATATTAAGGGGAACCCCAGCCAAAAAAAAAAAAATGGCGTAGGGTCCCCCTCAAAATCCATACCAAACCCTTATCCGAGCACGCAACCTGGCAGGCCGCAGGAAAAGAGGGGGGGATGAGAGCGCCCCCCCCTCCCGCCTGAACCGTACCAGGCCACATGCCCTCAACATTGGGAGGATGCTTTGGGGGTCTAAGACCCCCAAAGCACCTTGTCCAGATGTTGATGAGGACAAGGGCCTCGTCCCCACAGATGGAAGAAGATGACGGAAGGAGAAGATGAAGAAACCGAAGGATGAAGAAAGAAGAAAGAAGATTTTAATAAAGGAATTGTCAAAGACCGTCTCCTGTCATTTTTACAATTTTTTACACTTTTTTGGTGAAATGGTAGGGGTACTTTTGTACCCCCTTACCATTTCACACAGGGGGGGGGGGCCGGGATCTGGGGATCCCCTTGTTAAAGGGGGCTTCCAGATTCCGATAAGCCCCCCACCCGCAGACCCCCACAACCACCGGGCACGGTTGTGGGGACGAGGCCCTTGTCCTCATCAACATGGGGACAAGGTTCTTTGGGGGTCTTAGACCCCCAAAGCATCCTCCCAATGTTGAGGGCATGTGGCCTGGTACGGTTCAGGCGGGAGGGGGGGCCGCTCTCGTCCCCCCCTCTTTTCCTGCGGCCTGCCAGGTTGCGTGCTCGGATAAGGGTCTGGTATGGATTATGAGGGGGACCCCACGCCATTTTTTTTGGCTAGGCTTCCCCTTAAAATCCATCCCAGACCTCAAGGGTCTGGTATGGATTTTGAGGGGGACCCTACTCCATTTTTTTTTTTTGTTGGCTGGGGTTCCCCTTAATATCCATCCCAGACCTGAAGGGCCTGGTTATTAAATTTGGGGGAACCCCCACGCTTTTTTTTTTTTCATTTTTTTTATTTTTTATCAATGACTTTTTTATTATGAATGACTTTCAATGAATGACTGTTCTCTGTATTACGGGAGCCGTCAATTCACATTAGCCGCGAGTGATTTTAAATAGCTTTCTTTTCTGCAAAAATGACACTTTTTGCAGAGACAGTTCTAAGCACTGGAAACATGCGCCCCTTTACATGCATACTATAGACACCCCCCAGATACGAAATTTAAAGGAATATTACACTTTTATTGTTTCAATTTAAGCGGGAGCCTCCCATTGCGAGGAGCGGCCCGACAGAAGAACAGATGCCGACGCCATGGAAGAAGATGCCGGACGAGAAGGACGAGAAGTCCAGCGCAAGAAGAAGCGGATCGGAGGAAGAAGAAAATGGAAGAAGAAGATGGAAGAAGATGACGGAAGGAGAAGATGAAGAAACCGAAGGATGAAGAAAGAAGAAAGAAGATTTTAATAAAGGAATTGTCAAAGACCGTCTCCTGTCATTTTTACAATTTTTTACACTTTTTTGGTGAAATGGTAGGGGTACTTTTGTACCCCCTTACCATTTCACACAGGGGGGGGGCGGGATCTGGGGATCCCCTTGTTAAAGGGGGCTTCCAGATTCCGATAAGCCCCCCGCCCGCAGACCCCCACAACCACCGGGCACGGTTGTGGGGACGAGGCCCTTGTCCTCATCAACATTGGGACAAGGTGCTTTGGGGGTCTTAGACCCCCAAAGCATCCTCCCAATGTTGAGGGCATGTGGCCTGGTACGGTTCAGGCGGGAGGGGGGGCCGCTCTCGTCACCCCCTCTTTTCCTGCGGCCTGCCAGGTTGCGTGCTCGGATAAGGGTCTGGTATGGATTTTGAGGGGGACCCCACGCCATTTTTTTTGGCTAGGGTTCCCCTTAAAATCCATCCCAGACCTCAAGGGTCTGGTATGGATTTTGAGGGGGACCCTACTCCATTTTTTTTTATTTTTTTTTGGCTGGGGTTCCCCTTAATATCCATCCCAGACCTGAAGGGCCTGGTTATTGAATTTGGGGGGACCCCCACGCTTTTTTTTTTTTCCATTTTTTTTATTTTTTATCAATGACTTTTTTTTTATGAATGACTTTCAATGAATGACTGTTCTCTGTATTACGGGAGCCGTCAATTCACATTAGCCGCGAGTGATTTTAAATAGCTTTCTTTTCTGCAAAAATGACACTTTTTGCAGAGACAGTTCTAAGCACTGGAAACATGCGACCCTTTACATGCATACTATAGACACCCCCCAGGTACGAAATTTAAAGGAATATTACACTTTTATTGTTTCAATTTAAGCATTATTAAAATCACTGCTTCTGAAAAAACGGCCGTTTTAAAAAAAAAAAATTGCATTGATACATGTCCCCTGGGGCAGGACCCAGGTCCCCAAACACTTTTTATGACATTAACATGCATATTAGCCTTTAAAATTAGCACTTTTGATTTCAAACGTTCGCATCCATTATAACTAATAGGGTTCTAAAGCTCGCACAGACTTTAGGTCCGTTCGCGGGTTCTGGTGCGAGCCGAACGGGGGGGTGTTCGGCTCATCCCTACCGACAACGTGTGGATTGTCTGGGCAGTGATGTCACTCATGTCACCCATACTATTGGGCATCCGTTATCAGTTGTCCCTCCTCTCCCCTGAGGCCGATGGTAGCCGATCATGTGACTGAACCAGAGCGCCCTGGGAATAGGTAAATACAAGCATCTTACGCCAACAGGGTAGATAGTATAAGTGTTAGAAGGGGGTGGGAGCTGTTTTGAGCTTAGTTCTAGACTTGAATTCCACTTTAACATATTGCATATGCTACTGCACAGGATTTGCTTTGTAAAAATACTTAGAAATTATTAAGACTTGTATTTTGAATAAGGCAAACCTTAAGTCAAATAATCGGATTCAGATCTCTGCTTATCCATTTCTTTAAAGTTAGAAATGGTAAATTAAGTCTTGAAATACTAACCTTGGCTGCAGAAACTGATGCAAACTGAGAAAATCATGTGGCCAAAGGCTTAAGCATTTTGGTGAATTATGCTGATGAGGAAAATCAGAATTTAGATTGGCTGACCCTACCCTTTATAAGAGGTCATGTGACAAAAAGTCTAAGCATCCCTTTTTGCTTTTTCAGTATAGCAAGGGTATTTTGTTTACCATTAGGTCTGCTCTAAAGTAGATGAGAGTGTTATGCCTCGTACACACGTAGGGACTTTTGCCGGCGGACCTAGTCCAGCGGACAATCCCGCGGGACTTTCCGGCTAGGTCCGCTGGACTTTCCGAGGGTGTGGACTTGCCCACACACGCACGGACTTCTCCAGCGGATAATCCGCCGGCCAAAAGTCCGCGGGACTTTTGAAAATGAACGGACTTGCCCACACACGGAGCAGTCCGTTCATTTCGAACGTAACTTCAGGTTACGTAGCTAGCGTAGGCAGTAAATGCCGCCGCGCTAGCTCCGCAAGCTGGCATGGATTTAAAGGGAATCCCCACGCCGAAAAAACGGCGTGGGGGTTCCCCCCAAATCCATGTCAGACCCTCATCCGAGCACGCAGCCTGGCAGGCCAGGAAAGGGGTGGGGACGAACGAGCGCCCCCCCCCCTCCTGAGCCGTACCAGGCCGCGTGCCCTCAACATGGGGGGTGCCCTGGGGAAAGGGGGGCCGTGCGGCCCCCCCACCCCAAAGCACCTTGTCCCCATGTTGATGAGGACAAGGGCCTCTTCCCGACAACCCTGGCCGTTGGTTGTCGGGGTCTGCGGGCGGGGGCTTATCGGAATCTGGGAGCCCCCTTTAATAAGGGGCCCCCCAGATACCGGCCCCCCACCCTATGTGAATGAGTATGGGGTACGATGTACCCCTACCCATTCACCTAAGGTGTAAAATGTAAAGTAAAAAAAAACACCCACACTTTTGAAAAAATAGTTTATTGCACTGCTCCGGGGGTCTTCTTCCGTCTTGGGGGTCTTCTCGCCGGACTCCCCCGCCATTTACCAAGCTCTTTTACCGAGCGGGGGAAGTCCGGCTACCTTCTTCGTCGTCGCCGCCGTCTGGGGGTCTCGATCCGCCTTCGGGGGTCTTCTTCCGTCTTGGGGGTCTTCTCGCCGGACTCCTCCGCTCTCTTCTGCTCTTTTACCTAGCTCTTTCACGAGGTGAGGAGTCCGGCTACCTTCTTCGTCGTCGCCGCCGTCGTCTGGGGGTCTCGATCCGCCTTCGGGGGTCTTCCGGGGGTCTCTTCTGTTCTTGCGGCGGTCGTCGTCTTCCGCGCCGCCGGCGCCTTCTCCTTCTTCTTGTTCTTCTTCTTCTTCCGATGTTGACCCGACGCTCTCTCTGCCCGGAATGCCTGTGCCGATCTGCGCTCGGACTTATATAGGGACATGGGGGACAGGGTCACATGCACATGTCACATGGTGACCCCGCCCCCTTGTGTTGTCACAGTCCCGGAGGATGCTGGGACTGTGACATCGCAAGGGGGCGGGGTCACCATGTGACATGAACATGTGACCCTGTCCCCCATGTCCCTATATAAGTCCGAGCGCAGATCGGCACAGGCATTCCGGGCAGAGACAGCGACGGGTCAACATCGGAAGAAGAAGAAGAACAAGAAGGACAAGAAGAAGGAGAAGGCGCCGGCGGCGCGGAAGACGACGACCGCCGCAAGAACAGAAGACACCCCCGGAAGACCCCCGAAGGCGGATCGAGACCCCCAGACGACGGCGGCGACGACGAAGAAGGTAGCCGGACTCCTCCCCTCGTGAAAGAGCTAGGTAAAAGAGC
>CM053034.1:54565518-54591400 GCA_028564925.1 Lithobates sylvaticus
CATGCATAAGAACGACCCAGGGGTAATTTTTCACCTCCACAGTAGTTATTACTTTGATATATTTTAGAATGGTCTCCCAATATTTTTTTATTTTGTGACAATCCCACCATAAGTGGCCCATGGTACCTCTTTTATCGCAGCCCCTCCAGCAATTGGCCGAGGTGTCCGCCTGAAATTTGCTTAACTTGTCTGGGGTCCTATACCACCTGGCCATGAGCTTAAAATTCATTTCTGCAGTCTTGGAGTCAGCCGCTGATCCATGGGCTAATTTTAATATTTTCCTAGCTGTGTCTACATCTAATTGTGTTCCTAATTCACTCTCCCATTTCCTGAAGTATGGGGGTATCTCCGGTCTGTCCTGCTCCAGTAATAGTTTGTAAATTTTAGAGATTCTCTTTTTAGAGTTCTCTGCCGTAAATATTCTCTCTAACTTCGTCAGATCGTTAATGTCCCTTAACGGCGTTGGGAGCGAACCGACGAAGTGACTTATCTGGAGATACCGGCAAATGTCTATGGAAAACAACTCACCTTTGCTCTGTAACTCCTGCAGTGCCAAAACTTTCCCTTTGCTAATGACTTCCCCTACACATGTGCTGTCCTTTATGATCCAATCACCGCCTACCCCTTTTTTCCCGGGAAGGAAGAAGGGATTTTCCTTAAGTGCAATTAATGGTGAATTATATGCTTTATTAAACGTTTTATAGATCTTGTCCCAAATTTTGAGTGTGTTCCGTGTAATTATGTGCGTTTTTTCTCCCAGTGATATAAATTTTGGGGGATTCCAAACAATCCTCCCCAATTTTACTTCACTAAGTGCTTCCTCCAAACTAACCCATCTTTTAACATTGTGTGTTTTACCCCATTCTGGTATTCTAAGTAGTGCTATCGCATGGTAATAACTCTCGATGTCCGGGACTGCTAGGCCGCCTGTGCTCTTGTCTTGCTTTAGGATTTGGAGGGAGATTCTGTGTTTTTTGTGTTTCCAGACAAAGTTCATGACCAACGCTCTTAATTTTCCTAGATATTGTTTTGGGAGTGGGAGTGGGAGCATCTGGAATTTATACGTGATGATAGGAAGTATCATCATTTTTACCGCGTTGATCCTACCTATCCACGATAGGGCTTTTCCGTTGTACTCTTGGCATTTTTTTTTTTATTTCCTATAGGAGTGGGATGTAATTTATCTTGTACATTTTTCTCGGATTGTTGGCCAGATCGATACCCAGATATTTTATCTGTTTTTTTCCAGGCGAAGCTCACCCCTTTCTGTATGTTCTGTTTCTCTATGTTGTTGAGGTTGATGTTTAAAATAAAAGTTTTTGTAGTATTAATTCTGAAATTTGTTAGTTCGCCATACTCAGTTAGAATTTTTAGGAGATTAGGGATTGACTTCTGTGGTGACCCGACATAAAAAAGGACATCATCTGCAAAGGCTGCAAGTTTATGTTCCTCGCTACCAACTCTACATCCCTCTACTTCTGCGCTACCTCGGATTGTGGACAACAGAGGTTCCAGAGACAAGACGAAGAGGAGAGGGGAGAGCGGACACCCCTGCCTGGTCCCGTTATGCATCTCGAACACAGACGAGACTATCCCGTTTATTCTTATGTTTGCTTTGGGGTGGGCATAGAGGGCTTTAATTTTTTGGATAATCTTGGGGCCAAACCCCATCCTTTGTAAGGTTTTAAACATGAACCCCCAGTCTACCCTGTCAAATGCTTTTTCTGCATCTATTGAGAGCAGTAGACTGGGGGTTCGTGTGTCCCTCATCCTCTGCATGGCCAGTAGTGTCCGAATCCCATTGTCTCTCCCCTCCCTGCCCGGAATAAAGCCCACTTGGTCCGGATGGATCAGCGTGCTCAAGTGTCCCTTTATTCGCTCGGCCAAAATCTTGGCGTACAATTTTGTATCAAAGTTTAATAATGAAATGGGTCTATAGCTTGAGCACACCGATCCATCCTTTCCTTCCTTGAGCAGGACAGTTATCGTCGCCAAAAGCGATTCCTCGCTCATATCATATTCTGTCCCCAGGCCATTCATATAGCGTTGTAGTCTTGGGATGAGAATCTCTTTAAAGGTTTTATAATATAGAACCGTAAACCCGTCAGGGCCCGGGCTCTTCCCTGATGGTGAGTTGTTTAATGCTCTGAGGATTTCATCCTCTGAAATCGGTCTTTCCAGTGCTTCACTTTCTTCTGTGCCCAAGGAGACTAGCCCTGCCCTTCCCTTCCCAGGAAATCGTCTATTTTCTTGCTATTTTCGCCCCCTTTGTTACTGCCCACAGGGTCTACCGAGTAAAGTTCTTCATAATACTTCCTAAATGTCGCTGCTATTTCTCTAGATACGTATTTCATCTCTCCATTACCGGTTTGAATTTTTTCAATAAAATTTCTCGATTTCTTTTTTTGAAGTTTTCTGGCTAGGTATTTCCCTGGCTTATTACCCCATAAATACTGGTCCTTCGCCATCTTATTAAATGCCTGTCTTGCTTCTTGCTCGGCCAAATCTTTTAACTCCTCCCTCTTTTCCGTCAGCTCAAGGTATGTATCTTGGGCATGAACCCCGCCTGTCTTATGTCTTTGTTCCAATATATTGATCTCAGCCGTCAATTCCTGCGTTTTTCTCATCCTCTCCCTTTTCTTCCAGGATGCCTTCGCTATAAAGATCCCCCTAACGAACGCCTTATGGGCATCCCAGAGGTGTGCTTCTGAGACTTCGCCATTGTCGTTAATTTGGAAGAACCATTCGAGTTCTTTTCTAATGGATTCCCGTATGTCTTTGTCATATAATAATTCTATATTTAGTTTCCACCCGCTCAAGGGTTGTTTATACTCTGGGATACTTAAATTCATGGAGACCGGGGCGTGGTCTGAGAGGGACATTATTTCTATATCGGTTTTAGTAATTCTCTCGAGTAATCCATGTTCAACCAGTATGTAATCCAGTCGGGAATACGTCTGGTGGACAGGGGAGAAGAACGTAAAGTCTCTTTTCTGTGGGTGCTGGATCCTCCAGATATCCAACAGTTGGTCACTACTAAGCCTTTTTTTTAGACGTTTTAGCTGAGCGTTCCCTGTCCCCTGCACCCCAGACGTACTGTCCAAAGGGGGATCCATTACGAAATTTAGGTCCCCCATGAGGATCAAATATCCCTTTTTGAAGGCCCTTAATTTTAGTAAGATTGATTCTAAGTATTTGATGGGTCTTGTGTTTGGGGCATATATGTTGGCTAAAGTGATTTCTGTCCCGCTGAGGGATCCCCTTAAAAAGAGGAATCTCCCCTCCGGGTCCGTTTTCCTATCTTCCAGTGTGAAGTTGATATCTCTGGCAATCCCAATGGCCACCCCTCTTGCCCTGTTTGAAATAGTATCTCCATAGTACCACGTTGGATATGTGGGTGAAAATAATCTAATATTAGAGACATGCGACAGGTGGGTCTCCTGTAGGAAGACTATTCCGGCCCCATATCTCCTGATCTCCTCCAGAACCCTGAATCGCTTGCTGGGGGAGTTCAATGCCTTTAGCAATGCCCCCCTCCCTCTCTCCCCTCCCCCCCCCCCTTCCCATCTTCCCCCCCCACCCCACCCCTCCCTCCCCTCTCTGACCCCAACATGGGTCACTAGGTCCGTGGGTGTCATCTTCGTATGAGACCACCCTCGGGCACTAGTTCATGGTGAGGTGGAGTTTGTTCCCGTCCCCCCCCTTTTTTTTTTTTTTTTTTTCCTCCATCATAGCCCGGAATGTTCCGGAAATGGTGGAGAATAGGCCGAGTCTTTTGTGGCTTTCTGCTTGAGTATTTCTTGTAGCCCCCCTGCCCTTTTTTCCGCCATCTTTTTAATTGAAATCATCTAAACCCTCTTTTTCATTCCAACCAGGTAACTCCGGGACTGGAATCCCCAGCTTGGCACAGAAACCCTGGAGCTCCTCCGGGAATCTCAGCCTAGCCGAGTGCCCCTCTTTTATACCTATTAGACAAGGTGGAAAGCCCCAATTGTATTTAATATTTTCTTTTCTGAGAATTTCTAGTAGGGGTTTTAGAATCTTCTTCTTTCCAGGGTGCGGGCCGATAGGTCGGCATAAACTTGTATATCTGTATCCTCAAACCTCAGCGGTGTATTGCCCCTGATTTTTACCCAGAGGTCCTCTTTTTCTTTGAAGTGGTAAAATCTAATAATTATATCGCGTGGTCTGTCGGGGCCCGACCTCTCAAGTCTTCCCACTCGATGTGTCCTTTCAATTTCGGGGAACTGATCTTGATTTTTGCCACTAATTGGGCCAAGAATATTCCAGATTTTTTTCTCAAGATCTTCCCCTCTTTGTTCTGGGACCCCGCGTAGTCTCAAGTTTTGCCTTCTGTCCCCGTTTTCTTGATCTTCGATCTTATATGAGGTGTCTCTCTGGTTTAGTTGGGATTTTTTCAGTTGAGTTTTTAAATTTAAGATTTCTTGATCTATGTTGTCTGCTCTGCCTTCGACCGTCTCTACCCTGGTCAGTAAATGGCCCATGTCCTCTCTGAGAGTGTTGATTTCTATTTTAATAGCATTTTCCAGACGCAATAGCATCGCCTCCATTTCCGTTTTAGTAGGAATATGTGCTCCAGCCTGTTGGTCCTCAGACCGGCTCATGTCGATCTCGCTTTCCGTAGTGTAGTCTGCTCTTGATTGATTGTTTACACCTTCTGCCCCCATACTTCTCTCCATGCTGGCCCCTGCCTGGGGCGCAGACCCTGTAGTTTTTGGGCTAGCTCCTTGTCTAAGATAATGTTTAATCGTGCTCACCTCTCCTTTGGAACCTTTTGTAGCTCCCTTTTTTGACGACTTGGTTACGTCTCTACTCATAGTGCCCTTTTTGATGCCTCTTATTCTCTTACCCAGTTTTGTTGTTGTTATGGGCCTTCTTTACCCTTATTACCCTCCTGGTACCTTTGTCCTGTGCTTAATCTTTGGAGTTAAGGTAGGGTTGTTCCTGGGTTTGCGTCCTCTTTAGGGGTACTCTAATATCGAGGGGGGGTGCTATATGAGAGATCACCACGGCCTGTGTACTTCTTATCGAAGGATTCTGTACTCTGGTGGGCCGGGGTCACCCTTGCCTCCCTCTCTCGCTGGGCCCTATCAGTCCTGCAAAGGGGAGTAAAAAAAAAAGGCGGGTGCAGTAGTCCGGGCCAGGATGCCACTACCGCTCTAGGGTTTTCTCCGTTTATTACTTAGTATTTCACACGGCGGTATTAGAATTCATGGGTGTTTATTCAAGGGGTATAGACATAAAAATAACAGGAGCTTTCCGCTATCTTCCAGTATCGATTTGACTCATGTTGTCGTGCTGGAGGGGAAAACGAAAAGGACTGGAGAGCAGAAGAAAAGAGAGAAGGGGGAAGTATAGTGCTTGGTAGTCCTTCCGTTAGGCCGCGGGGATATTTATACTGTTCCTCCTTGTATACTCGCCTGTGTTGGCCTGTTAAGACCCTTTACTGGTGTGGTATCCTCTAGGGTGTAGCCCGATCTTCCTCCAGTGTTTACAGGTGTTTACTGGTGACACCGTATTCTCAGATTGTATGTAGGAGGCCACCTTGCATAAGTCTCGATAGGCTACCGGTCCCCTCTTCCGAGAGCGGGGATCGGGGTATCAATAAGCCACCCTTTACCTCCAAGTGGAAGCTACTTAGGGAGAGATGGGACGGGCCGCCTCAGTTTAGCTCTCAATGCTCCAGAGCGTTATGAAAGAAGATCCCCGTAAGAGAGGAAAAAAAAAAAGAACAAAAGACAGCAAAAAAACAGTAAACCCAGAAGCAAATTTCGATTTGTCTGGGGTTAATCCTCTAATTGGCTAGTTAGCCGAAATGTTGGAGTGAGCTCCCCTTTAGTCAAAAGAGGGCCTTATCAGATCTGTCCCCAATAGTGTCCGCCATATGGTCTATCCATAGGAGTCCGTTGTTTCTCTCCTTTCCTTTCCCCTTCCTTCCCCCTTTTTCCTTCCCTTTTTTTTCCCCTTCCTCTCCTCCCTCCTCCCCGTCTCTACTTATACTTATGCTTATGAAGGTTAAGCCTTGTGTCTCAGGTAAAAGGTTACCGGGGCTGTGGTGTGGTCGTGTGGTTATGTGTGTTGCTTCATGTCGCTTCATATAGGGAGAAAAAAAAGGCGAGCATTCCCAGTTTGAGCTTAACCACTCGTATCCACTGATTAATAAATCATCACTCGAGCTCTACAGTCACAGTCCCTATTTGATTTCAGCTAGGCGCTTGAATATGTACTTCCACCAGGGTAGGTCACAGACTGTACACACACCTTGGAATACGCTCCTTAGAGGGCTCCGCCTTATAAATCCCCCGGAGGTAGCCCTTTAGCTAGCATGGCTACTTCTGGGCAAATAAATGGCCGTTGTCCCGTACTTAGTAATAAGTATGTTGATTTCACTTATCAATATTTGTATTTGCAAACAGGCATCCGGAAAAACTTGTAATACTGTGCGCTTACCTTCCAGGTTGGTATGCTTCTGGTTAGCTGTGTTCCTGATCGCATACTTACAGGTGATTTCTCCTATGTTCCACTCGCACTACACCCTCCGAAGCCTTCGGGCGGTGTCTGCCGTGGTGAGTGATAGGTGGCGGGTTGGAGAGGGGGGGTGTACGAGATGATGCAGGCGTTTGGGGCCCGGTCCAGATTTTCTGCCGTCCTGATCTCTTTACCTTCCCTTCGCAGGAGGACCGCGGCGTCCAGGTCTCCCTATCCCGGGGAGAGACAGAGACATCCGCAGCGTCTCTCACTCGTAGCGGTCCGTCGCCCTTCCCGCCTGCACGCCCGGAGTCCTCGGCCCCCGGGTTCAAACTCCTCCCTCCGTACGGACGCTACGTCAGCACGTCCATTCCTCCCCAGTCTCTAGTATATGGCATGGTAGCCAGGCACTATAGCATTGTCCTGGGGCAACCAAGTACCTATAGGCCTGCTTGCCTTATGGGAAAGGGGGCTGCTATAGGTGAATAACACTGAAGCCAGCTATAGTGTCTGGCCACCTGCGTTACGGGTAAGCATGACATTACTTAGATGGAACCTCCTAGAAATGAAGCCCTTCATGGAGGTTTAATTATACTTTAGTTTAAACACTGTCAGGAGACTAGCCGGAGGACAGCTGCTTGTAGGCCTGGCACAGTGGGCAATTTTCAATATGACCGCGCCCGCAACTAAAACACACATATGGTGCAAATGCTTGTTAGCCATGGCAAACACGCAATGCACGTCAGATCCTGGTGCCCTCTGGCCTTTAAAAGGGAGACTGTTGCACATGGACATTGTTGACTGGTCTTCAGCTTACTGCTTCTTGCTTCCTGTCCCTGTGTGTGTAGTGCTTCTGATTTCCTGTTAACGACCTGGCCTGTCCTTGGATTCCTCGTGTCTCTGTCCCAGCTCTGACCTCGGATTGCCCATGAATCTGCTCTTGACTCCTGTCCTGTGTATGACTTTGGCTTGCCTGACCAAGTCTCTGCTCTGCTATCTGCTGACCACCAGCTTACTGATCTTGGCATCCATCCCTGACTATGCCTCCTGCTTCATCCAGTCTGCTGTGATCTGCCCTGGTGCCTACCTGCAGTACCCAGCCTGCTGTACCTACATGCAGTACTTAAGGAGCATCCATTACCATCAGCTCCTGGTGGAAACCATTCCTGTGGACTTTCTTCCACAGTATTGAGATCCCGGTGTTAACATATAAATTTGTTCATTGACCCACACCGTTTTGCCTTTATATATATATTATACTCCATATATTTTGGAGTCTTTCCCTGCAAACAGATGTATTACCTATATCCCCTCAATCTAAATGTATTTTATCCAATTCATTGTGGTGTTCTTATGACATGGTCTTTTCATAGATATATACAAAAAATGTAATCTGGGCTATTCCTGAAGAATGAAACACGTAGGGAGTGACAGTGGCAGGCCTGCCAATTCTGGTGATCAATGGCAAATGCCAATAAAGCGCCACGGTGCTGGGCAGTGATCATATGGCCTGCTAGAGGATGTCGGGCCCTCAGGCCACCCTCATGAAGTCTGTTTCTGATTGTTTGGTCAGAGACATTCACACCAGTGGCCTGCTGGAGGTCATTTTCTAGGGCTCTGGCAGTGCTCATCCTCTTACTTCTTGCACAAAGGAGCAGATACCAGTCCTGCTGATGGGTTAAGGACCTTCTACAACACTGCCCAGCTCTCTTTGAGCCTAGGCAGACATTTTTTTCTTATACCTGCAGTACTTACCTGTTGATCTAGCCTGCAATACCTACTTTCTGTATCCAGCCTGCTGCACTTTCCACTGTAACCTGTTTCCTGTTGTGTGCAGTCCGCACTATCATCAGGTCCACTGGGTCCTACTGTTCACCTCATCTGGTATCCACCTACAGAGAGATCTCCACACCTGCATCTCTCATCTGTGGCACAGCCGGCAATCCTTGCTTCTTTGGGCTTCATGTTCCCTGCTTCCACCTTCAGGGGCAGCGAGCACTCAGCAGCAAGGAGAGCCTTCTCAGCATTTCGGCTTCAGGACCAGGTACATGACAAACACATTTGAAACACATAAGTTAATAAGCTTGCACACATGAGTGAATAAGCTCTTTCACCACTTGCACATGCTTTTTCATGACCAGATTATCATGCTTAATGCTCCCAAGGGTTACACAGCTAACAAAAATGTTGTTATGTATGCAAGCTAGCATTGGCCCACTGATGTCCATGGGAACCCTCTGGTGGGCCCTGAGTATGTAGGATAAAAATTTAATAAAACTGAGGGGGAAGCACTGAATGCTGTAGATTATAGCTTGCAAGTTGCTAGGCTGTCAATTAAAGAGTCTGGTCTGCTTTCTGTGACTGCAGCCTACCCACCTCTCTGATCCTGTTGAAAGATCCACCTGACATCACTGAGGTCCTTCAAGCACCAGATGTAAAGACACCCGCCACGCCATCTGATAAAAATTATATCAGTTCAACTTTTATGTAACATAGGGAAATGGTAAAGCTCAAAGTGAATGTAAGCATTTTGTGAAAGCTGCTACTGTAACATTACTGTGTATCTGGAATTTGGCCTGAACTTCATAGGGATTCCCACCCAGGGATTCTGTGCTAAAATTGCTCTACAGGATTAATTACAGAAACACAAGATGCTGATCTGGCATCTTCCATTTACCGGTGAATGTTGTGAGTATGATTTTCCTGGAGTCTGATGAGTTTTCTGGGTGTCTTTTGCCCTTACCCTCTCTCCCTGAGTTTATGGTGATTAATAGCCTCTACATTTTGACTAAAAGTGGTTTGCACCCATATGTCAAAAATCTAAAAAGTAAAAAGCCCAACCCTGAGGTGTGATATCAGTCCACCTGACCTCTAGAAGTCCTCAATACTCTCTATGGGGTAAGGGGGTGCTACACATTTAAAAAGAGAGGTAATACTGGCAGCATATTTTGGGCCTCCCTCCTCTCAGTTGCATGAACTCTGTATTGCTTCTGAAGATGACATCTGTTATTGTTAAACAGACTAACTACCTTTTAAATGGACTACATGCACTAAATGGACTATATGGACTACAGAGTTGCCAGCTCAATACTTTTACTTGTTTCTGTTGTAGTATGTAAGGACACACTGAGCTTGAGCACCTGAAAAATGAGACTGGGAGTCCCCCACTATGTTCTCTGTCTCTCTTCAAACTAACCTCATATGGTCTATGATTCGGGAGGGGGGGGTGCATTCATGGATAAGGGCCTGCTATGGATTTAGGGGGTACTCCATGCTTTTTTTTGTATGCTGTTACCCCTGAAACTCTCATGAGACCCTAAGGGTCTGGTTGGGAATTTAAGGAATCCCACACTTTGTTTTTCTTTGTGGGGCCCCAATTAAAATCTATACCAGACCTGAAGGCGTAGTATGAATTTTTGGGAGGGACCCCAAGGCGTTTTTTTTTTTTAAATCGATTTGTTTATGCTCATCTGAATGTGCCAGGCAAAGATAAGTCATTGGTTGATTGGGTGCCAGTGAGTGCTAGCTCCCTAGCAACTTGAGCAGGAAGCTTTTACATTTAGCAGCGGTAATAATACCAGGGATAAATGTTTCAATTCACACTGCAGCTGGAGTTTCAGCTGAACATCCATTTGTTTGACTGTTCACACAAGAGTCTCCATGCACGTTGTAAACAGTGCAGAGGTCTCCTTCATACTATTTCCCCATCTGGTGGAATGTTCTTATAGTTCTATAGTGTTAGGCTGTTTTCTTTATTAGTCAAATATTCCTTAACTCCTATGGTCAAATAATGAGACATTTGCAAAACATTTTTTTTTTTTTTTTTGTACATAGACCCCAATGTCTTTTTTCTCAGATTTTTTAAAGTAGGAAAAATAGTAAATCATAATGCTTTCCCTTGATTTTGCTTGCTGTTTTTCCCCCTGTCATTGTCAGGCATGGAACACGTTAAAATCTAGTCCTTATGGTGGCCATTCATAAACAACTGTCCTCATTTTCAAGGTCAATGTACTGACATGGAAGTGGTCAGATGCAGTCCAAATAGAAGCACTATAAAACCACATACATTGCGTTATTATACAAAGTAATCCTGAAATATACAGGATATTGACATAACCTAGGGGAAAGAAAACTAACAAATAAGGCATTTATTACAAATAAAGATCAGAACATTACATGTATTGCAAATATAACACATGCACACTAGGAAACATTCAATAAATTTACAACAATTTGAGTCATTTCACACATTGTGAAAGCAATTTCACGATTTCAGTGTCCACATATCTGTAAACTTGTGAACTGTTTCACCTCCTTGTGCCACTTCAGATTATACATTTCCATGATAGAACACTGAAGAGAGCACATAAAGTACTGTATGTCCAAGATATGAAGACAATACCAAAATTATTTTTATGTCACTGTTGCAAAAATAATATTTATTGCATTTTATACCTGTGAACATAAAAACAAAATGTAGTCCACCTTTCAAATACATTTAGCATTTTTGTTTTTTATGGGCATTGATTAATCCTAATTGACCCAGAGAACCTGAAGGGCACAGAGTTGTTGCACAAGCTGAAGGGAATGTTATGTCTTCTAAATGGGTGTCATTATACAGTCCTAAAAAAAAAAAAATCACATTTATTGAACTGGTCTTTTAAAAATATAAGACAGAAGGTGGCTTGGAGACACCAATACATCCTAGTGATACTTGATTGTGCCACAAAGTTTCCAGAGGCAGTCCCTTTGAGTAAAATCTTTTCCAAGGCAATTGCTAGAGAATTATTCAATATGTTCTCAAGGATGGGGTTCCCTAAGGCAATCTTGACGGACCAAGGCACTCCATTCATGTCAAAGGTGATGGCAGACCTATGCAGGTTGTTTCAAATCAAACAATTGCCTACCTCGGCTGGTCAAAAGGTGCAATAAGACTGTAAAACTTTTGCTCAAGAGAATGATACACAAAATAGAAGTTATTGGGAATGCTTGCTGCCTGTGCTCCTGTTTGCCATCAGAGAAGTACATCAAGTTTCCAATGGGTTTTACCTGTTTGAGTTGGCATACTGTGAAGAACACAGAGGTTGCTTCACCTCGTAAAATAAACTTGTGAAAGAGAGACTTCTCCACATAGAACAGCATATAACCCAAATGAGAGAGAGAATAGCTAAAATGATGCCACTGGTAAAGGAGACGTACAACTGGTCTGCCAAGCTTAGACAGTTCCAGGTTGTAGATGTGATGGGTTGTGCTTCTAGCAACAGTAGAAAGTAAGTTCCTGGCCAGGTGGCAAGGGCTGTTCAAGGTAGTAGAAAAGGTTGGTAAGATAAATTATAGAGTACACCAACCTGGGAGTGAAAGCCATACCACATATTCCATGTGAATCTGTTAAAACCTTGGAAGGGCTGAGAGCAGGTAGTTGCCCTGGCTAATGTTAGTAAGTTAGTTAGTTAGTCCTCTGTAGGGATAAACTTAGCCCCACCACCCTGTCCAAGCCACAAACTCAGCAAGTAAAGAGTTTTTAAAAAGAACTAGAGTCATCTTTTCAAAAATGTCAAGTCTTATGAAAGTAATTGAGCATGAAATTGTAACAGAACATAAACTAAAAATCTGAGTAAAAGTCCTTATCAAATTCTCTAGGCACACTGGAATGCAGTGTCTGAGGAAGTTCTAAAAATGCTATAACACGATATCATTGAGGAATCGAGTGAGTGGCCGAGTTTGATTGTGTTGGTACCGCAGACCAACAAGACTCTGTGATTTTGTAATGATTCCAGAAGGCTACGAGATTTCAAAGTTCGATGCATATCTGATGCCCCGAGCAGACAAATGAAAGAAAGGTTAGAGCCAGTCTGGTACATTACTACCTTAGACTTCACTAAAGGCTACTGGCAGATACCTTTAGCTAAGGAAGCAAGGGAAAAGACCACATTTTACAATCCAGAAGGTAATTTCCAATATAAAAAAATGCTGTTCTGGTTGCATTATGCCCCAGCTACTTTTTAGAGGGTGATGGATAAATAACGACACCCACATTGGAAATACAGTTTAGACTGGGAATTTCATATTCCCCAAGTTAAGGCTGTGTTGGACTCCCTAAATAAGGAGGGATTTACCATTAACCTGAAAAAGTGTGCCATTGCGATGGAAAAGGTCAAGTACCTGAGGTACAATGGCGGGCAGGGCTATGGTGGGACCTCAGATGAACAAGGTAGAGGCTAGTCAGGCTTGGCCCCGCACTGTCAAAAAGAAACAGGTCCAGGCCTTTTGTTCCTAATTTTAACACTATTGCTGTGCCATTGACTGACCTGACAAAGGGTAGCAAGTACGTCATGTTCAAGTGTAGTGATAGGGCTGAAGAGGCTTTTTTGGAGTTTAAAACAGCTTTGCGCCAGTATCCAGTACTAGTTGCACCACATTTCTCTAAGGAATTTGTTGTTCAAATAGATGTCTGTAGCTTAGGCTTAGGAGCCATTCTGTCTCAATAGGTCAGTGGGGAGGATCACCTCCTAGTCTTTCTTAGTAGGAAGTTGACAGCATTTGAGAAAATGACACTGTAGTGGAGTGAAAATGTCTGGCTATTAAGTGGGCTGTAGACTCACTACACTATTTTCTCCTCAGCAGAAAGTTTCACCTGGTGTCAGAAAACGCCCCACTGACCTGAATGAGACAGAACAAACACACCAATGCCAAGGTATCAGATGGTTCTTGGCATTGCAACAATCAGCACTGCGAGAACGCATGACCTGAAAAAAAGAGCTTTTAATGATTTGGGTTTAATGACTCTTTAAAAGAGTAATATCTATTGTACATTAGTGAAACTCAATGCCTTCCAGTGGCGGCCCATCCATTAAGGGTGCACGGACACCACCCCCCTATATGACTAATGGATAGATTCATGCATAGCATGAATCTATCCATGGCTGCCGTGGCCACCCCTATTCATGCGTCCGGCCCCTTTTAGGACACCGGGCCCGTGAATTACAGTACAGGGGTGTTTTTTTTGAAGCACCTGATTAGAACCATAAGCTTTAATAGGCTTCAAAAAAGGGTGGACTTGGAGCGCAGAGCATTGCATTTGGAGTCCACCCAGGTGTGTTAGAAAATAAAATGAATATTCACTTTTCTAACACTGAACCGCCTCTCCGCCAATCAGGAAGCGTGGATCTATTACCTGTCACCTGGTTGGCTGAAAGGACAGGCGATCCTTTTGGATGCCTAGCAGGAGGCAAGAAGAGACGTACAGCGGAAGCATGGAGGACACAGCAGCCGCCGCCTGACCCAAAGCTCGCCGCTGCCTGTTCCACAGCTCGCTGCCGTCACCTACTGTCTGATTCACCACCAAGATAGGGTAAGTACTGGGCATACAACGAGGTTGTGTGTGTGTGGAGGGGGTGCTGGTTAAATGCCGCCGAGGGGGTCACAGTGGCTGCATTTGATCGCACAGTGGCTGCATTTGATGGGCACAGTGGCTGCATTTGATGGGCACAGTGGCTGCATTTGATGGGCACAGTGGCTAAAATTGATGGGCACAGTGGCTGCAATTGATTGCACAGTGGCTGCAATTGATGGGCACTGTGGCTGCATTTGATGGGCACAGTGGCTGCATTTGATGGGCACAGTGAAGCTGCAATTGATGTTTTTTTTTCCATATTTTTAGGATTTTTCAGTTTGTTTGGGCCCCCCAAAAAATCTTGAGCACCAGCCATCACTGATGCCTGTAGATGATTAGCTACTTCTCTCTGTATTATTCGCAGCAGTTTCATAGCATAGGTCCTGCTCTGCAATCATTTATAAATGAAAAAAATAAACAAAATTACTTGTAGCATGTTATTAACTCTTAGTGCAACCTATTAGGTTTTTATTAACTCCCTCATTACCTTCTTCCTTTAGCTTTTTTGCAATATTTTGAAAAAATGTTTTTTATCTAGCATGCTCTAGAAGCGTTAAATTCACATGGGGCTATACTGTATAAAGGACAGCAAAGTAAGGAACCATAAACTTATGCAGATAGGCAAATAGACTGTGCACTTTGCAAGGGCATAGACAAGTAACAGGCGCAAAACCCAAATTGCTAAAGAAACCCCACACATGAAGAGATCTGTCATGCTTGAGAAAGGAATGCGGCTAACACAACACACATAGCGCGCATGCTCTGGAAACACGTCGCATTCCGGTGATGTCATCCCTCCACGCCACCTAGTATCTGCACACCAAGCCTCGTTCTGGTTCTCACCACCGCACGGCCGTTCACCAACTACAGCAGTGAGCAGTGAGGCAATACCCATTTGCCCGTGCAGCAGTAGCCCCACAGGAGCTGCTTGGATATTGGTTTGCCCGAGCCTCCCACTGATTAATCCACAGCCAGTTACAGGGTATTTTCACACAGCCAGGCGCACACACTCTTCCACTTGGTATCTTCAATGACCAGTCTAGGGGTTTTGTTTTTTGTGATTTATTTTGAGAACTTGGATATTAGAAGGGATTTAGTAGGATACTCCAAATGAACTATTCACAGGTGAGGACAACTCTCTATATAGAACTGTGTAGCAGATTATCTGTAGGTCCATACAGCACCTGTATGGGATGAACAAGTCCCTTTGTAGCAGAAGAAACTCAGCAAACGTTGCCTCTTCTAGCCAGTGTTCCTTTTAGCTTGCACCCAGTAGCTGATGTCTAGCACCAAGAGGGGGATCTAACAGCACAAGTCCCAGGGATTCCCTGTGGGTGTCTGTACTCACAAGGTTCCTGAAGCACACACGGCAGCCTTCTTCAGCAGTACCAGACAGGATCCGCGGGCATCCTCTCTCAGACAGCTCTCACAAGAACCATGGGTTGGAACTTCAACATTTCAGGCCCTCAGGTCGACCACCTGAGGTGACATGACAGCCTGCACTGAGGAGGGGTGGCAGGCCCCCTCCCCACCTGGATCTCTCTCTGTAGAGGAAGACCCAAAGCCCATGTGCTCTTCACATTTAAAAACAGTCACCCAGCATGCATTGGGGCACTCCCTCTTCTAATTGGCCAGGGCTGTATAGACATCCATGCTCTCATCTGCTAAGTTTCCTCCCACTATCTAGTATACTCTATAGCCACTGGATCAGTTGAAACTTTCAAGACAGCATGAGCAGCACCATAACACTGAGCAGACTCTATCAATCAATCACAGCTCTGTTAAGCAGACAACACATAAGTTCGCCTAGCTGTCTCCATGTTAGGCAGAGAAACCAAAGACTATATACACTCACTCTAGCACCTACCTAGGAGGGCATTTTTGCTTCCACATGATTGAATGATGGAAGTCAGCAGAGCTTCCTGTCATTTACTGGAGCAAATTTATTTGCAGAGTGCAACTGCACTTGCAAAGTGTACAGTCTATTTGCCTTTAGTAAATCAATTACATTGTGTGATATTCCTGCAAAATTATTTAGAGCACATCGGTAAATATTCACCTCCCTGAACTTCTCTTCATTTAAAGGGTTAAAACCTAGAATTAAAATGGATTTACCTGTGATGTTTTTACTATCTGATTTACAAAATATATTTAACACTTTGAAGGTGCAAAATATTTTTTATTATGTATATAAAGGTCAATGGAATATGAAAGTACATACTTGCTACTGTATTATTAGTATTCACAACCATCCTATCATCCTAGAATCAATATCTGATAGACTTGCCTTTAACTTCAATTACACCTGCAAGTATTTTGTAGTATTTTGCAATTTTGACCTTCATGATTTCCTTATTGCCACTCTACCTGTCAAACCTGGACCTTGAAATTAAGACTTGCTTACTTTCACCACTGTTAGGGTGTGCTTCAAGCTGTTCTCCTGTAAGGGGAAGGGCCATCATACAAGATTAAGCACTGAGGGTGCAAAATGCGTCAAAGGTATTATTGTGATGTTGACCCCCTGTGTTTGTATGCATTGGATAATAATGCCACTTGGCAAAGTCTGTGGAGTCTGTTGCGTGTATTTCAAGATTGATGGCCTAGCAGCTATGGAGCTTGTTTGGGGTTGATTTACTAAAAGCAAATATGCTGTTCACTTTGCAAAGGAAGTTGCACGTTGCATTGGAATTTTCTCCAAGGCTTAGTGAAGGTGGTGAAAATGGTACTGTACGTTGTAAAGAATACCCAATCACATGCATTGAAAAAAAAAAATAACATTTTTTAAAAACAAGATTAGATGATGGAAATCACCTCATTTACTAAGGTGTAGAAAAATTCCCATGCAAAATTCAACTTCCCTGCAAAATGAATATTCTAATTGCCTTTAGTAAATGAACCCATTTGTGCTCATAACAAAAGCTGTTGACTCTCAAACACTTGTCTTCTGATTGTGCTGTAAATATGGTTCTACCAGACCTGTTCCTATCAGAGTTTTTTTTTTGTACAGGACTTGAACTTCTTAAATTTCATGAAAAACAGAAAACTGGTATACTAAAACTTTTGGTGTGCAGCTGTTGTATAATTGATTTGGAGTGTATTCCCTCTAGAGCACAGGGTGGCTCTTTGACTTTTACCTAGCATATTCTATACTGGATTCAGAAGATCTGTTTTTGTCACCAACCCTTTAGATTTCCATCACATCATTTGGCTAAAAAATCTCCTCCCTGGCGATATGATTATGTTCGATTTTTGCGTCTCAAAGCGGTACATTGTTTTGCATATAAATTTGGCGTTCTATATTGTAGGCCTGAGAAAATTGAGTACTGTCCGTGATACTTTTTTTATTTGCACTAACATATCATTTTTCATGGACGAGCTTTCGGGGCGTGTCCCCTTCTTCAAGGTCTAAGCAGTACTGATTCACAAAAGTTTTAGCAGAAGGTAAAATGTTAAAAAACTAAAGAAAAAAGAAAAAGGATTTTTTATTTTTTTTTTAAACTCTTTATTTTAAAAATTTTAAACAATACATTACATCTTTTACATTTAGCTCATTTTATAACATCACAACTATCAAGGGCATATCTCTGACTTATGATTAACATCCACTGTTCTTTTGGGATTCCCTCTAATCCCCCTATTACCCTTTTAAGACAAAAACAAAAAAAAAAAAAAAAAAAAAAAAAAAAAACCAAAAAAAAAAAAAAAAAAAAAAACAACAAAACACCAAAAAAAAAAAAAAAAAAAAAAAAAAAAAAAAAAAAAGGAATTAAAGGGTCTTCCCTTCATATCAAAACAAGAAAAAAAAAAAAAAAAAAATAAAAAAAAAAATAAAAAAAAAAAGAAAAGAATAAAAAAAAAAAAAAAAAAAAAAAAAAATAAAAAATAAAAAAAGAAGCTCCCACTCTCGTCTCTCCCCCCCCAGGCGTCACCCGACCCCGCCCCCACCCACCTCTCCCCTATATAAAAAATAGGGTGCCCATGTAGCCTCGTACTTCTCCTCCTGATCTCTTATAGTCATTGTCAAGTTTTCCATTTGTTGAATTTCTCCCACTTTAGCCCACCATTGTGCCCTCGTAGGAGGTACATCCTTTTTCCAGAGAGCGGGGATACAGGCTCTTGCCGCTGTGAGAAGATGTTTTAATAATGATTTTTTATATTTTTCTACCGACATTGGAACATCATTTAGTAAGAATGCAACCGGGTTATCTCCAAGAGACACCCCTGTAATTTGCTTTACTGTTTCCTCCACCATCTTCCAGTATTCTCTGATTCTGTCGCATTCCCAAAAAATGTGCAGCAATGTGCCCTCTGCTTCCCCGCATCGCCAACATGTACTCGGCGTCTGTGGGAATATGTCATGTAACATGCTTGGGGTCCTATACCACCGGGTGAGAATCTTATACCCCCCCTCCTGGAATCTGCTTGCTATTGATGTTTTGTGCACAGATCTCAATATTTTTTCTTTTTGTTTTTGAGAGAACGTAACCTTCAGCTCTTTTTCCCAGGCACATATATAGCTTAGCTTTTCGGGTGCTTCGTGTCTTGTAATCATTTCATAAAAATATGATAAGGGGTGCCTCAAGTTTTCGCCATCCAGACAAATCTGCTCGAACTCCGACAATCCTCGAATTTCGGGGTATTCTTTACTTTTTGAGAGAATATAAGCCCCCAACTGCATTGCTCTAAAGTAGTCTAGTTCTGGGGTAAGTTGGTTTTCTATCTCCCTTCTTGTCAATATTTTTCCTTCTTTTGAGAAATGTATAATCCTATTTATCCCCCTATTTCTCAAATCAGAGAATTTTTGATCCGATAACCCTGGCTCGAAGTCATATGTACCTAATATGGGTAGCATAGGGCTTGGTTCACTTGAAATCTTATTTTTATTAAAAATCTTTTTACTTATATTTAGGGTTGCCCCAATCAGTGGGTGTTTTTTGACTGTCATTGGAATATCCTTTCCAGCCATCCATGCCAATCCCTCCAAGGGGGCTTTACTTAACGTTTGTTCCATATTTACCCATGGCTTCTTTTTTTTAGCACACCACTCCTTTATTCTAACTAAATGTGTGGCTTCCTGATACTTACATGGGTCTGGGAATCCAATGCCACCTTTCTCTTTGGGAAGGGCCAGAATAGATCTTCGTAGTCTTGCAGGCTTACCAGCCCATATAAAACTCAAGAATCCTGACCGCAGTTCTTTCATAAAGCTTTGGGGAATCTTTACTGGCATAGTTTGAAATAAGTATAGGAGCCTTGGCATTACATTCATTTTTATTATATTCGTCCTCCCAAACCACGTAAAGATTTCTTTATCCCACCTTTTCAAGTCTGACCTTATTTGTTTTAACATTGGGGCGTAGTTTAGTTCAAACACCCTGTTTAAGATTTTAGGTATCTTAGTCCCTAAGTAGTCGATATGTGAGTCTGTCCATCTAAATTTGAATTGAGAAGTTATCTGATGGGTTAGGGGCTCACTCATTTCTAGTCCCATGGCTTCTGATTTATTATAGTTTACTTTAAAATTTGCTATATCCCCAAATTTCCGTAGCTCCCCCAGGAGGGGAGGCAAGGATATGGCTGGAGAGGATATGAAGAAGATCAGGTCATCGGCAAAGGCAGCTAGTTTGTGTTCCTCAGTGTCTGTATTTATGCCTCTGATATCTCGATTTAAACGAATTTTCCTTAGAAATGGTTCCATTGTGAGGACAAAAATAAGGGGAGATAGTGGGCATCCCTGACGAGTTCCGTTTTGAATTCTAAAAGAGTCCGAAAGTCTGTCATTTACCTTTACTCTAGCAGTCGGTACCGAATACAAGTTCTCGAACCATCTCAGCATTCCCTCCCCTAGGCCAATATGTTGTAATGTAGCCCGCAAGTACAGCCAATCCACCCTATCAAAAGCTTTTTCTGCATCTGCTGAGATTATTGTTAAGGGTTTATGTTGACTTTGGGACCAATATATTGCATTTATTACTCTTTGTGTGTTCTCCCTTCCTTCCCTCCCTGGGGTAAACCCAACTTGGTCGGGATGGATAAGTACTGGGATATATTCAACCAGTCTGTTAGCTAATATTTTGGAGAAGATTTTTAGGTCCACATTTAGCAATGATATTGGCCGGTAGCTGGAACACTGAGATGGGTCCTTCCCCTCCTTCGGGATAACTGCAATATGGGCTAGTAGTATCTCCTCCGGTATTTTATATCCTTCCTGTAGTGAGTTAAATGCTGCTAAAAACCTTGTGACTAACTTCTCTTCAAACGCTTTGTAATATGACAGGGAATACCCATCAGGGCCTGGTGCTTTACCTAGGGGTAAGGAAGTCAGGACTTTCTTAAACTCCTCTGCCGTTATTGGCTTGTCAAGTTTCTTCAAAACTTCTTCTGTAAGTTTGGGCATTCCTGATGAATGGAGATATTCTCTAGCTGCCTCCTCCTTTTCTTTGCTTTTTCCTTCCTTTCCCGCTCCCTCCAACTGGTATAAACACTCATAGTAATTTTTAAAGGCCTGCGCTATTTTCACTGAGGAGTTCAGTATCTCGCCAGTTTGAGATTTGATACCCATTATTTGTCTCCTTACATTGGATTGTTTTAATGCTATCGCTAGCATTCTACTCGGCTTGTTCCCGTACTCATACATTGTTTGTCTGTTTCGCTTTATTTTGGCTTTAGCTTGCTCAATCAGCAGGGAATTTAAGTCACCCCTTAAAACATTTAATTTCTCCTCTATATTCTGTGCCTGGGATCTTTTATGAACCATTTCTGCTTCTCTAATGTCTTTAAGTAGGGTTTCTATTTGTTCGTTCAGCTTCTTTTTCCTGTGGGCTCCTAAGGAGATAAAAACTCCTCTCATAACACATTTATGCGTCTCCCATATGCCAAATGGCATTATTTCTTCCGATTCATTGGTTTGAAAAAAAAAGTCCAATTCGCACTCTAGTGTTTTTTTATATTCTTTATCCTTCAATAGTGATTCGTTCATCTTCCACTGCCATTCCCGGTACTCTACTTGCCCCAGGTCCATTTCGCAACTGGTCGGTGCATGGTCAGACAGAGAAAAAGAGCCTATGTCGGCCTTAATCAAAGACGTCAGTCCTGTCTGCGAGACAAAAACGTAGTCAATGCGAGTATATGTCTTGTGCTTCGCAGAAAAAAACGTATAGTCTCTTTCTTGGGTGTTCAATATCCTCCATGCATCCACCAGTTGCATATCATCAAATAATAATTTTTTAATCTTTCTTATTTTTGTGTATGCCATGTGGGAAGCTCCTCTTGATGTGTCCATCAGGGGGTCTAATACCATGTTTAGGTCTCCACCCATAATTAGCAGGCCTTCCTTATGTCTATGTATTTCCTGAGTACTGATCTCTAGATAATTAGTCTGGTCGGTATTTGGGAGATACAAGTTCACCAGTGTGACCTTTTGTTGTCCTATTAGGCCTTTCACAATCAAAAGACGGCCCACCTCATCCTTTATTACTTTTAATTCCTTCCATGGAGTCTGCTTATGTATCAGAATGGCTACTCCATTTGATTTAGAGTTCTGGGATGTCCCATGGTATACACTGGTGAATCCGTGGTCTCCCAAGTTCGGTATTTTTTTCCCACTAAAGTGTGTTTCCTGTAAAAAAGCTACATGTGTTTTTAATCTTCTCAATTCGGCAAGTAGTCTGATCCGTTTTTCCGGGATATTTAGTCCCTTCACATTGTAAGAAGTAAACTTTATTTTAGACATTTTCTAGTAATTTTTGCTTTTTTCCTCCCTCTTTTCTTCCCCTTTTCTTTTTCCCCTCACTTTCTTTCCCTTTCCCCTTCCCGGGACTTGGAGGCGTGGTCCCACGGGAGGGGGGGGGGGGGGGGAGGGAGGAGGCCAGTGAGGGGAGAGACAAGGGGGAAAAAAAAAAAAAAAAAAAAAAAAAAAAAAAAAAAAAAAAAAAAAAAAAAAAAAAAAAAAAAAAAAAAAAAAAAAAAAAAAAAAAAAAAAAAAAAAAAAAAAAAAAAAAAAAAAAAAAAAAAAAACCCCAGTATCCACTACTCTCGGGGGTGAAACAACCCTGATGCGGCCTTCCTATACCAGCGTGCACCCCTTCATAGAGGAGAAGAGAAAGAAAAAAAAAAAAAAAAAAAACAACCCCCCCCACAAAAAAAAAAAAAAAAAAAAAAAAAAAAAAAAAAAAAATATAAAAAAAAAAAAAAAAAAAAAAGAAACAGGATTCTCCTGTTTCTCGGTCGTCCCCGACTTATCCTCTACTCAGAGGAGGAACGATCAATATGGGGATATGTCCCCGGGCACGCCAGGAGCTCGCAGCAGGCCCCCAGCAGCTGCACATCTCTTAAGTTTGAGCACATTTATTTTTGTATCCCTCTGAATGATTACATTATTATTTTCACCGCTTAAACCAACCTCAAATATCCAACATAAATAGGCCCCACATTTAATAGTCAGTCTAATATTGCTTATTCATATCATACATTTCCTATGTTCCTTGTTATTTTCCTTTTGGGCATTCTTAATCAAAACAACAAAGAAAAAAAGTTTGCATCCACCCCTCTCTTCCCCATCCTCGCTATCCTCTCCCATGTAGCCCCTATGTTTCTCCCCCCCACCCACTCCGCCCCATACGGTCTAACATGTCTATCTTCCTCTCTTACCTTTAACTCCCTCTTCTTCATCAAAGTCCTTCCTCCCCTTCCTCCTCCCCCCTCTGTTGACCCTCCCTACCTGTGTAAGCATACCTTGTGTTCCTGTGTTGCGTGGCCTTAGTGCCTGTTTTAATTTTTCCCATCGACCCCCCCAAAAAAAAAGAAAAAAAAAAAAAAAAAAAAAAATAAAAAAAATAAAAAAAATAAAAACGTGTATTTAACTCTGTGTTGCATTCAAGGTGATATCAAGGTGATATGGCCTATAGACTTTAAACTATATCAAGTGTGTACTATGTGTACTGTATATATCATATAAGTATGTGTCCCTATTATTTTAGGACCTTCCCTAAGTGCCCCTAAATCCCTCCTAATCCCCTCTTAATCCCATCTTTGGTCCCACTAATGGGGGGAAAAAAAAAAAAAAAAAAAAAAAAAAAAAAAAAGGTTCAAAACACACAAAAAATAAATAAAAACACAAGTAAAAATCCACTCCAAATTCACACTGGTCGTGTCCAGAGGGAAGGGGAGGGTTTGGGTCAGTTTTTCCACTTATTTCTCTACCCTCAGGGAGTCAATCAAAAATTCCCTTTCCCCGGGTAGTCAGGTATTTTTCTTCTTTGCCTTGTCCATCCTATAGAGTCGTTCTGCAGGTCTAACGGTAGCCGTTTGGGAGGGCAGCGTGGGGGGCGGGGGGAGAAAAAAAGAAAAAAAAAAAAAAAAAAAAAAAAAAAAAAAAAAAAAAAAAAAAGGGGGGGGGCGAGCCAGTGGTGGTGGGGAATTCCGTTACTGTAGTTGCCCTAACTAAGTGTAAGCCAAACTTAAGACACCATGTCGGTCTCTAGATTGCTTAACCAGGTTGATTTTTCTTGGTCGTCGTTGTTTTATTCCCAAGATTAGCCCACCCCCCAGACTCCATAGGAACATTTAACCAGTCAGAAATTTCCACTTCTTCCGTGCCCAAAAATTCAAAGAGGTCTGGTAGTTGGTCCGGATTGCGTAGGGTAAAACCTCGTTCTCCTTTTTTAATGATCAAGGATAGTGGGTACCCCCACCTATATGTTGCTTCTGTAGCTCGCAGTAGGTCCAGCAGAGGTCTCAGTATCCGCCTCCTTCGCTTTGTCTGCCAGCATATATCCGGGAACACTTGTACTTCATAATCTATATGTGGCAGTGCCCCCTTTGCCCATGATGCCCTCATTATGTCTTCTTTTATTTTAAAAAAGTGAACACGGCAGAGCACGTCCCTGGGGCTTCCCCGCTCCATATTCTGTACTGTTGGGCTCCTATGGACTCGGTCCAGTTCTATGTATGACTCTGGGGGTTTTTCTAGGTATAGGTTGAGGATTGAGGTTACCACCTTCCTCAGGTCGGGTGTTTTAATCACCTCTGGGATCCCTTTGATACGTAAATTGTTTCTTCTATTTCTATTCTCAAAATCTTCGGCCTGCAATTGCAAATCTATCAACTTTTGATGCTGTATGAAAAGCTTGGTTTCAAGTGTGTCTAGACGCTTGTTGGCTGTGGCCTGTGTGGTCTCGCATCTGGAGAGTCTGCTGTCTACGGCTTCGAATTTGGCACATACCTCACTCAGTTCTTCTTTTACTGTGGCTTTTAAGTCGCCCATCCATGCTAGAATATCTTCTTTGGAGGGGAGTGCCTGTATAAGCTGCCTAATGTCAGGCTCCCTTTCATGCTCTTGTCCCCTCGTAGTTGGGAGACCCATCTCTCCTTCCAGTAGGATTGAGCTCTGGGGAGTAATTGGTAAACTTATATCCACCTCTTCCGTAAGCTCAGCCCGTATGCTCCCATCCAAGCTAGTGGCCATATTGCCAGCCGGTGCCTCCTCCACAGGTAGTTGTTTAAAGTTAGCTCGGGTGGGTCGCTGTGGGTATACTATAGCGCCGGCTTCTCCTGATACCCCGGCGTCTTTCCTCGTAAGGAATCTAGTAATATACGAGTGGGTCGGTGAACTATCCACTCTACCAGGTCCCCTTCTTCTCGGCATGGAGGCCACTCCCACCACCCTCAGCCTCAGCCTTAGCCCCTTAGCTCCTTATTTCACACTGAGACCGTTTCCTTATTTTACCACTTCTGGTAGCCAAATAATTAGATAGATGTCAGCTTAATGTTCAGAGACCGGCAATATTAGTTGTTCATGTGCCTCCGCTTCCTAGTCTTCCCGACAGGCTCCCCTCTATGGGGTAATCTATGGAGGCTATATAGAGGCAGTATAGTCCACCTGGATAAGTGTCTCTTTAATAGCTCCGCTTGTAGTATTATAATACACGGCACAGTTTATGATGTAGTTTATAGAGTTCCCAAGCACTCATCTAATGCTATGGAGCTAGCGTAGAGCACACACCCAGCACATCCACTATAAAATAGTGTTTAGAGACCATACATTTTACCACTGTAGTCCCATTGATTCCCAGGGAGAGAAGTCATCAGTAGCAGCCCACAGTACGGAAGCACAACACAGATAGCCAGAGGTCCCCTCTCTCCCCTTTTTACTTCCCTCTCTCTCTCTCTTCTTCCTTCTCCCTCTCCCTTATTTTCTTCCAAGGGTGAGATTAACAAAAAGGCACGGCCAGAAGGTGTTTGGTGAGGGGTATGTAGTTTCTCTGAGGGGGGAGTTTTTCCTGATATGTACCACCATATATAGCCTCACATATGACATCCCCAGCATTCATATACAATTGTACAGCCCACCTCCATCGCCATATAGGAAAAAAAAAAAAAAAAAAAAACTCCTTCAGCCACAATAATTTTTGAGGGCATCCACAAAAAAAAAAAAAAAAAAAAGAAATTCGTTTGCATCAATTTTCTTAGCGACAGTTCCTAGCGGCAGCTACCTCCACAGCTACACAGCTACAGCTACCACAGCACACGCAGTCACACGCCTTCTGGCGTCTTACCCCCTTCCCGTGTGTACCTCCGACCGTCCTCCACAACCGCCTCAGTACACCATAATGTGTAGGAGTATATAGAAATGTCACTCCTCCATCCTGTTCTGCCTGGTCTCCGTGGCTCTCCTTGTGGGGTAAGAGATGTGCCGGTTCTATCGCTGCGGCGCGGTGTTAGCGCTGACGTCACCGCAAGTATCAGTCAGTGATACGGAGCGACCGGCTTCCTCCCGGTCTCAGCACTCCTGGTTGCCGCTCTCCTGATCGCCGCTCTCCTCGGCAAGCCCCCGCCAACGAGCATCCAATCCTGCACTTCTACAGGCTGTGTCCTCCGAGCTCCTAATCATGTGCAGCCGCTGCTTGCTCTCGCTCCTCACTCCCGCATACTCAGAGCACACATCCCCGGAAACGGAAGTCAAAGTGAAACCCCTGGATAGATTTTTTGACAACAAAGTCC
>CM053034.1:54591847-54656395 GCA_028564925.1 Lithobates sylvaticus
AGCGGGTGTCACGCCTATATCCGCACTTGCTGCAGACACATCTTCTTTTGTGGGCTCGTTGGGACATAAGGAAAATGCCTCTCATGCAGCCGGCTTACTGCATTTGGTTGGGGAAGGTGAGGTGGAGCACCGTCTGGAAACAGAAGGGCTCTGACGATCTCTTCCTGGAATTTAAGGAAGGACCAGTCCGTCCTGAAGCTCTGTATAGCAATGCAAAGACCAGGATTGTCAGGACAGGAGGGACAAAAATAGCGGGTGTCGCGCCTATATCCGCACTTGCTGCAGACACATCTTCTTTGGTGGGCTCGTTGGGTAGGGGTACTCGGGAGGACATAAGGAAAATGCCTCTCATGCAGCCGGCTTACTGCATTTGGTTGGGGAAGGTGAGGTGGAGCACCGTCTGGAAACAGAAGGGCTCTGACGATCTCTTCCTGGAATTTAAGGAAGGATCCAGTCCGTCCTGAAGCTCTGTATAGCAATGCAAAGACCAGGATTGTCAGGACAGGAGGGACAAAAATAGCGTGTGTCACGCCTATATCCGCACTTGCTGCAGACACACCTTCTTTGGTGGGCTCGTTGGGTAGGGGTACTCGGGAGGACATAAGGAAAATGCCTCTCATGCAGCCGGCTTACTGCATTTGGTTGGGGAAGGTGAGGTGGAGCACTGTCTGGAAACAGAAGGGCTCTGACGATCTCTTCCTGGAATTTGAGGAAGGATCCAGTCCATCCTGAAGCTCTGTATAGCACAATAGACATACTCCAGGCAAAGCAGGTCCGCGCTTTAGCCGTTATTCGGCTATAGCGCGGATCGGAAAAGGTTAATGGAGGATGACAGAGGGAGGCAGAAACATACAGAGAAAATTTCATGAAAAATACTTTACAAGGTCATTAACTAAAATGTGTGTGTGTCTCTCTCTATATATGATCTATATATATATATATATATATATATGTATATATATATATATATATATATATATATATATATATGTGTGTATTTTTTTATAAACAAGACTAAACATACATGCTATCCTATCATATCCTTATCTTATCTATGTTTACATTATATATATATATATATATATATATATATATATATATATATATATATATATTAGGGTTGTCCCGATACCATTTTTTTAAGACCGATACTTTTTTTCAAGTACTCGCCAATACCGATTACCAATATGACAGTTTTCAAAGCACAATACAGATTAGGTGGCACTAATGAGCACTGATAGGATTAGGTGGCACTGATGAGCACTAACAGATAGCGGGCACTGACAGGTGGCGGGCACTGACAGGGGCACTGACAGGTGGCTGGCACGGACAGGTGGTACTGACAAATGGCGGGCACTGACAGGTGGCAGACACGGACAGGTGGTACTGACAGATGACGGGCACTGACAGATGGCTGGCACTGACAGATGGCACTGATGGCAAGCACTGACAGGTGGCACTGATGGTGAGCACTGACAGGTGGCTGGCACTGACAGGTGGTACTGACAGATGGCGGGGACTGACAGGTGTCTGGCACTGACAGATGCACTGATGGCGAGCACTGACAGGTGGCTGGCACTGACAGATGGCATTGATAGGTGGCGCTGGCACTGACAGGTGGCTGGCACTGATGAGCGGCACTTATGGACATTGGGCACTGATAGGTGACATTTATGAGCACTGATGGACTGCCTGCGATGGCCCATCATGGTACTCCTTGCACTCGGCCACATAAAAGCAGCAGTGGCCATCTTGTTACACCCAGCCTGAACTATATGGGCTGGGTGTAACAAGATGTCCGCTGCTGGCTTACTGCGGCCGAGTGCAGGGTGTACCAAGATGGGCGTCGGTATGTCCAACCGCCGACGTCGACACGGAGCGTCACTTCCACTGTTCCGCCCACTGACTTCCGGTTGCGCCGGGTCACTTTCCCGGGTATCGGATCTGGCATCGGGAGCATTTGTGCGAGAACAAGTACTCGCACAAATGCTCGGTATCGGTCCCGATACCGATACTAGTATCGGTATCGGTACAACCCTAATATATATATATATATATATATATATATATATATATATATATATATATATATATATATATATATATATATATAATATATATATATAGATAACATTTTATTTTAATCTTTTTTCAAAAAAACAGAAGTGAGAGGAAAGGGAGGGGCTCAGGAGTTAACAAAGTATGTGACAAGGAAATGATTTAATTAAAAAATAGTGGATCTGTATGGATTATTTAAAATATTATATATTTAGTGTCATGAAAAAAAGAAAAGAATATGGCCTCCTCCATCCCCTAATAGCCGGTCAATCACTCTCCTTTTTTGTTAGATGGTAAAGAAATGATGCTAAACTCTGATTTTAAAAAATATCCAATTCAGGTACAGGGGGTCCCCGACTTACGAACCACTCCTACTTACGAACAGGGTGCTGCGGGGACCCTTTGCCGTTCTGCGCATGCGTGGCCAGACGGAGCCTTGGAAAATGTCGGAAAATGTCGGAAATGTTGGGGTTAAGGGACTTCTTTGGTGGTAATTGTCTTGGAGCCTCCACCCCACGAGCCCGAGGCCGCGTCAGGGTGAAAAGACTCCTTTTCGGTGGTAATTGTCTTGGGCTTTCCATGGCCTCCGAAATTGTGATGGGTAGTGAGGAGTGAAATCAAAAATGTACACACTTAGTAAGCCTGAAGGCATTGCTTGGTTTTCGGGGTCCCGTACGTGGCTAGGCTCCCAAAAAGTATCACACATGTGGTATCCCCATACTCAGGAGAAGCAACAGAATGTATTTTGGGGTGTAATTCCATATATGCCCATGCCATGTTTGAGCAATATATCATTTAGTGACAACTTTGTGCAAAAAATAAAATACATTTTTTTTTTCTTGCAACTTGTGTCACAATATAAAATATTCCATGGTCTCGACATGCCTCTCAGCAAATAGCTTGGGGTGTCTACTTTCCAAAATGGGGTCATTGGGGGGGGGGGGGTGGTTGAACTGTCCTGGCATTTTATGCACAACATTTAGACGCTTATGTCACACATCACCCACTCTTCTAACCACTGGAAGACAAAGCCCTTCCTGACACTTTTTGTTTACATAAAAAACAATTTTTTTTTTTGCAAGAAAATTACTTTGAACCCCCAAACATTATATATTTTTTAACGCAAAGGCCCTACAGATTAAAATGGTGGGTGTTTCATTTTTTTTTCACACAGTATTTGTGCAGCGATTTTTAAAACACATTTTTTGGGGAAAAAACACACTTTTTTAAATTTTAATGCACTAAAACACACTATTTTGCCGAAATGTTTGATGAAATAAAAAAGATGATCTTAGGCCAAGTACATGGATACGAAACACGAAATGCTTTAAAATTGCGCACAAACGTGCAGTGGCGACAAACTACATACATTTTTAAAAGCCTTTAAAAGCCTTTACAGGTTACCACTTTAGATTTACAGAGGAGGTCTACTGCTAAAATTACTGCCCTCGATCTGACCTACATGGTGATACCTCACATGCATGGTTCAATTGCTGTTTACACTTGACGCCAGACCGACGTTTGCGTTCGCCTTTGCACGAGAGCAGGGGGGACAGGGGTGATTTTTTTTTTTCTTTATTATTTTTTTTGCTTTTTTTATCTTATTTTTAAACTGTTCCTTTCATTTGTTATTTATAATTTTTATTGTTATCTCAGGGAATGTAAATATCCCCTATGATAGCAATAGGTAGTGACAGGCAGGGCCGGTGTCCTGCCGAGAAAGTTACCCTGCCGGATTAGTACCCCTCTGTACTGCGCAGGCGCATTGCTTGCGCAGTACGAAGGACTAGGCATTTTCCGGAAATTGCCGAACCTAAACAGATGCGAGTGAAGTGTACACCGCGCACGCGCAGTTAACATGTCGGTGTACGAGAGACGTTACCGCACGCTCCCGATGCTTGTGCTACTCTGCAAGGCGCACGTGTAATTAAGGGGCGGGTATGTAACCAAGGGCGACATTTGTTACTGTAACTGGCAGATTTGTCATTATTAATAATGATTTGTCATTATTAATAATGTAATCAAGGGCTGCCCCTTGCTTAGAGTAATAATAGACTCGCTACTTAGTTACACTCCCCTTGCAGAGTAGCGCGAGCATTGGGAGCGTGCGGCATCTTCTAGTACATCGACTGCGCATGCGCAGTGTACACTTCACCTGCATCTGTTTAGGTTCGGCAATTTTTGGAAGATGCCTAGTCCTTCGTACTGCGCAGCTTCGTACAGCTGCCCTGGGGGAACTGATTTCCTGTGGGAGGAGGGCGCAGTTTGCTGGGTACAACTGTTCCAGCATAGAACATGCTGCCGAATGTAACAGGCAGAGATCAGCTTTCTCCCTGCATGTAGGCTACATGGTAGCAATAGACCCGCCCCCTGCCTGCACAGTACACTGTACTATGGTCTGAGTGACAGGAGAGTGGAGCAGGCGGGCACATCAGGTTGGGAAGGCATCAGTTGTCCATGCTTTCTTGATGAACTAACCTGCTCCTCTCCTTGCCTGGACAGCGGCTTCTCTCCTCCCTCTCCAGTCATCTCTATCCCTCTCCTGCCTTAAATCTCACAGTGTCAGATGTCTGTCCTTATCTGTCCCTGCTCTGGACATCTCAGACTCCATTACTCCTCTGTATAGTGACCCCCCCCCCCCCCCCTGTGTCCTCCCCCTCGCCCCCCCCCCCCCCCCCCCCTATTGCTGCACAGCCAAAACTGAGTGGTGTTCTCTCCTCTGTCTCTCAGCTAACAGGTAACATTTTCAGGCTTCATATCTCTGTTCATTGCTGTGAAGACAACTGTTCTTTCACATTCTATTGTTAGTACATGCACATTCACAAGGGGTGCAAACAATGCGTCTCCCATGCAGGGCTGTATCCCCATGCCAGCACCCCATTCATTTCTACTGGGACATGAGGCTGCATGGACACAGCCGCTGTATCCTAATATGACATACAGGTTCAGGTCCCAATAGAAGTAAATAGGAAGCTGGCACAGGAATACACACACTGTACTGATAAAAGAGAGCCCTGCACAGGACACACATGTCTGCACTGCATGTGAATGGACCCTAAAGAACTCATGTACATGGATGCTTGGTGGGCTCCCCAGGCATAAGAAAACAACAGGGATTTTACATAGGAGCTAATAAAGCTGGCCATAGATGGATGAATGTGCTCAGTTTTTTTTTATCGGACATGGACTGATAAATAAAATAAAAAAACTGATCCATACACTATATAAGCTGATTGTACAATATCTTTTGGATCTACCACCAACTATGTAGTACAAAGGCCCGCCTAATTGGATACTACAAATAATTGTTTAGGTTTGTCCATATATTACAAAGTTTTGGTAAATCTAAAGGAGATTGTACAATCTCTGCACAATCAGATTGTATAGTGTATGCTTACCTACAGCATAGTGTTCTTTTGCATTAGTACTAACAATGACAAATGTTTTCCCTGTTATCTATATAACACCTATATATCGTTAACACCCTGACGCATTGTATAAAGCTGGGCACACACTGGGGTTGTGCCAATATCTGTTTTGTACAATGCAAAGTGGTCCAAGGAGGAGGCATTGTAAGTCTGTTTAATAGTATCGAGGGAGGGCAATTGGTCATTAGTCACTAGATCCTGAAGAGGGCTTAGGTTTAGAGAGATCTTTTTTTACATATGATTTCAGGCACTGCTCCTATGTGATCCCAGGCTGAAGTCACTGTGACAAGCCTAGGCTCACACAGGAACTCTGTGGGAAACCACATGTGATTCGAACAGGAATCTCACCGTAGTGTATGCAATTCTTTACAGTGGGATTTGAGCACATTCATTTTGTATGAGCTCAAATCACAATGCAAAATATTGGTTTTAGGTATCAGAGCATTTGAATGAGTACAAGTATTCGTGCAAATGCTTAGTATCAGCACCGATATCTGTATCAGTGCAACCCTAGTACACTATTTTTATTTTTTTCCAGCAGGCTGAACATATCCATGCATCCACTCAAACAAGGTGGATGGAGGAATCCCCCCTCTGTGCTGTTGTACTCTGATAGCAGGACTCCTCCACTGTCAGAATGCAAGATCGAAGGAGGTTTTCAAGCAGGACCAAGATCAGCTTCAATTAGTTCTAGAGCACCATTTACAATCTTCAAACATGACCCTTGGGCAGCCAAGTTACTCATTAGTTAGCAATCACAAATGTAAATAGTAATACTGAAGCTCTCCGCTATCCACAACCATCACATATGTTTTTGTGTGCTGCAAATGCTTCTACTAGCTCCACCCCATGCACAGCGCCGGGGGGGGGGGGGGGGGGGCGCATTTTGGCATCCTCGCCCTGGGCACTGAAATACCTTGTCCCACCACTGGTGACAGGTACTCTTTTTTGAAAAAATTTGGGTCTATTAGACCATAGATCCCTCCTCTGCCCTCAAAGCTTCTGACCACACCAAGATAGGTGTGATAAAATGCTTTCCTAATTTCCCAATGCCGCTGTTTACATCCGGCGAAATCTAAGTCATAAAATGCTCGTAGCTTCCAGTTTCTTAGGCCATAGAGATGATTGGAGCCATTCTGGTCTCTGATCAGCTCTATGGTCAGCTGGCCGAATTACCGGCTGCATTCTTAGGTTCCCTGTTGGGACAGGAGAGCCAGAGAAAAACATGGAAGATGGTGGGGGGGGGGAGACATTCCCTCCCACTGCTTATAAAAGCAGTCTAGAGGCTAATTAGCTGCTAGGATTTATTTTACCAACCGCTGGCTGAAAAGAATGATACCAAGATGATACCTAAATCTGCAGGCATCATTCTTTTTATAGGAATCATTTGCAGAGCGTAGGCGCCATCTAGCGTCCCTTTTTGGTATTGTTTCTATTGTGTAAATGTTATTATTAAAGTTTATAACCTAGGAAGTACTTGGAAGGCAAAGTATTCTGGGTAAGTCTCACAGGAAGAGACACATTCACCATGCTTTTCTAGACTGCAAGATGTCTTGTTTCAATCTCTTACCATCAATCCCTCATTGAACTTAAAAAGTGAGTGTTTACTGTCTCATATTGTACTGTGTATATTTGTCTTTGAAATGTATGCTAAATGTATGGGATATTGTACTTATCAAGGTTTATTCTTGTTATTTGTATTTTCACCTAGCTTGTTCCAATAAACTGCGATCGAAGAAATATGGTATCATGTTTATGGATAAGAATGGTTTAGCTGAATGTCCTTGAGACAGAACAGTGAAATTTTTAAGCTGACCTCTGAAGGGAAGATAAGCTGACTTCGGAAGTCTGTACAGCCTGGGGCTACACAGTACCATACAGTCAGAAGCCTTAAAGAAGCAGGCCTATGGGAGGCAAAGCAAGCAGCCACGCTACACAGAGACGCGCTCTGTCAAGCAGTACCGACACTAGAACGGTCTCTATACAGCAAGACAGCTTCTTCCCCGCAGCCATGTCTCACAGTAGAACATCTTCTTACAAAACACGATCACAAGCAAGCTCATCTAGGTCATCTGTCGCAAATGCAGCAGCTATCGCCCGTTCAAAAGCTGAAGCAGCAAGAGCCAGGGCCGCATTCGCAGACCAAGAGCTGCAGATGAAAAAAGAAAAGGCCCACCTTGAAGCAGAAAGGGTGAGACAGGAACAAGAGAGAGAGCAAGAAAGAGTACGCATAGAGCAAGAAAGAGTAAGCATGGAACAAGAGAGAGAGATGGAAAGAATACGCCTGGAAGACGAAAGAGCTCAGCAAGAGGCATCTCTGAAACTGCAGGAAGCTATCTTAGAAGCTAACATGGAGAAGCTGGCAGTGGAACGAGATGCTGCCGCCGCCATTGCAGAAGCTCTAGAAGCAGCCATCTACGATGAGCCAAGAACAGGTAGCAGCATACCAGGCCTAGAGGAAGAACACCAAGATTCCTTGCAACGCACGTCGGATTATGTCTACCAGCACTGTGACCCAAGCAGCATCCCACAACAAGAAATTAAACATGATGTCAGAAAGTCACACCAAATCAAGCAGCAACAAGACGACCTTAGACCCCAGTGCTACAGGCAAGAAAAATCTGACAGAGTTCCAGACGTTCCAGTCTCAACCAAACCTTCTACTCCAAAAGGTACTCAACCTTCATACAAACATCAAACGCCTGTCTTCACTCCAAAGGTGTATGCAACGAGCCGGTACGAACTGCCAACCGTATGCAAGTTTGAGCCCAGAGAGCCTAAAGAAGAGACTTCTATCAGGTATGCCTTTACACCGCACCACAATACACCAGCAGCCTACCCCAACGCCAATCAGGCTACTGTAGACTTTGCCAAGTTCCTGGCCAAGCGCGAGTTAGTTACCCAAGGACTTGCCAAATTTAGTGATCGCCCTCAACACTACAGGGCGTGGCGATCCTCTTTCCAGAGTGTTATCCAAGGTCTAGATCTATCTTGCAGACAACAAATAGAACTTCTTGTAAAGTGGCTTGGCAATGATTCTGCTGAACACGCCAAAAGGATCAGAGACATTAATATAAACCACCCTGAGATAGGCCTTGCAAACATCTGGAACAGACTGGATAGATGTTATGGCTTACCAAAGACTCAGAGAATTCAGTGACCTATGTATGGAGTTACAAGTTGCTAAAGCAGAAGGTGACTTACCTGGCCTTTCTTATCTTGACTCTGCTAGAGGTATTAACTCCTTAGCTCAAAAACTTCCTTATGAGTTACACGAAAGATGGATTGCTCATGGCTGTAACTACAAACGGAAACACAATGTGCCCTTTCCACCATTTAGTGAGTTTGTGGACTTTGTAGACAGACAAGCAGGAACGAAAGATGACCCCAGCTTCATTTTTCCAGTGTCTTACATCACTTCTGCTGGCCCTAAGCAACTCAGGGCTCCAGTAGCAGTGCACAAAACTAACATTTCTTCCCACAGATTTGCAGAGTCTCAGCCAGAGGATCAAGTCAATGACCCTACGAAGTTCTGCCCTCTACATAAGATGCCACATCCTCTTCTGAAATGCAGAGCCTTCAGGACAAAGACCATCCAGGAACGCAAAGCTTTCCTCAAAGAGAACAACATCTGTTACAAGTGCTGCTCTTCGTCTACACACTTCGCCAAGGACTGTAAGGTCAGTGTCAAATGCACAGAGTGTGACAGCACAGAGCACCACACAGCTTTACACCCAAAGCCTACTCCAAGAACCTTTCCACCTGTCCATGGTGACAAGGAGCAAGGCAGGGAGACCAAAGACTCTAGTACAGATACCACAGCAATCACTTCACAGTGCACTGAAGTCTGCAAAGGAAGTACAGGTGGCAGATCCTGCTCTAAAATCTGTCTAGTGAAAGTTTACCCAAAGGGACGCAGAGACAAAGCAGTCAAGCTCTACGTCATTTTGGATGATCAGAGTAATAAGTCACTAGCCAGACCTGTGTTTTTTGACATTCTAAACCTTAAAGGCCCCAGCAGCCCCTACTCCCTTAGGACTTGTGCAGGTACAGTGGAAACGGCGGGGAGAAGAGCTGACGGCCTACAAATTGAATCTATGGATGGTAAGACATGCCTACCCTTACCGACCATAATAGAGTGCAACCAGATGCCAGACAACAGATCAGAGATTCCCACACCAGACGCAGCAGCTCACCAGACTCACTTGAAGGACATAGCACATCTCATACCAGAACTTGATGATCAGGCTCAGATAATCTTACTCCTAGGGAGGGATATCTTGCAAGTCCACAAAGTAAGGAAACTGATCAACGGTCCTAAAGTGCTCCATATGCCCAAAAACTGGATCTTGGGTGGGTCATTATAGGTGATGTTTGCCTGGGAGGTGCACACAAACCGGCATCTGTTAATAATCTGCTCACTAGTACCCTCGAGAATGGTCGTCCTTCTCTTTTCCAACCCTGTCAAAATCGCATCCTCATAAAGGAACTACCTCACAACAACCCTGTACCTCTTCCTTTCTTAAGTCCCCTCTGTGACAGCAATGCCTATGACGATGACCAAAGCGACTTAGGACACTCGGTGTTCAGGAGAACAAAGGAAGACAACCAGGTAGCAATGTCCATTGAGGATAGGATCTTCCTAGAGGTTATGGAAAGCAGTATGGAGAAAGACGTGACTAATAACTGGGTAGCACCTCTTCCCTTTAGGCCACAGAGACAACGTTTGCCTAACAACAGGGAACTAGCATATAAACGCCTCACTTCCTTAAGACACAATCTGCAAAGGAAACCAGAGATGAGAGAACATTTCTTTTCCTTCATGGGCAAAATATTCCAAAATGGCCATGCTGAGGTAGCTCCAGACCTCAAAGACTCAGAAGAATGTTGGTACTTACCCATATTTGGCGTCTATCACCCTAAGAAGCCAGGGCAGATTAGAGTGGTGTTTGATTCCAGCGCCAAGCATGAAGGTGTCTCTCTAAATGATGTCCTTCTTTCTGGCCCTGACCTCAACAACAGACTATTGGGAGTACTTCTCCGCTTCCGCAAGGATGTGCTCATGAGAGATTGCCAGACACTAAGGAACATGTGGCCTTTAGGTCTAGTCACCAAAGTACTGCCAAGCAAAGATAATCTTGTCCGTAAGGTCGAGGTCAAGACCTTTCAACAGAATGAGGCCAAAGTGTTCTTAAGACCAGTGACTGAACTTGTTCTGTTACTTTCTACGGAGGACTCTGTTAGTGACGTCACTTGACGTCAGGCGGGGAGTGTTCTGCCCATCAGATGGATATATTCTGATTATCTGCATTTGTGTTGTTGTAAATGACATTTAATGTTGTTACTTTTTATAGGAATCATTTGCAGAGCGTAGGCGCCATCTAGCGTCCCTTTTTGGTATAACCACTCAAAGTCCAGCAACATACCAGTAAGTTGCTGGTCTTGTTGGCCATATATTGTAATCTTTTTTTCATGCAGCCTCTGGGCTGAACGAAAAAAAGAGATTGATCGGTGGGTAGGCCCACCATTAGACTACCTCCCTTCATCCACCCACTTCTAATGATGGGCATACATGCACCGTTTATATATGCCGAAGCATGGGGGCATCCTCCCGCAAAAGGTAGGAGCAAATCGCTCCTCCGCCCCTGCTGCCCCCATGCTTCGGCATATATGCTCTTTTTTTTAATTGTGGTGGTGAAATCACCTCCTACGGCGCTGGATTCACAGCTTTATGTATCGTGGGAGCAAACGCTGTTGCTGTCAAGATAAATAAATCCGCGCTGCAACTGAATGGCGTACCTGCTAAGCAAATGATGGTTAACAATAAAACACAGTAACATTACAGTATAACAGTAAGACTTACCATACCTGCAAAGCAAATACAAAAAAAAAAAACAGTAAAAAATAACAAATTTTTAACGCAATCTGTGCCTAAAATATATATATGCCGAAGCATGGGGGCATCCTCCCGCAAAAGGTAGGAGCAAATCGCTCCTCCGCCCCTGCTGCCCCCATGCTTCGGCATATATGCTCTTTTTTTTTTAACTGTGGTGGTGAAATTACCTCCGACAGCGCTGGAGTCACGGCTTTATGTATCGTGGGAGCAAACTCTGTTGCTGTCAAGATAAATAAATCCACTCTGCAGCTGAATGGTGTACCTGAAAACAAAGAAATTGTTAACAATAAAACACAGTAAACAGTAAAGTATAAAAAAATTGCATACCTGAAAAGCAAACATGATAAAACATAATAACAATAACACATTGCAGAATAGAATACAGTGAAAAAGAGCAAAACAATAGAGAGAGAATAGAGAGAGAGAGAGAACAATAAAATGACAACTATTTTTGGTTTTTATATTTTATATATTTTTGTGTTTTTATTTTTTTTTTTTTTGGTTTTACACTTTTTTTGTAACTGTAACAGTTGTACCCCCCGCGAGCGGCCGAAAAATGTAACTGTTGTAACAGTTCCAGCGGTTTGGGTCTCTCAAAATGCGATGGCATCTTGGGAGACCCTGTGAACGTGTGCCTAGTTTATGCAATGCTGTACCCTACGCTAAAACTCAACTAGTGTATGGTAGCATTCAAAACATTTAGCAATGCAAAGACCAGGATTGTGAGGACAGGAGGGACAAAAATAGCGGGTGTCACACCTATTTCCGCACTTGCTGCAGACACATCTTCTTTGGTGGGCTCGTTGGGTAGGTATACTCGGGAGGACATAAGGAAAATGCCTCTCATGCAGCCGGCTTACTGCATTTGGTTGGGGAAGGTGAGGTGGAGCACCATCTGGAAACAGAAGGGCTCTGACGATCTCTTCCTGGAATTTAAGGAAGGATCCAGTCCGTCCTGAAGCTCTGTATAGCACAATAGACATACTCCAGGCAAAGCAGGTCCGCGCTGTAGCCGTTATTCGGCTATAGCGCAGATCGGAAAAGGTTAATGGAGGATGACAGAAGGAGGCAGAAACATACAGAGAAAATTTCATGAAAAATACTTTACAAGGTCATTAACTAAAATGTGTGTGCGTCTCTCTCTATATATAATAATAATAATATATATATATATATAGATCTGTATATATATATATATATATATATATATATATATATATATATATATATATATATATATAGATAGATAGATATAGTGTGTGTATTTTTTGTAAACAAGACTAAACATACATGCTATCCTATCATATCCTTATCTTATCTATGTTTACAATATATTATATATATAAACATTTTTTTCAAATAAACAGAAGTGAGGGGAAAGGGAGGGGTTCAGGAGTTAACAGAGGATGTGACAAGGAAATGATTTAATTAAAAATAAATTACAGTGACATGGAGTAGTGGATCTGTATGGATTATTTAACCACTTGCCGACCGGCGCACGACGATATACGTCGGCAGAATGGCACGGACAGGCAGGAGGGCGTATATATAAGTCCCTCCTTTCTGCCTGTCCGTGCCATCGGGAGCGGCGCGGTCCCGCGCCAGTCAGGACCCCCGTGAGTACGGTCGCGGTCCCCGCGGACTCGATCGCCGCGGGGACCCCCGCGATCGTCTCACGGGACGGCTGAACGGGGAGATGCCGAGATAAACAGCATCTCCCCGTTCTGCCTAGCAACTAGTGACGCCGATCTCTGCTCCCTGTGATTGGAGCAGAGATCAGCATTCACTAGCTGACCCCCACAGTAAGAAACACACCCCTAGGCATACTTAACCCTTACACTGCCCCCTCGTGGTTAACCCCTTCACTGCCAGTGTCATTTATACAGGAATCAATGCATTTAAATAGCATTGATTGCTGTATAAATGACAATGGTCCCAAAAATGTGTCAAAAATGTCCGATGTGTCCGCCATAATGTCGCAGTCACAAAAAAAAAATCGCAGATCGCCGCCATTACTAATAAAAAAAAAATTATTAATAAAAATGATAAAACTATCCCCTATTTTGTAAACGCTATAACTTCTGCGCAAACCGATCAATAATCGCTTATTGCGATTTTTTTTTTCAAAAATATGTAGAAGAAGAATACGTATCGGCCTAAACTGAGGAAAAAAAAATTTTTTGTATATATTTTTTGGGGATATTTATTATAGCAAAAAAGTAAAAAATAATGCATTTTTTTCAAAATTGTCTCTATTTTTGTTTATAGCGCAAAAAATAAAAACCGCAGGGGCGATCAAATCCAAAAGAAAGCTCTATTTGTGGGAAAAAAAGTACGTCAATTTTGTTTGGGAGCCACGTCGCACGACCGCGCATTTGTCAGTTAAAGCGACGCAGTGCCGAATCGCAAAAAGGGGCCTGGTCCTTTGGCTGCCGGTCTGAAAGTGGTTAAAATATTATATATTTAGTGTCATGAAATAAAGAAAAGAATATGGCCTCCTCCATCCCCTAATAGCCGGTCAACCATTCTCCTTTTTTGTTAGATGGTAAAGAAGTGATGCTAAACTCTGATTTTAAAAAATATCCAATTCAGGTACAGGGGGTCCCCGACTAACGAACCACTCCTACTTACGAACAGGGTGCTGCGGGGACCCTCTGCCGTTTGGTGCATGCGTGGCCAGATGGAGCCTCGGAAAATGTCGGAAATGTTGGGGTTAAGGGACTTCTTTTCGGTGGTAATTGCCTGGGAGCCTCCACCCGCGATCTAGAGGCCGCATCTGGGTAAAGGGACTCCTTTTCAGTGGTAATAGTCTGGGAGCCTCCACCCGCGAGCTCGAAGCCGCTTTAGGGTAAAGGGACTTCTTTTCGGTGGGAATTGTCTGGGAGCCTCCACCTGCAAGCTCGAGGCCACGTCCGGTTGAAGGGACTCCTTTTCGGTGGTAATTGTCTTGGAGCCTCCACCCGCAAGCTCGAGGCCGCGTCAGTGGTATAAATTGGGGTGAAGGGACTCCTGTTTTCCACCCGCAAGCTCGAGGGTAATAATTGTCTGGAGCCTCCACCCTCCCGAGCTCGAGGCCGCGTCGGGGTGAAGGGACTCCTTTTCGGTGGTAATTGTCTTGGAGCCTCCACCCGCGTGCTCGAGAGCCTCCACCCGCGCTCAGGTCAGGGTGAAGGGGTGAAGGGACTCCTTTTCGGTGGTAATTGTCTGGGAGCCTCCACCCGCAAGCTCGAGGCCGCGTCAGGGTGAAGGGACTCCTTTTCGGTGGTAATTGTCTGGGAGCCTCCACCCGCGCGATCGAGGCCGCGTCAGGGTGAAGGATTGTCTGGGAGCCTCCTTTTCGGGGTGGTAATTGTCTGGGAGCCTCCACCCGCGATCTAGAGGCCGCGTCAGGGTGAAGGGACTCCTTTTCGGTGGTAATTGTCTGGGAGCCTCCACCCGCGATCTAGAGGCCGCTTCGGGGTGAAGGGACTCCTTTTCGGTGGTAATTGTCTGGGAGCCTCCACCTGCAAAATCGAGGCCACATCGGGGTGAAGGGACTCCTTTTCGGTGGTAATTGTTTGGAGCCTCCACCCGCAAGCTCGAGGCCGCGTCGGGGTGAAGGGACTCCTTTTTGGTGGTAATTGCCTGGGAGCCTCCACCCGCGATCTAGAGGCCACGTCAGGGTGAAGGGACTCCTTTTCGGTGGTAATTGTCTGGGAGCCTCAACCCGCGATCTAGAGGCCGCGTCGGGGTGAAGGGACTCCTTTTTGGTGGTAATTGTCTGGGAGCCTCCACCCGCGATCTAGAGGCCGCGTCGGGGTGTAGGGACTCCTTTTTGGTGGTAATTGTCTGGCAGCCTCCACCCGCGATCTAGAGGCCGCGTCCGCTGAACGGACTCCTTTACAGTGGTAATTGTCTTGGAGCCTCCATCCGCAAATTCCAGGCCGCGTTGGGTGAAGGGACTCCTTTTTCGGTGGTAATTGTCTGGGAGCCTCCACCCGCGTGCTCGAGGTCGCACCAGGGTGAAGGGACTCCTTTTCAGTGGTAATTGTCTGGGAGCCTCCACCCGCGATCTAGAGGCCGCGCCGGGGTGAAGGGACTCCTTTTCGGTGGTAATTGTCCAGGAGCCTCCACCCGCGATCTAGAGGCCGCGCCGGGGTGAAGGGACTCCTTTTCGGTGGTAATTGTCTGGGAGCCTCCACCCGCGATCTCGAGGCCCCGTCAGGGTGAAGGGACTCCTTTTTGGTGGTAATTGTCTGGGAGCCTCCACCCGCGATCTAGAGGCCGCGTCCGCTGAACGGACTCCTTTACAGTGGTAATTGTCTTGGAGCCTCCATCCGCAAACTAGAGGCCGTGTCGGGGTGAAGGGACTCCTTTTCGGTGGTAATTGTCTTGGAGCCTCCACCCGCGTGCTCGAGGCCGCGCCAGGGTGAAGGGACTCCTTTTGGTGGCAATTGTCTGGAGCCTCCACCCGCGATCTAGAGGCCGGGTCCGCTGAACGGACTCCTTTACAGTGGTAATTGTCTTGGAGCCTCCATCCGCAAATTCCAGGCCACGTTGGGTGAAGGGACTCCTTTTCGGTGGTAATTGTCCTAGAGCCTCCACCCGCGTGCTCGAGGCCGCGCCAGGGTGAAGGGACTCCTTTTCAGTGGTAATTGTCTGGGAGCCTCCACCAGCGATCTAGAGGCCGCGTCGGGGTGAAGGGACTCCTTTTCGGTGGTAATTGCCTGGGAGCCTCCACCCGCGATCTAGAGTCCGCGTCGGGGTGAAGGGACTCCTTTTTGGTGGTAATTGTCTGGGAGCCTCCACCCGCGAGCTCGAGGCCGCGTCAGGGTGAAGGGACTCCTTTTTGGTGGTAATGGTCTGGGAGCCTTCACCCGCGATCTAGAGGCCGCGTCCGCTGAACGGACTCCTTTACAGTGGTAATTGTCTTGGAGCCTCCACCCGCGTGCTCGAGGCCGCGCCTGGGTGAAGGGACTCCTTTTTGGTGGTAATTGTCTGGAGCCTCCACCCGCGATCTAGAGGCCGCGTCAGGGAGAAGGGACTCCTTTTTGGTGGTAATGGTCTGGGAGCCTCCACCCGCGATCTAGAGGCCGCGTCCGCCAGGGTGAAGGGACTCCTTTTCGGTGGTAATTGTCCTGGAGCCTCCACCCGCGAGCTCGAGTCCGCTTCAGGGTGAAGGGACTCCTTTTTGGTGGTAATTGCCTGGGAGCCTCCACCCGCAAGCTCGAGGCCACGGGTGAAGGGACTCCTTTTTCGGTGGTAATTGTCTGGAGCCTCCACCCACGAGCTCGAGGCCCCGTCAGGCTCGAGGCCGCGTCAGGGTAAGGGTGTAATTGTCTTGGAGCCTCCACCCGCAAAGAGGCCGCGTCGGGGTGAAGGGACTCCTTTTCGGTGGTAATTGTCTGGGAGCCTCCACCCGCGATCTAGAGGCCGCGTCGGGGTGAAGGGACTCCTTTTTGGTGGTAATTGCCTGGGAGCCTCCACCCGCGATCTCGAGGCCGCGTCAGGGTGAAGGGACTCCTTTTTGGTGGTAATTGTCTGGGAGCCTCCACCCGCGATCTAGAGGCCGCGTCGGGGCTGAAGGGACTCCTTTTCAGTGGTAATTGTCTTGGAGCCTCCATCCGCAATCTCTCGAGGCCGCGTCAGGGTGAAGGGACTCCTTTTCGGTGGTAATTGTCTTGGAGCCTCCACCCGCGTGCTCGAGGCCGCGCCAGGGTGAAGGGACTCCTTTTTAGTGGTAATTGTCTGGGAGCCTCCACCCGCGATCTAGAGGCCGCGTCCGGGGTGAAGGGACTCCTTTTTGGTGGTAATTGCCTGGGAGCCTCCACCCGCGATCTAGAGGCCGCGCCGGGGTGAAGGGACTCCTTTTCGGTGGTAATTGCCTGGGAGCCTCCACCCGCGATCTAGAGGCCCGCGTCGGGGTGAAGGGACTCCTTTTCGGTGGTAATTGTCTGGGAGCCTCCACCCGCGATCTAGAGGCCGCGTCGGGGTGAAGGGACTCCTTTTCGGTGGTAATTGTCTGGAGCCTCCACCCGCAAATCAGGCCGCGTCGGGGTGAAGGGACTCCTTTTCGGTGGTAATTGTCTGGGAGCCTCCACCCGTGCTCGAGGCGCGTCAGGGTGAAGGGACTCCTTTTCGGTGGTAATTGTCTGGGAGCCTCCACCCGCGATCTAGAGGCCGCGCCGGGGTGAAGGGACTCCTTTTGGTGGTAATTGTCTGGGAGCCTCCACCCGCGATCTAGAGGCCGCGTCGGGGTGAAGGGACTCCTTTTGGTGGTAATTGTCTGGGAGCCTCCACCCGCGATCTGGGAGCCTCACACCCCATCTAGAGGCCGCGTCGGGGTGAAGGGACTCCTTTTCGGTGGTAATTGCCTGGGAGCCTCCACCCCGCGATCTAGAGGCCGCGTCGGGGTGAAGGGACTCCTTTTCGGTGGTAATTGTCTGGGAGCCTCCACCCGCAAGCTCGAGGCCGCGTCGGGGTGAAGGGACTCCTTTTCGGTGGTAATTGTCTGGGAGCCCTCCGTCGGGGTGAAGGGACTCCTTTTCGGTGGTAATTGTCTGGGAGCCTCCACCCGCGATCTAGAGGCTGAAGGGACTCCTTTTCGGTGGTAATTGTCCTGGGAGCCTCCACCCGCGTCGCTGAGGCCGTCGGGGTGAAGGGACTCCTTTTCGGTGGTAATTGTCTTGGAGCCTCCACCCGCGAGCTCGAGGCCGCGTCAGGGTGAAGGGACTCCTTTTCGGTGGTAATTGTCTGGGAGCCTCCACCGCGATCTAGAGGCCGCGTCAGGGTGAAGGGACTCCTTTTCGGTGGTAATTGTCTGGGAGCCTCCACCCGCGATCTCGAGGCCGTCGGGTGAAGGGACTCCTTTCGGTGGTGGTTGTCTGGGAGCCTCCACCCGCGGTGACTCGTAAGGCGTCGCGGGTGAAGGGACTCCTTTTCGGTGGTAATTGTCTGGGAGCCTCCACCCGCAAGCTCGAGGCCGCGTCAGGGTGAAGGGACTCCTTTTTGGTGGTAATTGTCTGGGAGCCTCCACCCGCGAGCTCGAGGCCGCGTCAGGGTGAAGGGACTCCTTTTCGGTGGTAATTGTCTGGGAGCCTCCACCCGCGATCTAGAGCCGCCGCCGGTTGGGGTGAAGGGGGTGGTAATTGTCTGGGCCTCCACTCCTTTTCAGGGGAAGGGAATTTTCGGTGGTAATTGTCTGGGAGCCTCCACCCGCGATCTCGAGGCCGCGTCAGGGTGAAGGGACTCCTTTTCGGTGGTAATTGTCTGGAGAGCCTCCACCCGCGATCTAGAGGCCGCGTAGAGGGTCAGGGTGAAGGGACTCCTTTTTCGGTGGTAATTGTTTGGAGCCGGTCGGGGTAGGGACTCCTTTTCGGTGGTAATTGCCTGGGAGCCTCCACCCGCGCAATCTGGAGGCCGCGATCTCGAGGCCCGCCCGGGGTGAAGGGACTCCTTTTTGGTGGTAATTGTCTGGGAGCCTCCACCCGCGATCTAGAGGCCGCGTCGGGGTGAAGGGACTCCTTTTTGGTGGTAATTGTCTGGGAGCCTCCACCCCGCGATCTAGAGGCCGCGTCCGGTGAAGGGTGGACTCCTTTTCGGTGGTAATTGTCTGGAGCCTCCACCCGCGATCTCGAGGCCGCGTCGGGGTGAAGGGACTCCTTTTCGGTGGTAATTGTCTGGGAGCCTCCACCCGCGATCTCGAGGCCGCGCCAGGGTGAAGGGACTCCTTTTTGGTGGTAATTGTCTGGGAGCCTCCACCCGCGAGCTCTAGAGGCCGCGTCAGGGTGAAGGGACTCCTTTGGTGGGTGGTAATTGTCTGGAGCCTCCACCCGCAAGCTCGAGGCCGCGTCGGGGTGAAGGGACTCCTTTTCGGTGGTAATTGTCTGGGAGCCTCCACCCGCAAGCTCGAGGCCGCGTCAGGGTGAAGGGACTCCTTTTCGGTGGTAATTGTCTGGGAGCCTCCACCCGCGAGCTAGAGGCCGCTTCGGGGTGAAGGGACTCCTTTTCGGTGGTAATTGTCTGGGAGCCTCCACCCGCCAGCTCGAGGCCACGTCAGGGTGAAGGGACTCCTTTTAGGTGGTAATTGTCTTGGAGCCTCCACCCGCGAACTCGAGGCCGCGTCAGGGTGAAGGGACTCCTTTTCGGTGGTAATTGCCTGGGAGCCTCCACCCGCAATCTAGAGGCCGCGTCAGGGGGGAAGGGACTCCTTTTCGGTGGTAATTGTCTTGGAGCCTCCACCCGCGAGCTCGAGGCCACGTCAGGGTGAAGGGACTCCTTTTCGGTGGTAATTGCCTGGGAGCCTCCACCCGCTAGCTCGAGGCCGCTTCAGGGTGAAGGGACTCCTTTTTGGTGGTAATTGTCTGGGAGCCTCCACCCGCGATCTAGAGGCCGCGTCGGGGTGACGGGACTCCTTTTTGGTGGTAATTGCCTTGGAGCCTCCACCCGCGATCTCGAGGCCGCCGTCGGTGAAGGGACTCCTTTTCGGTGGTAATTGTCTAGGAGCCTCCACCCGCGTGCTCGAGGCCGCGCCAGGGAGAAGGGACTCCTTTTCGGTGGTAACTGCCTGGGAGCCTCAGGGCCGCGTCGGGGTGAAGGGACTCCTTTTCGGTGGTAATTGTCCTGGGAGCCTCCACCCGCGAGCTCGAGGCCCCGCCAGGGTGAAGGGACTCCTTTTTGGTGGGGTCCTTGCCTGGGAGCCTCCACCCGCAATCTAGAGGCCGCGTCGGGGTGAAGGGACTCCTTTTCGGTGGTAATTGTCTGGGAGCCTCCACCCGCGATCTAGAGGCCGCGTCGGGGTGAAGGGACTCCTTTTCGGTGGTAATTGTCTGGGAGCCTCCACCCGCAATCTAGAGGCCGCGTCAGGGTGAAGGGACTCCTTTTCGGTGGTAATTGTCTGGGAGCCTCCACCCGCGATCTAGAGGCCGCGTCAGGGTGAAGGGACTCCTTTTCGGTGGTAATTGTCTTGGAGCCTCCACCCGCGAGCTCGAGGCCGCTTCGGGGTGAAGGGACTCCTTTTCGGTGGTAATTGTCTTGGAGCCTCCACCCGCAAGCTCGAGCCGGCGTCAGGGTGAAGGGACTCCTTTTCGGTGGTAATTGTCTTGGAGCCTGCACCCGCAAGCTTGAGGCCGCGTCAGGCTGGAGGGACTCCTTTTCGGTGGTAATTGTCTTGGAGCCTCCACCCGCGAGCTCGAGGCCACGTCAGGGTGAAGGGACTCCTTTTCGGTGGTAATTGTCTTCGAGCCTCCACCCGCAAGCTCGAGGCCGCATCAGGGTGGAGGGACTCCTTTTCAGTGGTAATTGCCTGGGAGCCTCCACCCGCGAGCTCGAGGTCGCTTCGGGGTGAAGGGACTCCTTTTCGGTGTTAATTGTCTTGGAGCCTCCACCCGCAAGCTCGAGGCCGCGTCAGGGTGAAGGGACTCCTTTTCGGTGGTTATTGTCTTGGAGCCTCCACCCGCGAGCTCGAGGCCACGTCAGGGTGAAGGGACTCCTTTTCGGTGGTAATTGTCTTGGAGCCTCCACCCGCAAGCTCGAGGCCGCATCAGGGTGGATGGACTCCTTTTCAGTGGTAATTGCCTTGGAGCCTCCACCCGCAAGCTCGAGGCCGCTTTGGGGTGAAAGGACTCCTTTTCGGTGGTAATTGTCTTGGAGCCTCTACCCGCGAGCTCGAGGCCACGTCAGGGTGAAGGGACTCCTTTTCGGTGGTAATTGTCTTGGAGCCTCCACCCGCAAGCTTGAGGCCGCATCAGGGTGGAGGGACTCCTTTTCAGTGGTAATTGCCTTGGAGCCTCCACCCGCAAGCTCGAGGCCACGTTGGGGTGAAGGGACTCCTTTTCGGTGGTAATTGTCTTGGAGCCTCCACCCGCGAACTCGAGGCCTCATCAGGGTGGAGGGACTCCTTTTCAGTGGTACTTGCCTTGGAGCCTCTACCCGCAAGCTCGAGGCCGCATCAGGGTGGAGGGACTCCTTTTCAGTGGTAATTGTCTCCACCCGCAAGCTCGAGGCCTCCTCAGGGTGAAGGGACTCCTTTTCGGTGGTAATTGTCTTGGAGCCTCCACCCGCAAGCTCGAGGCCGCATCAGGGTGGAGGGACTCCTTTTCAGTGGTAATTGCCTTGGAGCCTCCACCCGCAAGCTCGAGGCCGCAGCAGGGTGGAGGGTGGGGTGAAGGGACTCCTTTTCGGTGGTAATTGTCTTGGAGCCTCCACCCGCAAGCTCGAGGCCGCGTCAGGGTGAAGGGACTCCTTTTCGGTGGTAATTGTCTTGGAGCCTGCACCCGCAAGCTCGAGGCCGCATCAGGGTGAAGGGACTCCTTTTCGGTGGTAATTGTCTTGGAGCCTCCACCCGCAAGCTCGAGGCCGCATCAGGGTGGAGGGACTCCTTTTCAGTGGTAATTGCCTTGGAGCCTCCACCCGCAAGCTCGAGGCCGCATCAGGGTGGAGGGACTCCTTTTCGGTGGTAATTGTCTTGGAGCCTCCACCCGCAAGCTCGAGGCCTCGTCAGGGTGAAGGGACTCCTTTTCGGTGGTAATTGCCTTGGAGCCTCCACCCGCAAGCTCGAGGCCGCTTTGGGGTGAAGGGACTCCTTTTCGGTGGTAATTGTCTTGGAGCCTCCACCCGCGAGCTCGAGGCCACGTCAGGGTGCAGGGACTCCTTTTCGGTGGTAATTGTCTTGGAGCCTCCACCCGCAAGCTCGAGGCCGCATCAGGGTGGAGGGACTCCTTTTCAGTGGTAATTGCCTTGGAGCCTCCACCCGCAAGCTCAAGGCCACGTCAGGGTGAAGGGACTCCTTTTCGGTGGTAATTGTCTTGGAGCCTCCACCCGCAAGCTAGAGGCCACGTTGGGGTGAAGGGACTCCTTTTCGATGGTAATTGTCTTGGAGCCTCCACCCGCGAGCTCGAGGCCTCATCAGGGTGGAGGGACTCCCTTTCAGTGGTAATTGTCTGAAGTATATTTTTATTTTCCAGCCATTATCTACTATATGCAGGAAATATTAAAAAACATACATATTAGTATACTGTACTTACCCCATGATGTTTTGAGGCATGTAATAAGAGAAAGGTGGTACATTAGTGAATAAACCATCGGATGCCAAGATTTCGACGAAGCCTCACTAAAAAACGATTGTGCAAGACAGGGTCTTCATATGGCGACGTCAATGCTCGGCAGATAGGACAAGTTGGGGTTTGTCGCAGCCATCTGAAAATACAATTAGAATGGAACGTGTGAGAACATGGTAAGGTTCTTGTGGTCTCTGCATTATACTCACCAAGGCAGATAGAACAGGTAGGCTGCTCCACTGCCGGTGGTCTCTGTGGTGCTGGGTGTTGTTCTGCAGCTCTGTCTGTGGGAGAACGGCTCCGGTTGTTTTCTGCCTCCTCCCGTCTCCTCCGAAGTTGTCTTCTTGTCCGGTGAGCAACTGGAGACTCTCCTCCCTCCTGGCGGGCTCGCCTTCCACAGGACGGACGTCGTGACGCTCGTGGCATGGTGGTGGTGACTGAAAAAAACTAAAAATGTTTAATACTATATACAATAATAGTACGATAGCAATATATTTGAATAAAAAACGCTAATATAGTTACATAGTTACTAAGGTTGAATAAAGACACCAGTCCATCCTGAGTGAGTGTCTACAATTATCCCTATTTATTTAAGGTACCCATATAGCGCCGTCAATTTATGCAGCACTCCACACGTACATCGCACACTCATTTCGGTCCTACCCTCAAAGAGCCCACAATCCAAGGTCCCCAACTTCATACTAGGGCCAATTTTGGACAGAGGCCAATTAACCTACCAGCATGTCTTTGGAGTGTGGGAGGAAACCGGAGTACCCGGAGGAAACCCACGCAGGCCCAGGGAGAACATGCAAACTCCAGGCAGGTAGTGTCGTGGTTGAGATTTGAACCAGCGACCCTTTTTACTGCTAGGCGACTTTTTATCACCCACTACGACGTGACTCGGTCAGTGCAGGAATGTTTTGAAATAACTGCAGTCCGGTTTGAACCGGTTTGCAGCCCACTGTGACATCACACACCTCATACCAGCTGCCACTTTTCAGGCCTCTAAACTTTGACTGGGAATACCTTGGTCATGTAACACTGTAGCCAAATACATTTTATATAATTTTATATATTTTACATATAATTAAACTGTACTATGGTCATTTTAATGGCTGGGTATGCTGGGCTTAATTCTCTATATATGTTCTTTATCTGTATGTATGGACTCTCCACAGTACCACTTCTCTTGTCCCGTATGCTAGGTGTTTTTTCCAGTATCATACTTACCTAGGTGGATGCTGAAACTGTCCTCCGGCCCCTCTACACGGAGAACCGAGCAATCGAAAACTGTCGATCCCTCGGTTCTGACAGCTCCGTGAGCAGAGAGCTGCAGACTGTCAGTCACCGCTCTCTGCTCTGCCCCCTCCTCACTCACTGGAGCGCTGGGCTGTAGAGGGGGTGGAGTGGTCGGCTCAGGCTCTCAGCGGCTCACTGAGAGGCTGATCCCGACTTCCATTGTTGTGATGATGCGGATTCCTGGACCGACTTCTGTGACGTGTCACAGGAGTGCAAAACGAGCTTTGGCTGTACTTCTCCTTTAACCACTTGCCACCCAGGCCAATTCTGACATTTCTCTCCTTCATGTAAAAATCATCATTTTTTTTGCTAGAAAATTACATAGAATCCCCAAACATTACAGATGTTTTTTTAGCAGAGACCATAGAGAATACAATGGTGGTCATTGCAACAGTATTTGTGCAGCAATTTATCAAACACATTTTTTTTGGAAAAAAAACTGTTTCATGCTTTAAAAAAAACAAAGCATTAAAGTTAGCCCAATTTTTTTGCATAATGTGAAAGATGAAGTTACGTCAAGTAAATAGATACCTAACATGTCAGGCTTCAATATTGCACACGCTCGTGGAATGGCGCCAAACTTCGGTACTTTAAAATCCCCATAGGCGACGCTTTAAATTTATTTACTGGTTACATGTTTTGAGTTACAGAGGAGGTCTAGGGCTAGAATTATTGCTCTCGCGCTAACGTTTATAGCGACACCTCACATGTGTGGTTTGAACACCGTTTTCATATGTGGGCGGGACTTACTTATGCATTCGCTTCTGTGTGCGAGCTCACGGGGACAGGGGCACTTTAAAAAAAAAAAAAAATTATTGTTAATTTTACCATTTTTTAGTTTGACACTTTTAAAAAAAAAGAAAAAATTTTTGATCACATTTACTGTGAGATATGGGGTCAATAAGACCCCACACATCTCACCTCTAGGCTGGGACAGCTGAAATCAAAAAAACGATCTCAGCTTCCCAGCCTAGGCAGCGCCGTTTGAATGCAGAGACCGGGCGTGACGTCATAACATCGCGCCCAGCCTCTAAACGATCATAGACTCCGGCGACCATCTGGTCCGCCGGAAAATCTCTATGGTAAACATCCGGGACGGCGGATCTGTTCTATGCAGCGGCAGCGGTAAGTCGGTAGAAGCACCGGAGGGCGACGGGCGGGGGGACGACCCCTCTCGCTGTCCATAAGAACGATCAAGCGGCTGAGTGAGTACACTGAGGTAAATCAGGGTTCTCAGAGCACCCCTTATTTCACTGTCCCCCTTTATACCAGAGGCCACAGTGTTCCCCCCTTACATCAGAGTCTTCACCGTGCATCAGAGTACTCAGTGTTCCCCCTTAAATCAGGGTTCCCAGAGCATCCCTTATGTTAGAGTCCCCAGAGTTCTCCCTTACATCAGAGTCTGCAGAGTCCCCCCTTACAGTGTAAGGGAACTCTGTGGATTCAGATGTAAAGGGGGAACTCTGTGCCCCCAATGGGTAGTGTGTGCCCCCCTGGCAGGGATCTCTGTGCCCCCATTGAGTAGTGTGCACCCCCTGGTTGGGGATCTCTGTGCCCCCACTGGGTAGTGTGCGCCCCCATCAGGGATCTCTGTGCCCCCACTTGGTAGTGTGTGTGCCTCCAGGCGGGGATCTCTGTGCCCCCACTTGGTAGTGTGTGTGCCCCCAGGTGGGGATACCTGTGCCCCCTGGCAGGGATCCCTGTGCCCCATTGGGTAGTGTGTGCCAGTGTTGCCAACCTACCAGATTGAAATTTACTGGCACGACACCCAAAAGTTACTGGCAAAACCCCCTTTAACTGGCATTTCACAAAAGTTACAAAATTACAGTTTTAAGTGCAAATTTCTGTATTTAGGCTACAAACAAGTACACTATCTGAATAGCAATGCAATTTAAGGTTCAATATAAAAATAGTCCATCAGATTTTGTTCACCATCACCTCCTGCTCCCTCACCTCCTACCACCATTACCACCTCCTGCCACCATCACCACCTCCTTCTGCCACCACCAGACACTTCCAGCGTCTCCTATCACCTCCTGCCCCAACCAGCTCCTGCCACCACCGTCACCTCCTGCCACAAGCTCCTGCTGCCACCACCAGCTCCTCCTGCCACCTCCTGCCACCACCAGCTCCTGCCCCCATCTCCTCCTGCCCCAACCAGCTCCTGCCACCACCAGTCCCCTCCAGCTCCTACCACCATCACCAGCTCCTGCCACAAGCTCCTCCTGCCACCACCAGCTCCGGCCACAAGCTCCTCCTACCCCACCAGCTCCTGCCACAAGCTCCTCCTGCCCCCACCAGCTCCTGCCACAAGCTCCTCCTGCCCCACCAGCTCCTGCCACATGCTTCTCCTGCCCCAACAGCTCCTCCTGCCACCGCCAGCTCCTCCTGCCACCACCTGCCCCCACCAGCTCCTGCCACAAGCTCCTCCTGCCCCCACTAGCTCCTGCCACCATCACCAGCTCCTGCCATAAGCTCCTCCTGCCACCGCCAGCTCCTCCTTCCCCCACCAGCTCCTGCCACAAGCTCCTCCTGCCCCCACCAGCTCCTGCCTCCACCAGCTCCTGCCACAAGCTCTTCTTGCCCCCACCAGCTCCTGACACTTTCTGCCCCAACCAGCTCCTGCCATCATCACCAGCTCCTGCCACAAGCTCCTCCTGCCCCCACCAGCTCCTGCCACAAGCTCCTGCCACAAGCTCCTCCTGCCCCCACCAGCTCCTGCCACCAGCTCCTGCCACAAGCTCCTCCTGCCCCCACCAGCTCCTGCCACCTTCTGCCCCCACCAGCTCCTGACACCATCACCAGCTCCTGCCACAAGCTCCTTCTGCCCCCATCAGCTCCTGCCACAAGCTCCTCCTGCCCCCACAAACTCCTGCCGCCAGCTCCTCCTGTCACCGCCTGCCCCCACCACCATCACCAGCTCTTGTCACCACCAGCTCCTCCTGTCACCGCCAGCTCCTCCTGTCACCGCCTGCCCCACCACCATTAACTTCAAGTGCAAAAATTCACATTATAATAGTAAATAAAACATAAAATTAAGTGTAACAGTCTAAAAAATAACAATTCCAAAGTGCAATAATGGTGGGAACCTCCCAACTACAAAGTTATTGCACTTGAGATTAATCTGTATGCTGAATATCTATAGGAGGGGTTTCCACCATCCCTGCTAAGTTTTTAATTGATGTCTTATTTTCAGTTTGATGTGTATTATATGTGAAGTTACGTATCATAGAGACCGGTATCGTGGTAATATTGAAGTTTATTGAGATTTCCATACATTGGAGGGTTCTACCATTATTGTTAAAGTGGTTGTAAACCCTTACAAACCACTTTGACCTACAGGTAAGTCTAGATTAAGGCTTACCTGTAGGTCCAATAAATATCTCCTAAACCTACATGGTTTAGGAGATATTTAGAAAAAAAAAAAACAGGCACCGCTGTCTACGGTAGACAGCGGCGCGCAGGTGCACTGAGCATGCCGAGATCACGGTGATATGCCGCTCTCGTGCGCATGCGCAGGAGTGACGTCATCGCTTCTCCAGCGAATAACAGCGCTGGAGCAGCGAGACCCGGAAGTCACTCCGGGATTGATGGCGGCGGTGGAGGACGTGGACGAGGGGCGCTTCGGGGGCTTCGTTCTCAGGTAAGTTATTCATAATGAGCTAGTATGCTATGCATACTAGCTCATTATGCCTTTGTCTTGCAGGTTCCGTTTTTTTTTTTTCTCAAGGAGGCTTTACTTCCTCTTTAAGTTATTGATTAGTAAGTTAGTGCTGCACTTTTTTTTTTGTGGTGTGGGAACACATAACAGTGCTTAGCGGCAGACCTTTCCTGACACTTTTTTATTTTACCTCCAGCAGTTTATTGTAAATAGTAGTGTGGTGATTACCGTATTTATCGGGGTATAACACGCACTTTTTTCCCCTTAAAGTCAGGGGAAAATCAGGGGTGTGTGTTATACGCCGATCCCCCGCCGTTTGTAACCTCTTCTGCCGTTCTCGGCAGCTTTCGGATATCTTTGGCTGTTCTCGGCTATTTCCGGCCGCACTCGGCCGTTCTTGGCGGCTTTCAAAAGCTGCAGAGAACGGCCGAGTGCGGCTGAAAATATCCGAGAATGCCCGAAGATTGCCGAGAACGGCCAAAGATTGCAGAGAACGGCCAAAGATTGCCGAGAACGGCCGAGTGCGGCCGAAAATACCCGAAAGCCGCCAAGAACGGCCGAGAACTACCGAGCGCCTCCGAGATACACAGGACATCCGCTCTGTATCTCGGCGGCGCCATTTTTAAAAGAAAAAAAGACACTGACAAGGCTGCAAATGACATGGAAGGCTGCAATGGAAGGCTGCAAATGACATGGAAGGCTGCAAATGACTGACAAGGCTGCATTAATGGGCATATAAATGTAAGTTTTTTTCCTTACACTTCCCTCCTAAAAGTTTTTTTCTTTTAAATTCCCTCCTAAACTTGTGGCGCGTGTTATACGTCGGCGCGTGTTATCCACGGTACCTATTATACCAAAGATCGGCATGTGGCATTAATAAACATCAACAGATTTCAGTTGTTCCCCACCAGGCCGGCCCCCCATAGAAAATGTGCCTGGTTGCTGAGTTCATCTTCCCATCCCTGCACTCAGTGCACTGATGGGCACTGATTGACACTGATAGGCACCACTGATGGGCACTGATTGGCAGCAATGATTGGCAATGATAGGCAGCAAAGATTGGCAATAATAGAAAGCACTGATAGGCAGCACTGGCAGCACCAATGGCATGGATGGGCTGCACTGATTGGCACTGATAGGAAGCACTGATTGGCAGCATTTAGTGGCACTGATTGGCAGCACTGATGGGCACTAATTGACAGCACTGATGGGCAATGATAGGCAGCACTGATAGTCAACACTGATAGGCGAACACTGATGGGCATTAATAGGCAGCACTGATTGGCACTGATAGATGGCACTGATTGAAAGTACTGATGGGCACTGATAGGCAGCACTGATGGGCACTAATAGGTGGCATTGGTTGGCACTGATAGGTGGCACTGTTTTTTTTACTGACTGGCACTGGCACTGATTGAAAGCACTGATTGGCACTGACAGGTGACACTGATTGGAAGCACTGACAGAGGAGAAGGGGGCGGATCACATTGAGCAGATATTGGGGCTTGTAAGAGCCACTCAGAGTGTGACACTGTCATGTATTGTAATGCAATGTGATATACTGTCTCACAGGCAGCACTGGTACACATTACTTGGATGCAGCCCAGGCAGATCTCTGCAGACAGCAGGCATGGGGGCTACACAAACACTGCATGGGGGAGGCCGTCCCTTTTCTATAGGAATTGGGGGTAAAGATTAGAACTGGGAAGAGGAGGGGGGCCCCTGTCAGGTGGGGTGTTCAGGGCCCCTGTCTGGTAGGGTGTTCGGGGGGTCGGGGGCGGGGGCCCCCTGTCAGGTAGGGTGTTCGGGGGACCCCTGTCAGGTGGGGTGTTCGGGGCCCCCTGTCAGGTAGGGTGTTCGGGGACCCCTGTCAGGTAGGGTGTTCGGGGGACCCCTGTCAGGTGGGGTGTTCGGGGCCCCCTGTCAGGTAGGGTGTTCGGGGCCCCCTGTCAGGTAGGGTGTTCGGGGACCCCATGTCAGGTAGGGTGTTCGGGGGACCCCTGTCAGGTGGGGTGTTCGGGGCCCCGGTCAGGTAGGGTGTTCGGGGTCCCCGGTCAGGTGGGGTGTTCGGGGCCCCTGTCAGGTGGGGTGTTCGGGGCCCCTGTCAGGTGGGGTGTTCGGGGCCCCTGTCAGGTGGGGTGTTCGGGGCCCCTGTCAGGTGGGGTTGTCGGGGCACCTGTCAGGTGGGGTGATCTCTAATGGCAGCTCTGATCCTGAGTGTGAAACCTCAGGATCAGAAAGGAGGAGAGAAAACACTGACAGATTATTACAGCACAAGCCGGTCCACTTCTCTATTGTCCCCCACACACGTCCCGACACTGGACCCGATCTCACTAGTAAGGTGACATCACTTACTATATCTCCGAAGAAGCTGTGGCTGTAATCTCCAATAAATCCTCTGTAGGGCGCTGTTCCTCTCCTGTGACGAGATCCGATTAGACACGCCTTCTCTCTGGCAAGCCACAGAAGAAAATGGCGTCGAGTTCGGTATGACCGTTATGTGCCACCGCCCCCTCCGCCAATCAGAGTAAACCCGCCCCCCCCCCCCCTTCCCGCAGCACGAGGCACGCGCAGGCTGTGACGCTTTGATCAGCCCCGATGCACTGACAGGAGGACAGATCGCTGGAGAGAGGATTCGGCTTTCTTCTCCCTCCAGCCTGCAGGTGGCAATAGAGAGCGCCGCTGGGCTGTGTCCGTTCTCACTCATTCTATCCCCTTGTCACATGACTGGAGGGATGGAGAAGAAGATGTTTCTCAGTGTTTAGGTAGAAGATGTTTCTCAGTGGGTAAGTAGAAGGAGGGAAGGGGGGACAACTTACCACAGACCTTCCCTCTCTACTCCTCACCCCCCCTCCCTCTCAGGTCTCACTGTTACACATGGAGGTCACACTACTAGATTGTTCTGTGTGATAAGAGACTAATTCTAAGCTCTGCACTGTCTGTCTTTCTCCAGAATAAAGCTTCTTCCATCCATGTACATCTTCTATACCTTCATCATTACAAGAATGGTATTAAAAATGATCCTTAGTGATAGAACAGAACATGAAACCAGGATTAACCTCTTCAGCCCCAGAAGATTTACCCCCCCCCCCTTCATGGCCAGGCCGTTTTTTGCGCTACGGCACAGCGTTACTATAACTTACAATTGCGCAGTTGTGCGATATCTTCTGCAAGTATGTGCCCACAAAACAGAAGATTTTGTGAGGTATCTGGACAGCAAGCACAGGGTATGGCTGATGGAGATGGAGGAGGCAGCCAGGAAGATGTTCAGCAAGTGAGTATAGCAGGAGATCAGCAACTTATCAGATAACCGATCACTATCTCAATCTGCAAATGTTTTTATTATGGCCAAGTTGTCTACATCTTCATTGTAATTCAAACACTGATGGAAATGTTCTGCAAAACTCACTTCTCTTCTGTACAGTGACAGTCCCGTACCTTTTCCAGATGTCCGTTCAATAAAAGTGTTTTTTTTTTTTTTTGTATGTTTGTTTCTCTATTTTCCTGATTTGTACAGGTTGTTGCTATCCAGTGGGTTTATTGTCTGAATAATATTTACAGCTGTCTATTTTGCCAACGGTGACTTCACTGATGAGCCAGAACTGATGCCAAAGACACCGTCTGAGAAGAGACGCAGAAAGAAAAGAATCTCTATTGTACCAGATGAAAATAGGGACCCGAGTGGGCGCAGGTAACGGCTGCAGCAGTAATGATACTATTGGATCATTTATGCACAACTCTTCTTTCTGTTTTATCTTTGCCTCACTGTGCTACTTATAACCAGGTCTAAAGTGCCACAACAGCTGTGCTTTACGGTGCTTATATTGGATCTTTGAACAGCAGAGAGATTATATTTGAGATGGACGGAGCTCATCAATCACTACAGACAAAAGTCAAGAACTTATGTAAGGTGTGGGCCTGGAATCAGAGGGTTGCCCAGAAGCAGAAAAAAAAAAGTACCTTATAACTAAGCAGTGTGTGCCCCTTGCTCACTGAAATCTTCAGTCATGTAAGCATTATGGACACATTCATGTGATGTAGTTGTGTTGTAGCAAGAAGAGGCAAGGTCTGGGGTGCCTTGGCATACTTTGCTTAGTGAAGGTGATGTCCAGTCTCTCTTGCAGCAGCAAGAATTTAGTTCTTTAGTGTAGGTAAGGGTTTACAAGCTTGTACAGTTATCACCGGGTTTCTTTATTTTGACACTAGAAATGTGGTCACCTGGTAAATTCACTTTAAAGCTCTATACCCAGCTCAGAAAATAGTGTTTTAGTGAGGCTCCATTTTATAGAGATGCTCTGTTCCTTGCTCAAAGCGGAGTTCCACCTGGGGGAAAAAAATTACGTTGGCATCTATAAATACTGCAGCTGCTGACTTTTAATATATGGACACTCGCCTGTCCAGGGAGCCTGCAATGTCTGCACCCGAAGCCGATCTTCGGATCGACTCCCAGGTGCTGCCGCTGCCTTTCCTGATAAGGGACCAGGAAATGAAGACTTTCGGCTTCACTCCTGGCTCCCTACTGCTATTGCTCGAGTTGCGTTGTGCATTCTAAATGGTCCCTGCTGTCTTCTGGGACCTGTGCCTCCCAGAAGACAGCAGGGCGTGGAGGAGGGCAGGACATGGCGTAGTTTGCAACAGAAAGTGCAGCGATCTATGCCCGGAAGTGGGAGCAAATACCTGATTTGACAGGTATCTGCTCCCTGCTTTTTTTTTTTTTATCGCAACCTTTTTAGAATCACTTTAATGCAGGGGTTTGGCTTTTAGTTCAGGAAGAAAAAGCCTCGACTGCTGGTTTCCCAAAGTTTTTCTGTGCAAATGATGGGTGGCGTAATTTCTTAATTTATTTTGACATAATGGTAAAAGTGCTTGCTGACCTGGGATGAGCATTGATAGAACAAAGCACTGAGGAACCATCTCCTGTAGTTTAAGATGTGCTTATTGCATTTTCTTTTTTTTTTTTTTTAAGAAATCGCACATATCCTAAAATGTTTTATTATAATTGAATATTTGTATCACATGCACAGCTCAAAGCAATGTTTTTTTTTTTTTTTTTTTTTTTGCAGGATATCCAGGAGACTAAGCAGTGCCAGCTGGAGCTCATCTATGCGCAGGCTCTCCACCAAACAAATTCATAAACCACTTAATGAATCTATTCAGGAAGATGCTGACCAGCCCAAAAGAATGACCCGGGCACAGAAACAAGCCAGCACAGCATGCATGCCAGTATAGGAGAAACCACTGCAAGATCTTGCTAATGAACCCAATGATCGCATCTTGCAGGTGAAGAACGCTGTAGTGCAGATCAGTGATGCGAAGAGATGATTGCACTGGGCTCAGTGAAAAAAGAGAATCCAGAAACCATTGTCCCAACTGTGCCCGAGTCTCCTCCTTCAATGACCATCACACAACCCCTCGATCCTATCACCCCTGAAAAAAATGGCCACACACAGCTAAGTTAAAGATTGCAGACATCTTCACGCCTAAGTTTGGCAAATGAAACTCCCCAGCGTGTTGAAGAAGCCGCTAAAACACTGTCATTAGAATTGTCACAGCACAACACCTACAGACTGACGCTCAGTGCGTCGCAAGCATTGTGGGTCGCAAGTCGGTCAGCTGTCGTCCTTCCTTAGCTAACCAGTTCTCCTTAGCCAAGAAGCGTGAATGCATGACTCGAGAAGCTGTTCAGCAATCCATTTGTCGCTCAATGTCGAAAAAGAGAGCTACAGATAATTCTGCTTCTAGCTACAAGAGTTGTAAGTACTCCTCTTTGCCCCCCCCAATTGCGAGGTAATGAAGCCCCACTTATCTTTCCAACTATGTTGTATTGATAATTTATAATGCACCCAAGATTGGGCAGGCACCAGCATCATCTTGTTCTGCTCACTTTGGTCTTGACAAAAGAAAAAATGCTTGAGTGATTGGAACATGAAGGATTCCAAATCTTTATTACATATGGAAATCGACACCGGTTTTCTGAATTTACGTGTAACGTGTTCCTTGTTTGTAGCGTGTTCCTGATCTCACCTCACTGTTACCAGTCTCAATTGCTATATGAAATGACATGAAACATTGCAGAGGCACTGTGTTGTGTCCTAAGTGAATATGAAGTAGCTTATTATATATTTTATTTTTGTTTGCTGTTTGGAATACTACAAGCACCCCACCTAATTATGGGACTGCTGCTGAAAACAGTTTTTCCCTGATCCTTAATTTTAGCCCCCCTGCTTCTCCGAATTATTTAGTGCTCCCAATTGCAAGCCGCTTGTTCTGGGGGCACTGGTGTGTCCTAGCTCCCAAGCCCTGCTCTATGCATCCATGAGACACACAGAGCCACTGATCAGCCCTGCCCACTGCTCTTTCCTCATTGGCTTGCTGGCTGTGATTGACAGTAGCCAATGGCAATGGCCCCTGCTGCTGTCTCAACCATTGAGAGACTCAGGAGAAGCTCAGCTCTTAAGCACATTGATAGGGAGCTTGGGTGAGTATTTGGGGGTGAGCCTCTGCACACACACACAAGGTTTGTTTCCTCTTCATACATGAAGGTTAATAACCTTGAGCCTTTAAAAACACTTTATAGCCGAACTTTACCCATAACCCCTTGATGGGGGGGGGGGGGGGGGGGGGAGATTAGCCAGGAACATACTTTCTGTGTTATTATGCTACCAAAATTGGTGTGTGCTGTAAATTGCCTCCAGCATTGTTTCTTTTTGCCATAGGTTGCCATTTTACTGAAGCCCAGACCCCCTGAACAACAGTAAATCATAGAGCATAATTAATCTTTCAATTTAATGGTTTAAAAAAAAAGGTTACGTTCCTGGAATGCCGGGATTGCTATCACATTTGCCTGCGTCCTCAACCAAACTGTCAAATCATCAAATGGCTGGTGTCATAGCTGATCACATGTGCAGCACAATGGCAGTTGCTGATCAAACAGAAGCAGCTTCTTTGGCTGTAAAGGATAGGAGGGTTTAAGGTTTAAGGCTGTCAGATCGGCCTTTACAAACTCGTAGTGCCTAAAAATGGAGAGCAACTGAGCATGTGCAGAGCAGGGTGAGACAGTATATTACATGCAAAAGGGACCAGTCTGAAATCATCTAGGACTTAATTTTTTGATTAAAGAAGAATTAAAATGGAACTTTAATGTGTTACTTTTTTTTGCAGACCAGAGCTCCGTTGAAATAGTGGATGAAGAGGTCACTGTTCAAATTAGGTGAGAATGATTGTGAGATTAGTTTGAATAGTTGACAGTTTTCTTAGTTGTGTAAAGTTTTCTTAGTTTATATATTTCAATCAGCCAGCGGGCTGATTGAAATAAGTAAGATTCCTCCATCCACACATGAGGTGTGGCTTGCTGCTTTACTTGTTATCGAAGATCACTGAGCTGAATGGAGGCGAACCCGGGCCACCATGCCGCTGTCGGCGTCCGTGTGAGCTCCCTTCTTATCTCTGTGCTACAAGCCAGAACTCCAAAGGGAAAATGCGTTTTGAGGCTTTGCCCCTTTTTCAAAGCCCCCAACATATTCTCAGAACTGTGGTTCTGGCTTTTAACGCAGAGACGGAGGGAGCTCACAAAGATGCCAATAGTGGCATGGTGCGTGGGCGGTCCGGCTCACCTCCATTCAGCTCAGTGATCTTCGATACCCTGTGTCCTAGTTGGTGATCACCCTGTCTTAGGAGCTGCTTCCTCAGTACCTTAGTGTAAGTTTGTATATGGGTTGGTTATTTAACACTTTTTTTGGAAAAAATTAAATAAAAATTAGCTATTGTTTTCTCTTAATTACTCTTTTTTTTATTATATGCTTATCACCAGTTGTTCTTGAATCCGCTGCTCCTCTTGGTGACTCCATTGGTTGTGTGACCATGTTAAGGATTGTACTTGCAGCTAGTCTTGTATATAATGGTTGTGTTTAAAAATGGAAATCCTAAGTGGTATAATGACTGGTGCTAGATTTTTCAGACTTAAATTTGTTTGTTAAATCTGCAGGGCCGAAGCTGCAGAACCTGCTGAGGAGGTAAGAAACAAATTGCTTATCTTTATCCTTTTAACTAGAATTGATCATTTGTAGTAATATGTGGTGTTGTTTTTTTCTACTCATTCTGTGCCATGCCCCTTTACAACTTGATCAGGCTGCTGTTAATCCTGCAGACTGTACTGCATGTGAAGCAGAGGTGAAGATGGGTGGCTTACAGAATGCAATTGGACCCACTGACCTTTGGTGAGGGGTCAAACAGAGCTTGGGTATGCCGATGGATGGCACTGGCAGGATGGTAGGCCGGAATCAGGAACTTGGGAGGGCAAGACTGGGCCGACACCACAGTCTGTACTCACCGAATCACCGGTCACAGTATAGGGACTGCACTTTAAAGGACTGCACAGGAACACGGTTGTTACCCACGAGACCCCTCAATGGGTCAAGACCATGAAAAAAAGAGAGATAAAGAGGGCCTCCTCATAGTGTAAATCAATCCGGTAACGGAATGGATTTATTTAAAAATTCTTGTTTGTCAAAATAAAACGATCAAAGTAAAAACAGAGACAAATCAAGAAATAAAAAAGTAAACGCAGTGGTGATGGGTATAGCGTATCCGCCCTACGCGTTTCGTCTTACAAGACTTCTACAGGGGCATAGGCTAATGCACCCCCTCTGCGTTATATATATACCACTATAAACAGATTAACACCTGGGCTAGTTAGGGGCAGTCACACTTCCGGTTGTGCCCTCCCATATGATCAAAAGATCTAATTGGTTACAAACAGCCTATCATAGTATCTACTCACCAAAAAGGGGAGGTCCATAATGAACGTACCGAAGAGTATTGGGCTATCCAAATGCCATTAGGAATGATACGAATGTCATTGGCTTTTGGGCATCATGGATAAGCACAGCCGTTATTGGCATGTATATCTGAATGGTGTTCGTTTGGGCGCGAAAAGCGTGTGCGTTTGAGCGCCAAAAAACGTGAATCCTGTATGGAGAGGCAAAGTCACGAGACCACAAGCTCCCCGCTCGCAATCCACAAGAAAGCGCTTAACACCGCGCATAACAGATCGCGCATGCGCGGCCCGCGGTGACGAGCGAGGACGTAACGGCGTCGTCGAGCAGCCAATCATAGGTCACAACGCAAATGGCGACGTGCCCGTCCACGTCCGCGGATGACGTGCGCTACAACAGTGCCCGCATCGGCCGCAACGTGAATCACGTGCAAACCCCACGTGACGGGAATAGGTAAACATTGTAATCACATGACAGGACTACATAGAAGTGGATGGGACTTGTATCATCATCTGCGAAACGTATAATATATTTAATAAAATCAGAGAAAACAGAAAAAAAAACTGAAAAAGTAAAACTATATTGTAAAAGCGGACTACTAATAATTCATTGGTAGGTACATGTAAATATATTTTAGGAAACCGGAGTCTGACTATCCCGAGTCACTAGACTCAAAACATACACATGTCATTGTCTTGTGAGAAGGACAATAATAAGTACATATAATGTTGGCATCCAAAAAATTAATAAACATTAATTCATCACGATAACAGTTAATCCTTCAAATATTCAAAAAAGGAAGGAAAGAACCAACCAGAACACAAAAATGTTTTGAATATTACAGAAAAAAAATATATATATGTGTGATTACACAAAGGTATACATTTATTGTGCTATGAATCACATTTAATTGGTGCTAAATTGGCTACTATTGTCTTTTAAGCCAACTATCGTATATAAAGATCGCTGAATCCCGAAACATATATATGGAACATGGAGTGCCCATATTGATATCAATGAAGGGAAAAAAAAATAAAAATCAATATCCTAAGAGGAATAAAATGAAAGAATGAAAATGAACGTAAAAGTAAAAATACGGGTATATCAAGAACGATTAATAAACGAGTTAATGTCCCACTCTACATTCATCCCGTGTGGGGTATAACATTTAATTTGGTGTATCCAAAATGTTTCGAGTTTAGATACACCCCTAATCTTAGATTCGCCTCTCCAATGGGCTGTAAATTTGTCGATAATCTGGAATTTTGAACCTTCTGGGTTCCTATTGTGACAGGTCAAATAGTGTTTCGGAACACTATGATTGGTGCGTCCTGCCCTTATCGCAGCAAGGTGTTCGTTTACTCTGATGGCAAAGGTCCTAATAGTGCGTCCGATGTATTGCTTCCCGCACGGACAGGTGATAAGGTAGACAATGTATTTAGTGTGGCAGGTTGTGAAGCAATTCATTTCATAGGTTTTACCTGTCACACTGGACCTAAAAGAGTCACATTTCCTGCGACATGTGTTATTTGAACACACGTTGCATTTACGACATGGGTAAAACCCTTTCATATTGTGAAAAAACGTAGGTGGACAGGGAGGGTCAATGGTGTTAGGGGCAATCTTTCCCCTAAGGGACATGGCGCCTCTATATATCACACCTGCTCTCTCAGGAAGTAGAGGTCCTAATACTTGATCATTTTTGAGAATCTTCCAATGTTTGACCATAATTTCTTTAATTTGTCTATGTTGGACTGAAAAATTAGTCATGAAAGACCATTTGTGTTTATTTTCTTTATTTTTTGGGGGATTCTCCACCAGTAGGGTCTCACGATCGATCATAGATACTTTTTGTATTTCATCATCAATCTGTGCTGCCATATAGCCCTTATCCAGAAATCTCTTTTTAAGAATATCCGCCTGGTGGAAGAAATCAGGAAGAAATGAACAGTTGCGCCTGATGCGCATAAGCTGGCTTCGTGGTACTGATTTCAACCATGAGGCGTGATGGCAACTGTCGACCGGAATGTAACCATTCCGGTCTGTAGTTTTGAAAAACGTTTTTGTGGAAATACGACCCTGGTTAGCACTAATTTCTAAGTCTAAGAAATGAATAGTAGAGGTGCTAGCTTCGTAAGAAAGTTCAATGCCAATGTCATTGTTGTTTAACGTAGACATAAAATCATTGAGTGACTCCCTAGAGCCTTTCCATAGGAGGAGGATGTCGTCGATGTATCTGGACCAAAACACAAGCTGTGGAGGGTCCAGAACATGGACGACATCCTCCTCCCATTTCCCCATGAAAATATTTGCAAGACTGGGGGCGAACTTAGCGCCCATAGCGACTCCCTTGGTTTGTAAAAAATAGTTACCATCGTACCAAAAGTAATTATGTTTGGTTGCGTAATGTAGTAAGTCCATTATAAATCTCTTTTGAGTGAGAGAAATGGACTTATTACGGCCAAGGAAGGTATCAACCGCTTTAAGCCCTAAATCATGAGGGATACATGTATATAAAGAAGTGACATCAGCCGTCACCATCAAAAGGTCATTGCTGTATGTAACTTTTTGCAATTTTGAGATGGTATCTCTAGTATCCTTCAGGTATGAGGGTAGAGTCTTAACTAAGGGCTGTAGGTAGAAATCGATATATTTTCCGATCCTCGAAGTAATAGAGTCTATACCACTCACGATTGGTCTGCCAGGGGGGTTGTTAACATTTTTATGTACTTTAGGTAAATAGTACATGATTGGTATTCTTGGCGCAACGGGTACGAGGTAACTTTTTTCTTTTTTATCCAAAATCCCCAGTTGTGCCCCAGTGTCTACGAGGTCAATAAGGATTTTTTTATAATCAGATGTGGGATTTTTTGCTAGAGGAGAGTATGTGTCAGAGTCACTTAGAATTCTCATCATTTCTGTATGATAAGCAATTCTGTCAAGTACGACAATCCCTCCCCCCTTATCCGCAGGGCGGATAACCAAGTCCTTGCGTTCACATAAGGATTTTAATCCTACTTTGATGTCTGAGTTATTGTGTATTCTTTTATTTGGAAGATTCTCTAGGTCATTCAACACCAAGTCTCTGAAGACCTTAATTGAAGGTGCCACTGAGCACGGTGGGTTGAAAAGTGAAGGGTTTGCTAAGCCTGAATGTACAGTGTTCGAGGGGAAATGTGGAACAGGATTATTCCTAGGATTAGAGAGTATATAGCGTTGTATATTCAATTTTCGTACGTATTTTTGTACATCAATGAAGGTCTGAAACTTATTGAGTTTCTTTGGAGGAACAAACTTTAGGCCTTTGGCAAGGACTGATTGTTCAGCCTCTGACAATGCTACGTTACTTAAATTGAATATTCCGCTATTAGTTATACTCGTTTTCTTTTTCCTGGAGCCCCGCCCCCCTCTGCAGCCCCGCTTTGTTCTTGTTTTCTGTTGTAACTTTCCAACTCTCTGGGAAAACCCTGCGAGTTAGCGGGTCTGGGTAAAGTTTGATTGTAATTATATGGTGACCTGTTAAATTGGCCATACTCCCTATCATGATAGGAATAATGCGAATTATAGTCCTCCCTAGGTGCCTGTCCTCTAAGAGGAGAGAACCTATTGTGAGTGTATACAGGGGTCCTGGAATTAGGTGGAGTATGATAATCATTATAGTATGAATTATCACGCCTTGGTGAATAGTCATGGCTTGGATAATCATGGTGGGGTCCTGAATCTTTTTTGCCCCTTCCTCTCCCCTTATTTCCTCTCCCTCTGTTATTTCCATTTTGTGGTGGGCCATGTCGGGGTGTTGTCATATAGGTAGTATTAGATTGAGACTGTCTGTTCTCATAACTATTCCGTTCTCCCCTATTTTGTGTATGCAAAGTCTCTTTTAGAAGAGAGATTCTAGGTTCGGATTGGTTGGAAACCTCCATATGTGGTTCATCAATGCTTGGAGTGGTCAACGCCTGGTCTTTAGTCTGCCAGTTGAAAACCAGTCCATTTTTGTAATCAGTATTGTCCCGCATATACTTTTTCTGTTTTTTTATTTTCTGTTCCCTCTCTTCCTTTTCAAGATGGTTTTTAAGGTTAGTAGACAAAGTGGTGTATTCTATAGTGGTCTTGTGTGGGAGGAGTTTATCTCTTATCTCTTTAATTTCCTTGTCAATGATTGTTCTCCTTAAACGTTTTTTGTCAATGAGAAATCCGAGCAGGGAAATGCCAGCATCATTAAAATAATTGAACCTATACGTCAAATTCTATATCACCCTTTTGAGGGTGTATGTTCCATCTTAGTCCTCGAGGGACCATGCGTTCTTTGACGTACTGTTCTAAAAATGCTATATCCCATTCCAGGTGGATCTCGGAGACCATTAAGTTTTTTAGTCTCAAAAAAGTCAAAAAAATATATATATGTTCCAGAATGCCAGGTTGGCAACCATTGGTGTATACAGTGCCTTGAAAAAGTATTTATACCCCTTGTATTTTACTGGGATTTTGTGATATAACAACACAACGTGGCACATAATTGTGAAGTAGAAGGAAAATGATAAATGGTGGTCAACTTCTTTTTTTTATTTTTAATTCAGCCCCTCTAAGTTAATACTTTGTAGAACCACCTTTCGCTGCACATCTTTGAGTATGTCTCTACCAGCTTTGCACATCTAGAGTGACATTTTTGCCCATTCTTTGCAAAATGGCTCCAGCTCTGTCAGAGTGGATGGAGAGCATCTGTGAACAGCAATTTTCAAGTCTTGCCACAGATTCTCAATTGGATTTAGGTCTGGACTTTGGGCCATTCTAACACATGAATATGCTTTGATCTAAACCATTCTATTGTAACTCTGGCTGTAGGTTTAGGGCCGTTGTCCTGCTGGAAGGTGAACCACCGCCTCAGTCAAGTCTTTTGCAGACTCTTAACAGGTTTTCTTCTAAGATTGCCCTGTCTCTGGCTCTGACCAGCTTCCCTGTCCCTGCTGAAGAAAAGCATTCCTACAACATGATGCTGCCACCACCGTGTTTCGTGGTGGGGATGGTGTGTTCAGGGTGATGTGCAGTGTTAGTTTTCCGCCACACATAGCGTTTTGCTTTTAGGCCAAAAAGTTCAATTTTGGTCTCCTGACCAGAGCACCTTCTTCCACATGTTTGCTCTGTCCTCCCACATGGCTTCTCGCAAACAAGACTTCTTATGACTTTCTTTCAACAATTAGTAGAAAGGTGATGTGGCGCTAATCCTCTGGTTTAATAATAGAAAAACGGGTGATAGAGACCATTGATAGAAGCCTGTGCCTGTAGAAAAAGATCTCATGAAAAAAATATTTTTTTTAAATGAAAAATTGCTGATTCAAGTTCTACTGTGTTGCACCCTCTGCCTGTTGTGGGGTTGCAATAAAGTAGGGGTGTGTTTAAATGCTAAGTGTTTCACCTAATACAATTAGGTATTGATGATAATAATAGAAATAATATTAAAAAGACAAAACCAGAATAAATGCGTGCTACAATGTGTTACACCCTCTGCTATAGTGTGTCAGAGATATCTTGTGTAGTGTATAATGTGTTTGTAAAAAGGGTATTGATGAGTATGAGGGTGCAGATCCTCCAATAAACACACAATACAATAATGGTAAGTGCTCATGTGTGTTTGACCCTCTGCTAAAAAAGCTTACTGCATGGCCATGCAATCCTTAGCAGAAATGTGACCAGCCAAAAACCAAATAATAAACAGAAAATAAATAAAATACATAATGTGCCACTGTATAAAACTGCAATGAAATACAGATTCAAAACAATATTAAAAAGTGAATTGGGGAATTAGTCCATTAATTCAATAAAGTGACTTGTGCTCAAATTCAGTGACCAGTGCTTGATCAAAATAATAGTCCTTTTTAGGTGACAATAGTGCCGGTGATGTTATCCGTGTTGGTAATAGATTTGCACTCACCAGATGACCTTACCCCCCCAGGGGTACTGCATGTTCACAGTATAAGCCACTGTGTGGCTCTCTGGAAGCAGCTGGGCAATCTGTGTATCACTTACTGGCATTCATCCGAGTCCATAGAGTAATATTGCTTTAAAAATGACTTTATTTATGGGTAAGGTAAAATAGTATACTCACATTTGGTTAAAAAATAAACATCCATGATTGAATATGGAGCAGGCGCCGGGTAAAAACAAACAATCACGGCCCTGACCGGAAGTGACGCAAAGACGTACTGTAACTCCTGTTCTGTACACTCCGTGGCGCAGTATCACATACTTTTTCTTTCAACAATGGCTTTCTTTTTGCCACTCTTCCATAAAGGCCAGGTTTGTGGAGTGCACGACTAATTGTTGTCCTGTGGACAGATTCTCCCACCTGAGCTGTGGCTCTCTGCAGCTCCTCCAGTTACCATGGACCTCTTGGCTGCTTCTCTGATTAATGCTCTCCTTGCCTAGCCTGTCAGTTTGGGTGCACGGCCATGTCTTGGTAGGTTTGCAGTTGTGCCATACTCTCCATTTTCAGATGGATTGAACAGTGCTCTGAGAAATGTATAAAGCTTGGGATATTCTTTTATAACCTAACCCTGCTTTCCTGCCTGGTGTGTTCCTTGGCCTTCATGATGCTGTTTGTTCACTAAGATTCTCTAACAAACCTCTGAGGGCTTCACAGAACAGCTGTATTTACACTGAGATTAAATTGCACACAGGTGAACTGTTTATTAATTAGGTGACTTCTGAAGGCAATTGATTCTGCTAGATTTTAGTTAGGGGTATCCGTAAAAAAAGTGAAAACATAACATGACAAAGTATGAATTTCAAGCGGTTAGAGAGAGAGAGAGAGAGAGATCTGTAAAATGAACAGTCTACAAAAGTTGAAATCTGCTTTTTTATAAATTTTTTGCCCTACATTACAACTTCTAGGTTTGAAAAATATTGTAATTAGCAAATCTGTCCAGTGTGTTATACGTGGATATATATTGTTGCATCTACTGTTGTAATGAGCTTCCAGCACTGAGTTGTGCTGGAAAATCTCTAAAGATGAAAATTAGGCTAGTTTCACACTGGGGCGTTGGGGGCGCTGGCGGTAAAGCGGCGCTATATTTAGCGCCGCTTTACCGTTGTTTTAGCGGTTTTACCCCCTGCGAGCGGCCGAAAAAGGGTTAATACCGCTGCAGCGGCGGTTTGCGGGCGGGTTTGGAGCGCTGCCCCATTGTTTTCAATGGGAACGGGCGCTATAGGAGCGGTAAATATACCGCTCCTACAGCGACCCAAAGATGCGGCTTGCAGGACATTTTTCAGCGTTCTGCAAGTGCACCGCTTCAGTGTGAAAGCCCTCGGGCTTTCACACTGAAGATACAGCAACAGCTGTTTCGGGTCGGTTTGCAGGCGCTATTTTTAGCGCAATAGCGCCTGCAAACCGCGAAAGTGTGAAAGGGGCCTTAGTTTTGGAAATGTTCAAAAGCCCAGAGCAAAGACATTTGCTTTCTGGATTAAATGCAAACTCTTTATAGCAAGGGCAGAAAACTGTTGTTCACGTAACCTGCATGGGCAAAGCAGAGTTCACTTTAAAGTGTAGTGTTGCAGAGCCTCAGTGCAGTTTCATCAGAACCTGATCTAGTAAAGGTGGTGGGCAAAGAAAACCTGTTGCTGGATTGCAGAATTAACTTCTCTACTACTTCCTGGAAAGGTGGGGAAACTGGTTGTTTGGTTTAGGTAGCTGCTATAAGGAGCAAACTAGAAGCTACTCTTGCTTGAGTGTTCTTGAAAAGAATCTCTAGGGATATCATTTATTCCGACTTTGCTACCTAATGAGTTGTGAACCTAGAACACATACGAAGTTGTGCAGGTTGGGTATCCAGACACTTCATTGGCTGCAAGCTTGTTCTAGGTCAGTGACTCGGTAAGCTGAGGGATGGCATCTACCTTTACAAATGGGTTCCTTTGTGCATTGTATGCTGTATCCACTTCTTCGACCATTGTAGAATCTGAATGGGGCCCGTGCCCACTGAGCAGCAGAAATTGGCAACATAATAAATGCTCCTATGGAACATACTGTACACGTGTTTTAGCACGTTTGCATTTTTATATGCCTGAAAGCTCCTATCAAAAACACACTTGTGATAGTCCCCCCCCCCCCCTTTTTTTTTTTTTCTCTGTAAACACTTCTCTACAAATATGCCTGTAAGCAGCCAAATTTTCATGGGTACATAAGCTAACACATGGTAGCTTCTACAGGCTGAATGAAAAAAAACACAACGCCTGTATAAGCAGCATTTTTAGTGCTTGGGGCCTCATTGCGAACAGTTATTGGTGTACAGTGCCTTGAAAAAAGTATTTATACCCCTTAAAATTTACAACCAAAAACGTAAATTATGTATTTTTATTGGGATTTTATGTGATAGACCGGGGATATGCAATAAGCGGACCTCCAGCTGTTGCAAAACTACAAGTCCCATCATGCCTCTGGTTGTCATGCATGTGGCTGTCAGTCTTGCTATGCTTCATGGAACTTGTAGTTCTACTACAGCTGGAGGTCCGCTAATTGCATATCCCTGTGATAGACCAACACAAAGTGGCACATAATTGGCAAAGGAAAATGATAAATGGTTCACGTTTGTGTGTGGGGGATTTTATTTTTTTTATTATTTTTTACAAATATCTGAAAAGTGTGTAAACTTTTATTCAGTCCCCTTTACTCTGATACCCCCTAACTAAAATCTAGTGGAACCAATTGCCTTCAGAAGTCACCTAATTAGTAAATGGAGTTTACCTGTGTGTAATTTAATCTCCGTATAAATACAGCTGTTCTGTGAAGCCCTCAGAGGTTTGTTGGAGAACCTTTGTGAACAAACGGCATCATGAAGGCCAAGGAACACACCAGACAGGTTAGGGATAAAGTTGTGGAGACGTTTAAAAGTGGGTTGGGTTATATTTAAAAAAAAAAAAAAAATCCCAAGCTTTGAACATCTCACAGGGCACTGTTTAATTCATCATATGGAAATGTAAAGAGTGTGGCACAACTGCAAACCTACCAAGACATGGCCGTCCACCTAAACTGACAGGCCGGGCGAGGAGAGCATTAATCAGAGGAGTGGCCAAGAGGCCCATGGTAACAGGAGCTGCAGAGATCCACAGCTCAGGTGGGAGAATCTGTCCACAGGACACTATAATGCCCTGTATACACGATAGGATTTTCCGACAACAAATTTTGGATGTGAGCTTGTTGTTGGAATGTCCGACCGTGTGTATGCTCCATAGAACATTTGTTGTCAGAATTTCCGCAAACAAATGTTTGAGAGCAGGTTCTCAAGTTTTCTGACAACAAAACTTGTCGGAAGCGTGTGTACATAAGTCCGACGCACAAAAGTCCACGCATGCTCGGAATCGAGCAGAAGAGCCACACTGGCTATTGAACTTAATTTTTCTTGGCTCGTCGTACATGTTGTACGTCACCGCTTTCTTAACGTTTGGAATTTCGAACAACATTTGTGTGACCCGTGTGTATCCAAGACAAGTTTGAGCCAACATCCTTCGGAAAAAAAAATCCACGGTTTTGTTGTTGGAAAATCCTATCGTGTGTACAGGGCATTAGTCTAGCACTCCACAAATCTGCCCTTTATGGAAGAGTGGCAAGAAGAAAGCTATTGTTAAAAGAAAGCCATAAGAAGTGCCATTTGCAGTTTGTGAGAAGCCATGTGTGGGACACGGCAAACATGTGGAAGAAGGTGCTCTGGTCAGTTGAGACTAAAATTGAACTTTTTGGCCGAAAAGCAAAACGCTATGTGTGATGGAAAACCAACAGCACATCACCCTGAAAGCACCAGCAGGGACAGGGAAGCTGGTCAGAGTTGATGGGAAGATGGATGGAGCCAAATACAGGGCAATTTTAGAAGAAATCCTGTTAGAATCTGCAAAAGACTTGAGACTGAGGTGGAGGTTCACCTTCCAGCAGGACAACCCTAAACCTAAACATAAATCAGAGCTACAATGGAATGGTTTAGATCAAAGCATATTTGTGCGTTGGAATGTCAAAGACCAGACCTAAATCCAATTGAGAATCTGTGGCAAGATTTGAAAATTGCTGTTCAGATGCTCTCCATCCAATCTGACAGAGCTTAAGCTATCTTGCAAAGAATGGGCAAAAAATTTACTAATGTGCAAAGCTGGTAGAGACATACCCAAAAAGACTTGCAGCTGTAATTGCAGTGAAAGGTGGTTCAACAAAGTATTGACTCAGGGGGGCTGAATACAAATGCACCCCACACTTTCAGATACTTTTGTAAAAATTGAAAACCATTAAAAAAATAAAAAGTTGACCACCATTTATTATTTTCCTTCTACTTCGCAATTATGTGCCACTTTGTGTTGGTCTATCATATAAAATACATTTATCTCTTTGGTTGTAACAAGCCAAAATGTGGAAAATGTCAAGGGGTATAAATACTTTCAAGGCACTGTATAAACAGCTGTACTATTCTTTTGAGATAAAATGACATGATGGGTGATTGGAAGGGGCTTTTAAGGAGCCAACACAATGAGTTAAAATAGTTTTTTGTTTAATATATTTAAAAGTGTAATTTCCGGGGGCGTGGCCTGGACATGGCTGTGTGAAGTATTTTCCGTGAGCTTCCAGCTTCCCCCTGCCTATCTCGGCAAAATCACTGATCTTAACCATTTTATTGATCCGGCATGCTAGCCGTGAAATGGTACAGAACCAAATCGTTGGCTCAGGCGAATCGCTCCCACGTTTCTCCAGGAAATATACACCATTTTTTCCAGAACATGCACCACACCTCTCCGGGGCTGAAGTGGTTACATTTTGGTGTTATCACTCTCATATACTGGTCACTGGAAGTTCAACATGGCAACATGGCACCTCCATGGCAAAGAACTCTGAGAATCTGGAAAAAAATGTTTTTATCGTGACTGCGACATTATGGCGGACACATTGGACAATTTTGACACATTTTTGGGACCATTGGCATTAATACAGCGATCAATGCAAAAAAATTGCATTGATTACTGTAAAAGTGTCACTGGCAGTAAAGGGGTTAACCACTAGGTGGCACTGTAGGGGTTAAGTGTGTCCTAGGGAGTGATTCTAACTGTGGGGGGGGGGCGCTGTGTGTGACACATCACTGATCATCGCTCCCGATTACAGGGATCTGTGATCAGTGAGTGTCAGGCAGAACAGGGAGATGCTTGTTTAGCATCTCCCCGCGGACATCAAGTCCGCGATCCCGCTCACGGAGCGCCTGCAAGCCGCCTCTTAAAGGGCAATGTACAGGTACGTTAATCTGCCTGTACGTGCCCATCTGCCACAGTATATCTGCGTGAGGCGGTCGGGAAGCAGTTTTTTGAAACTGCTAAAAGTTGCAGGGTGTTAAGTTAGAGGAGTAAGGTGGTTTTTGGAATGGATTCTTGGGCGAGGAACTCTTGAACACTTACTGCATCATGTGCAGGGGCAGTGCGGTAAAACATGGTGTCATCCCCTCCCACAATTTTATCCCAGTGTTGGATAAGGCCTGCAGGCAATATTAGGGCTAGAGGATAGTTGGTTAGGCAGTTCCTACCCAGTGAGCCCTCCAGCTTGACGTTTGCTTGCTCTGGGTTGCCTGGGGCAACTCTGGTCAGTAGTATAACACATCTGTAAGCTGGCAGTGGCTCAGTCTTTCGCTGTCTGGTGGTGCTGGGCAGCAGCGTGGCTCGCTCTCTGGTGGTGCTCCCTGAACCTTTTTTTTTTTTTTCTGGGTTCCAGGCTCTCTCCCCTAAGCAGGGTGCATGTTGGGGGCTGTATCCTGCTCCCTGTGAACAACAATGGGTCTGCCAGTCTTTTGGTACTACATGTCCCATGATGCTCTCATAGTCTCTTCTGATTGGCTCTCCGCTGTGGCCTATGGGGAGGGAAAGAGGAAGCTGGGCGGCAAACCTGAGGAGAGCCGCTCTCTTCTCCAGCACTGCTGACCAGAGAAAGTGAGGGGATAAGCTCGGGAAACTGACAGCCTGCAACTCATTTCTTCCCTGTCACGGCGCCGCTGCCTGAGTTCTCTGGCAGACTGAGCAGGGAAAGAGCCCGCTGTCACCGTGTTTCACTCGTGCGACTGCTTCCTTGATGGTGTGCGTCATTCTGGACATCTTCCTGCCCCTTCTTAAACCAACTATGCAATTAAAAAAAAAAAAAAAAAATTGCTTTCTTAGTGGAATGTTCACCATAAGGCCCCTTTCACATTGGCTAAGTCTGCCAGCGGATTCGCCCACTCAGCAGGGGATCTCTCTTGCAAAAGTTTCACATGCAGCAGATTGTGAGACATGCCGCTCAGTGTGTGAAACTGTCAGGTAATGCAATTTGCTTGCAGGAAGAAAGACCAGCTGTCAAAACTCAGTGGTGATGTCAGGGGTGGGCGGCATCGAACAGCTATCAAACACCAGACAATAGAGTCTGGGCGGGCTGCTACATTTATGTGGCTCTGCCCCCCTTAAGCAGCCCAGTCATTGGCTGGAGTTTGCTCGGTCCCGCCCATCCCTGAGTTGTGACAGCTGGCCTTTCTACCCGTAAGCGATTACATTACCTGACACTCACACACTGGTTTTTGCAAGCCTCACTATCTGTTGCATGTGAAACTGTCCCTCTACCCTGTCAGTGCCACCTATCAGTGCTGCCAGTCAGTGCCAATCGATGTACTGAGTGCACATAGTCCATGGGGGGGAGGCGACCTGGTGGGGCACAACTGAAATACGTCTGTTTTGTTAATGCCACTCTTTAGTATAATAGGTAATCGCCACACTACTATTTACAATAAATGACTGGAGGTAAAATAAGTTTCAGTAAAAGGCCTGCCGCTAAGCAGTGTTACAATTTCCCACAGCAGAAAAAAAAGTGCAGCGCTAACTTGCTAAACAGTTTAACAATGGTGGAACCCTCTAATGTATAGAAATTCAAACTTCAGTATTACCACAATACCGGTCTCTGATATGTAACGTCCCATATAATGCACATCAAACTGAAAACAAGACATAACCAATTGAACGTGGCAGGGATGGTGGAAACCCCTCCACAGACTGCAATACAAACTAACTTCAAGTGCAACAACTTTTCAGTTGGGAGGTTCACACCATTATAGCCCTTTGGAAATTTTATATTTTTGATTGTTGCACTTAATTTTTATGTTTTAGTTTACTATTCTAATGTGAATTATTGCACTCGAAGTTAGTTTTCCATCACCCCTGCTAAGTCCATGTATTTATGGACCTTTTGTGCACTGGTGCGCAGTCATGTTGAAACAGGAAGGGGTCATCCCCAAACTGTTCCTACAAATTTGGGAGCATGAAATTGTCCAAAATGTCTTTGGTTTGCTGACGCTCCCCTTCACTGGAGCTAAGGGGCCATGCCCAACCCCTGAAAAACTCCCCCCCATAATTCCCCCTACACCAAACAATTTCTACCAGTGCACAAAGCAAGGTCCATAAAGACATGGGTGAGCCAGTCTGGGGTGGAGGAACTTGACTGGCCTGCACAGGGTCCTGACCTCAACCCAATAGAACACCTTTGGGATGAAATGGGTGATTTAAAATTTATCACCACAGGTTTGGTGTTGTGGATACCAAATTGATGTATAACGGTGCCACATCCCATATAGTAGTGAAAGGATTGGTGTTGGACTTTATAGGCACTGAGATACACAAATTATAAACAGTATTTTATTAACAATTTTTGATTAAAACAAGCACAATCAGACAAGGACTATAAAAAACTTTGATCGCCTAAATGCTTTTAACAATACATAACCCAAACACCAAGAGGTATAATCCTGAATGGTTGGGACGATTTCCTTGTTGGAACAACAAACTGTTTTGAGGTTTGGTGTGAGTTGATGGTATAAAGTAGCTCGACTCTACATGTTACGCGTGTGAATGCTTCTTCAGGAGCTTAGGCATGCCTTACTATACACCTCACACAGGAGTGGATAATGGAGTAAGTTGATGTATTAGATACGGCAGATGTTGTAGGCAAGGATCAGGGAATGTATAACTGGTTCATATGAGTAGAGGCAGTATTGGGCTCCAGTTCATCAAAAATGACACTGGTATATAGTAGCATATTAGATGAAAGAAGGCATAGGAAAATCCTGTAGTTCCTAAACAGGAAAAACATCTAGGGAGAGTAGTTGCAGCACAGGAGGGTCCTGATCACAATGTGAACCTGCAACAAGGTAAACGCCGCTCCGAGGATTCCTCAACAATCCCTAAAGGCAAATTTTTGTGTGGGGTGTTTTTTATTTTTTTGGATTGAGTGGAGAGGAATTAGTCTGTCTGTTTTTTAATGCTGTCTGTGCCCCCATTAAAGAGAATTACCCTCCTGTATTTGTCCTGTTTACCATTATTGAAAGTAAAAGAAAATCACATTGTGGGTTGTCACTAGAAAAGGAATACTTTAAAATTTTCCAATGGGGACACTAGTTCTGGTGACCTGGGGTTCCCCACAGAATTCCCTTAATTTGCAAGGATTTCCTCAGTTTGTCTATAGGACAGGATGTGAAGGGAAATCTCGTTATAACCCTCTCTTGCGCTATCCAAAATGGGGTGGGGGGAGGTTTACCCATAGTTCAACTTCTGAGCTTCAGCGAAAGCAAAAAATAGAGGGCAAGAAACGCAAGCAGGAGGAACTAAAACTGTGAGTTTATTATGGGTGGTGTGGGGGGTCCTGATTGTAAGCCCTGCCTACCTATTACCTTCATTAGCCTGAGAAACCATCCTCCATTTTTTTTTTCTTTTTCTATTAACTTCTTGGCCCAGAGACATGGCCTTGTCTGGTCTGAAGAATATTGAGACAAGAGTGTTGAGTTTACTTCATTATTAAATTTTATCAAGGAAATGAAGCCCTTGACTGCAACTTGAAGCCAGTTTTAAAGGGATGAACAGAGGAAGATTTTGCAGTTTAATCAGGTTGTTTTAAAATGTCTGAGAGGAGAACTTTAAAGTAGTTTTATTTTATTACATCTCAGGACACAGCGTACTTCATATTCACGACTACTTGGGCTTTGTTGCCACCTTCAAGTGATTGAACAATGAACAAATAAAGGCAGGATTCCCTGCCCAGACCTAACTCTGCTCAGCTAACTGTTTTTAGCTAGTGTTTGGCTAATGGATTTTCCTATGACTAGGTCGCTGGAGATTACCTTTAGTGGGAGATGGCCAATTGTGCACATCCCTGCCTGAGAAGGGACAGCACTCAAACCCTGCATGCAATATTGCTTTTTGGTACTGGATACTGCAGGCCGCCACCTCCGCAAGGTGCTGTTCAGGTCCAGGGCAGTGATCCCTTGGCTAAAGTGAAGGCCCCGTGGGGCATGCCCCCCATGAGGAACGAAGACCTGGGCCTTTTTGGGCATGCAGAAAGGAATAATGAATACCTCCTGTAGAAAATGTTGCAGTCCCCTAGTGTTCCCTGGTGCTTGGGGCTGTGTGAGCTGTTAACTGCATGACTGGAGCAGCGCACCATTGTATTGGTGTTCACAAGGGGCAGATTGGGTGCAGTGATGTCATCTAGCACATCTGCCTTCTTTGTTTCCCCAGGAAACCACACGTAATCTGCAGAACAGCTTCAGTGCAATGCCTGCAATAATCCATGACATCCGCAGCACACCTACAGTGCAGCTATACAGCCCTCAGTTCTCTCCAGTCCTCTGCCGCTTCATCCTTGCTTGTTGTGCAAGATAAAGGTGAAGGGCATGTTGGCCATTCTAATCGCACTTGCTTGTCTAATGCCACGTACACACGGTCGGAATTCTCGTCGGAAAAAGCTCTGATAGTTTTCCCGTCGGAATTCCGACGGAATTTCACTCAAACTGTCTTGCCTACACACGGTCACACCAAATTCCGACGGTCAATAACACCACTGCATACAACACGTTCGACTGCACTAAAAAAGGGTAGTTTAATGCTTCCGAGCATGCGTCAGAATTTTGCGGGTGTTTTTCCATCCTGCTTTTACAGTCGCTGGCTTTGATGGCTTGCCTATTAAAGCCCAAGTCCTGATGTATAGGGGTGTTTTTGACTGTGTGAATTCCTACCCTCAAAACAAGAGAGCCAACCTCCAGGAATGTGTACCATCATACATGGAAGGCTTATTTCACTTGGTGTGAGGCTCATCATTTTAATCGCTGCCAGTATGTCATGGGATGCATTTTTAGGTTTTCTGAAGTCTGATGTGGAGATGCCGCTGGCTTTTAGTAGCATTTTAAGGGGCCTTGGCTGTTCTGTCATAAAGACCTATTGTATCTCATTCCTTGGTAAAAAGCCTTTGTGCATGGTATCCAATGGATTGATCTGCCTGTGCGGCCCCCTCCTTAACCACTTCCCGCCCGGCGCACGACTATGTACGTCGGCAGAATGGCACGGACAGGTACGTCCCTTTAAGAATGCCGCTGTGCCATTGCGTGCGCGCCGCCGGTCGGGACCCCCGTGAGTCCGGTCGTGGGTCCCGCGGACTCGATCGCCACGGGGATACCCGCGATCGTCTTACGGGAAGGCTGAACAGGGAGATGCGAAAGTAAACAGCATCTCCTCGTTCTGCCTAGCAACAAGTGACACTGATGTCTGCTCCCTGTGATTGGAGCAGAGATCAGTGTTCACTAACACACAGCCACACCACCCACAGTTAGTAACACGCCCCTAGGACACACTTAACCCCTACACTGCCACCCCCCTGGTTAACCCCTTCACTGCCATTTACACAGGAATCAGTGCATTTGTATATCACTGATTGCTGTATAAATGACAATGGTCCAAAAATGTGGCAAATGTCCGATGTGTTCGCTATAATGTCGCAGTCACAATAAAAATCGCTGATCACCGCCATTACTAGTAAAAAAAAATGATTACTAAAAATGCCATAAAACTATCCCCTATTTTGTAAACGCTATAACTTTTGCGCAAACCAATCAATAATCGCTTATTGCGATTTTTGTTTTATTTTATTTATTTTTATTTTTTTATCCAAAAGAATGTAGAAGAATACGTATCGGCCTAAACTGAGGAAAAAAAATGTTTTTTTTATATATTTTTTGGGGGATATTTATTATAGGTTTTTTTTTTTTTTTTTTTTTTTTTTTTAAATTGTCGCTCTTTTTTTTTGTTTATAGCGCAAAAAATAAAAACCGCAGAGGTGATCAAATACCACCAAAAGAAAGCTCTATTTGTGGGGAAAAAAAGGACGTCAATTTTATCAGTGATTCAAGTTCAAGCTTCTAGTTTTGGTTTTCGGGCACGTGGGCCTTGTTTCTGGGTTGCTCACCCTCCATGTTATGTGTTTGGGACATCCCAAGTTGTCATGAATGTGAAGTACCTTGTGTCCTTTGAATGATTAAGAAATTTTTATTTTATTTTTTTAACCTGTAAACTAGAACTGAACTAGATTGGTTTAACTTAACTGCTAAGCCTTGTCTCTGAAATATTGCTTAGGGAATAGGCCATTGGCGCCAGACACTGGAATCTCCCAGTAAACTCCTCAATGCCGTGGAATGCTTAACATGTGCCTCCTGATACTGGTGTTTTGTAAATTGCTCCTGCGCTGCTACCTAGATGCACAAAACAAATAACTGTCCCTTATAACTCTGTTTCACCCAAAAAAAAAAAAGCCAGCAGCTACACATACTGCAGCTGCTGGCTTTTAACAATAGGACACTTACCTGTCCTGGAGACCCGCAATGTCTGCACCGCAGCTGATGTTTCTATCAGCTGTCGGGTGCATGCCGCCTCCATTGCGAGTTAGGGAACCCGGCAGTGTAGCCTTACCGCTTCATGCTGGGAACCCTACTGTGCATGCACAAGGCCCTGCTCCTCTCTCCTACTGGCCCGGCGACAGGGAGGAGGAGGAGGGAGCCCCGCAGTGGTGTCACGGGCCACAGCCCGGACTCCCGGGAGTGGGAACAGGATACCTGTCAGATACCAGAGAGGAAACAAATGAGTGGAAGTTCCACTTTTGGGTGGCACTCCGCTTTAAATTTCTCCTACACTACCAATCAAGTGACTAAAGTGCTCAAACTCAACCATCAATGAAGTATATGTGAGGTACGCTGCGCTTAGGTACAATATATCTGGGTTGCAGCCACCTCAGGGGAAAGAGTAGGGGCTATCCTTGGAGTGAACCCCTAGTACTTAGAAGTTAGTGATAGATGGTACTGAGGTCAGGCGCTACCTGTATTGTGAGTAGGAAAATGAAAATAACACCTAGTAGAGCGTAGTGGTAGTGGGGATCCTAGTTGGTATTATATGTGCCGGTACAGTGAACACAAAGACTCTCTCTAAGTATATATTAAAGTGCCTGTCAAAAATGCCAAATGTGGTTGAGCTCAATAGCTGATCTCTTGGGTTAAACGTATAATACGACAAATATGTGTCAATTCCCTCACCCAAAATATGAGATAAATAAAAATAACAAAGAAAAGATAACTAAGAGTGACAGTGTGAAGATATAAGTAAATTATATAATTGTTAGTGTCTACGTCCAAATGCACAGCGTATGGCAGTATAGTGACACAGTGCTAAGTGACGTGCACAATTAATGAAAAACTATATATCATATTTAACAATGATATTATATGAATGAAACACCATAGGCAAGGAGGGTGACCCACTCAATTAGACATGGCAGGCAATAAACACTTTTTTATATTTTGTGTGACTAAAGTGACACTATATTCCTTTGTGACCAGAGTGCCAATCCTTGTATATACACTAATCAGTGTCTATAAAAATCATAACCAAAAATTGCGTAAACAAATATGTCATAAAGCCAGCATGGAGATATTATATAAAATATAAAGCCTGGAGTATGGATACTAGGGGTGTAAAAATATTATATATCTCTACACTCCACATGTGATAGATAATTTTAACCACATAAAGGATAACATATAAACCAAATCACAGGTACACAGTATACAAGCTAGGGAGTACAGCGCATGCACTAATATGATTTAGAAAGTTCAAGGTTAGGGGTCCCCAAACAAAAGGTTTGTATAGTGGCTGGATGGTGCTCATAGGGCAGTTCTTCACGTGACTTCAGTGCTCCCCCTCCGGGTTTTCCACTCACCAGATGCCTGCACCCCTACAGGGGCAACAAGCCTGTAGTACACACCGTACCGCAATCGATCATCGATCAGGTCTTAGGTCCAGGTCCTATTCCTCTTCTGCTGGGCTTGTGTGGAGGCACTCAAATAGTGCAACATAGGATAGATGTCCTCATAAAGGGAAGAGCAAAAAAGACCCCATTGTGCAGTATTTTCTCAAGTGAAAAAATGTTGGTTTATTAAAAAATATATAATATTGCGCAATAACAAAAAGTTTTGTACAGGAAAAAAAGAAAGTAAAAATAAAATACAAAAATGTATAAAAATAAAATTAAAAAGTGTTGCCAGTCAGCCTTGCTAATTGCCAAAAACCAGAGGATCTTAGGTAAAGTAAAAATACAGAAACCCCTGTTTGGAAGGCTTAATGGCAGTAACACTAATGTCCTGCAAAAGGAAGCGTTCAGCTGTGATCGGAGCGGCTTGCGCTCCACCTGCGTATCAGCAGCTCGTGCTTCCTGAGATGGGACGTGGTGGCGTAGTTGCGTAGTTACGTCGGACGCTTTTCGTCATGTGACGTCCTCAGCGACGGTCACGTCGCTGAGGACGTCACATGACGAAACGCGTCCGACGTAACTACGCCACCACGTCCCATCTCAGGAAGCACGAGCTGCTGATACGCAGGTGAAGCGCAAGCCGCTCCGATCACAGCTGAACGCTTCCTTTTGCAGGACATTAGTGTTACTGCCATTAAGCCTTCCAAACAGGGGTTTCTGTATTTTTACTTTACCTAAGATCCTCTGTTTTTTGGCAATTAGCAAGGCTGACTGGCAACACTTTTTAATTTTATTTTTATTTTTATACATTTTTGTATTTTATTTTTACTTTTTTTTTCCTGTACAAAACTTTTTGTTATTGCGCAATATTATATATTTTTTAATAAACCAACATTTTTTCACTTGAGAAAATACTGCACAATGGGGTCTTTTGCTCTTCCCTTTATGAGGACATCTATCCTATGTTGCACTATTTGAGTGCCTCCACACAAGCCCAGCAGAAGAGGAATAGGACCTGGACCTAAGACCTGATCGATGATCGATTGCAGTACGGTGTGTACTACAGGCTTGTTGCCCCTGTAGGGGTGCAGGCATCTGGTGAGTGGAAAACCCGGAGGGGGAGCACTGAAGTCACGTGAAGAACTGCCCTATGAGCAACATCCAGCCACTATACAAACCTTTTGTTTGGGGACCCCTAACCTTGAACTTTCTAAATCATATTAGTGCATGCGCTGTACTCCCTAGCTTGTATACTGTGTACCTGTGATTTGGTTTATATGTTATCCTTTATGTGGTTAAAATTATCTATCACATGTGGAGTGTAGAGATATATAATATTTTTACACCCCTAGTATCCATACTCCAGGCTTTATATTTTATATAATATCTCCATGCTGGCTTTATGACATATTTGTTTACGCAATTTTTGGTTATGATTTTTATAGACACTGATTAGTGTATATACAAGGATTGGCACTCTGGTCACAAAGGAATATAGTGTCACTTTAGTCACACAAAATATAAAAAAGTGTTTATTGCCTGCCATGTCTAATTGAGTGGGTCACCCTCCTTGCCTATGGTGTTTCATTCATATAATATCATTGTTAACCACTTCCATACCGGGCCTATTTTGGCCTATTTTCCTTCATATAAACATCATCATTTTTTTGCTAGAAAATTACTCAGAACCCCCAAACATTGAGTACGTTTTTTTTAGCAGACACCCTAGGGAATAAAATGGCGGTCATTGCAACTTTTTATCTCACACGGTATTTGCGCAATAATTTTTCAAACGCCTTTTTTTGGGAAAAAAAACGGTTTCATGAATTAAAAAATAAGAAAACAGTAAAGTTAGCCCAATTTTTTTATATAATATGAAAGATGATGTTACGCCGAGTAAATAGATACCAAACATGTCACGCTTTAAAATTGCGCACAACCGTGGAATGGCGCCAAACTTCGGTACTTAATAATCTCCATAGGCGACGCTTTAATATTTTTTACTGGTTACCAGTTTAGAGTTACGGAGGAGGTCTAGTGCTAGAATTGTTGCACGCGCTCTAACGCACGCGGCGATACCTCACATGTGTGGTTTGAGCGGCGTTTACATATGCGGGCGGGACTTGCGTGTGCGTTAGCTTCTGATCGCGAGCTACAGGGGACAGGGGCGTTTTAATTTTTTTTTTTTTATTTATTTTTTTTTATTTTACTTTAATTTTTTTTATTTTTACACTTTTTAAAAAAAAAAATTTTTTGGATCACTTTTATTCCTATTACAAGGAATGTAAACATCCCTTTTAATAGGAATATATGTGACAGGTCCTCTTTATGGAGAGATGTGGGGTCAATAAGACCCCACATCTCTCCTCCAGGCTGGAAAGCATGAGATCGGTAAAATTTTTTTTACCGATCTCATGCTGACAGCCGCGATCGCGGCTTTGTTTACTTCCGGGTACCGGGCGTGACGTCATAACGTCGCGCCGGGCCTCCGACGGTCATAGAGATGACTGGTGACCATCTGGCCACCGGAAATCTCTATGCTAGTCATCCGGCGGCGAGCGATTCTTTCTCAGGGCCCCCGATGGCACGGGAGAGCCCGGAGAAGCACCGGATGGCGGCAGGATGGCGGAGTGATCAGACGTGCTTTCAGAGCTCTGCTGCCTCATTGATCCTGTACCACGATTTAACCGGACTTTTGGATACACAGAACGACTCAGGCTGAGGTGAATGCCTTCTAGACTGCCCGGCCGAGGTAAAGGGGCGAAGAAACTTAAATTTCCTCCGGAAATTCCGCCGGAGACCAGCCCTGCTTCGTTGCGGCCTAAGGAGCAACACGCGCCCTGCACCAACATGGCGTCGCAAACGGAGGAACAGGAGGGGAGCCCTTCGTCCGCCCCAGGCATACCTGAAGTCATGGCAGCAATAGCTACTTGCCGATCGGCGGTAACCCTGTGCCAGGCGGCCCTGACCAACAAAATTGAGGAGGTGCAGATGGATGTGGGACTCCTCCGGCGAGATCTGGACAAAGTTCGGTCCCGGATGGCCGAGGCCGAAAACCGGGTGGGACATGTGGAAGATGTGGTGAATGACAACATTGGCGCCATACGATCCCTGCAATCCAGAGTCAAGATCCTGGAACATAGGGCCGAAGATTCCGAGAATAGGTGTCGCCGGAATAATATCAGGATCGTAGGCCTGGCGGAGGGAGCGGAGGGTAAGAACCCCACTGTCTTTGCAGAAGAAATGCTCAGAGCCCTGCTACCTGCCGCTCACTTGTCCCCTTACTTTGCGGTGGAGAGAGCCCACAGACTTCCGCCGCAACCCGGGCCGCAAGGATCCCCACCCCGCACATTCATCATGAGATTTTTAAATTTCAGAGACAGGGACGAGCTACTCAGAGCTGCCAGGGCTGCCGGAGAGCTGACCTACAAAAACAACCGCTTGATGTTATTCCCGGATTTCTCTGTTGAAACCCAGAAGCTCCGCCGCTCATTCGACGCGGTCAAGGCAGGGCTCAGGGCGAAAGGCATAAAATACAGCGTGCTTTTCCCAGCTAAACTCCGGGTGATTGATGGCGAAACTACCCGGTTTTTTACATCTCCCAAGGAGGCCGCCAAGTGGTTGGAAACTATCCCTCCCTTGGGATGAAGAGCTGCGGATACTCACCGAAAGTCTGTTGTCTGTTCTTTAAGAGGTATGTGGGCCTGTGTTATCTGACGCTGTGCTGAAACTGGCTACGAGACTGTCCAGCCTCACTTTACCTAGTAGGGGGTCGGCTGACTCCCTGCCTGTACATCAACCTGTCTGGATGTGATCTAGGGTTCAGCGGATGCAGGACCCCGGTATGTGAATCCACCTTGTTTGCCAGACAGATTCTATCAGATCCTGGGCGGTTAGCCCTGGCCCTTACCTGCCCCTCTGACTACCCTGGACAATGTGGAGGGCACGGCTGCCTACGGAGTATGTTCTGACTTCTCAGCTGCCCCAGTTTGATCGGCGACACATCGGAATTCTTTCCTTACCCCTTCTGTTGCCTACGGTGCCTCTTTTTCTCTGATGCTTTATTTCTTATGGTTTATATATTTTTTGTTTTCTACTGTACGAAATGTACAAGTTCAAGTGTGTGCCCCTGGCATAGTCCAGGTGAACTTCAAGAGCCGGTTTACTGTTACAGGCAGCATCTCTGCCTTAATGATGCTTTTCTAGCACTTCAGGTGCCCAAACATTAACTGAGTGATCACTCTCTCCTCTCTTGCTAGAAGAGGACAGGGAATGTGAACTGCTGACTGGGATTGTTACACGCCTCCCAGGAGTTAGTTGCCTAAGGGCTGGTTACAGGGATCGATGCAGTCTCATGTTGGGCGGGACCTGCGGGGTGGGGGGGGGGGGAGGGGCTCGGCCGTTGCCGACCAAGGTTTGACCACTAGGTTGGTCATGTGTTACAAAGTTCTGGTAAAGAGTCTTATGTTCATCTTTATACTTGATCATATACAGTATGTTTACGCTTACAATGCATTTGCGCCTAAAGTGGGGAGGGGGGTGGGGGAGTGCTGGCTGGGCCTCTGGAGAGGTGGAGTAGCATCGTCCCTGATCCCTACAATATCTTTAATTGATGCTCTCATAACATCATGGCCCAGGTATCGGTGATGTCTTGGAATGTGCGGGGTCTAAACTCGGCACATAAAAGATCTTTGGTCTTTAACTTTATTAAGAAACACTCCCCGCACATATGTATACTCCAGGAGACGCATCTGATGGGCTCCCGAATCCTAAGCCTTAAAAAGGCCTGGGTGGGGAACCACTACCATACTACATACTCCACTTACTCCAGAGGGGTCAGTATTCTGGTACACAAACTGCTGCCGTTCCAGCTCTTGGATATCAGAACGGACCCAGGGGGCAGGTTTATTATTTTACATGCAACGATTGCTAATATTCCTTGTGTGCTAGTGGGTTTGTATCTCCCGCCACCGGCTGATGTAACCCTACTGTACAAAGTTATGCAGATGGTTGTTGAATATGGGGTAGATGATGTTTTGATTGTGGGAGATTTTAACTTGACCCCGACCCCGGAAGAGGACAGGCTCCACTCTGTCTCCAGATGGGTGCCAGGTCTGTCCGAGTGGGCAGATAACTTTGCCTTGACTGATGTCTGGCGGAGTTGCAACCCCTCGACCAGGCAGTTTACCTGTCATTCCACCTCCTTTAAAACTCTCTCGCGTATTGACCTGATGTTTGCCTCACGTTCCATGCTTAGGAGATCCATAGATAATCACATCCTACCACGGGGGATTTCAGATCACGCCCCATTATTGTTAAAATTAGCATTTGGGACCCAGGGTGAGAGGATATGGCGGCTGTCCAGGTTCTGGATTGAGGATGAAGGAATACAGGAGGATATGCAGGAGGGGGTGTGTCACTACTGGCTAGAAAACGCAGAGGGTACTGATCCCTTGATAGCATGGGACGCCTTTAAGGCTTGGACCAGGGGGGAATATATTGCCCGAATAGCGGCGGCACGTAGGAAGACGGGGCGCTCTCTGGAGGAGCTGGAGGAGGGGGCGGTGAGGAAGGAGGAAGCTTATGTGGCCAACCCTGATCAGGGGACGTATGGGGAATGGCAATTTGCGCTGCATCGGCTCTCTCTTTGTAGAATCGATGGTATGCACAAATCACTCCTCCGCACAGCGCACAAGGTCTTTGAATTTGGCAACAAGAGCGGCCGTCTATTGGCCTGGCTGGCGAAAGGTCAGTTCGCTGCAACTCACATTGCAGTGGTCAAGGACTCGGATGGGTCCTTGCTGAGAGACCCGCAGGACATTAATCACAGGTTTGCCCAGTATTATGAACAGCTATACTCCTCCAAGGTAGACTACTCTCCCCTGGAACTGACTGAATACCTAGATGGGATCCCCCTGCCGACCCTTAGTGACCTGACGTGCGCGGCCCTTGAAGCTGACATCACCCTAGAGGAGGTCCAGACAGCAATATCTCAACTGCAGGCAGGAAAGACCCCCGGTGCAGATGGCCTGCCCAGGGAATTTTATTCCCAACATCAAGAACTACTGGCGCCGCGGCTCGTGTCCTTGTTTGCACAGTTTCTCCAGCTGGGGGCACTCCCCGAGTCAATGTCTGAGGCGGTGGTGGTTCTGATTCATAAGCCTGGGAAAGATCCGGAGGACTGCTCCTCGTACAGGCCGATCTCTCTCCTAAATGTGGACGCTAAAATATTGGCCAAACTGCTGGCCAATAGGTTGTCGTCGGCCCTTGGGGAGGTGGTTCATCCGGATCAGACCGGGTTCATGCCAGGTAAGGGCACTGATATAAATCTCCGCCGCCTCTTTCTCAACATGTCAGTTGCTCATGAGAACAGTGGCAGGCGAGTCATTGCCTCCCTGGACGCCGAGAAGGCATTTGACTCGGTGGAGTGGGTATTCCTGTGGGAGACTCTGGGCAGATATGGGTTCGGACCTCGGTTCCTTAGGTGGCTGCGCATGCTCTATCAGACGCCCAGAGCTCGTATTCGTACTAACGATAGGATCTCTGCTCCCTTCCTTCTGCACAGGGGCACCCGGCAGGGATGCCCTCTATCCCCAGCCCTATTCGCCTTGGCTCTTGAACCCCTTGCCACCATAATTAGACACTCGGATAGGGTAGAGGGGCTGAGGGTGGGCCCATTGGTAGAAAAGATATCCCTGTATGCAGACGATGCCCTCTTATATCTACAGGACGCAGGAGAATCATTGACTGCTGCCTTGGAAATATTCGATGCATTTGGTAGGTTCTCGGGAGTGCGCATTAACTGGTCCAAATCCAACATTTTCCCCCTAGACCCTCAGACACATGTAGCCGTACCTCTCCTTTGGGTTGACCAATTCAAGTACTTGGGTATCCAGGTCAGGAGGGATCTGAAGGAATATAGGGAACTCAATGTACGGTCATGACACAATTGCGGGCCAAATGCTCTTCTTGGAATACATTACCCTTGAACCTTATGGGCCGTATTAATCTACTGAAAATGATATTCCTTCCCAAATTCTTATATGTATTCCGCAACAGCCCCACATGGATACCCAAGTCCTTCTTTGTAGAGGTGGATAGGTGTGTTGGTTCCTTTATTTGGGGGGGTGCTGCCCCCAGACTGGCTAGATCCACACTCATCCTCCCTGTCCAATGTGGGGGCCTGGCGACACCTGACTACCGAACATACTTCTGGGCGGCGGTGCTAGTCACAGTTAGGTGGTGGAATGTTCTTTCCAGAGGGAATGCGGCAGTATGCCTGGAAGCAGCAATCATTGTCTCAATGCAGGAGCTGGGCAACCTGGTTCACAGAGGCCACAGGGCCTATACAGACCTTCCGGTGCCAACCCGGACGACCCTTAGGGTCTGGTCGGCTGCCAGACGGGGTCGGACGGACCCACTGAGCTGGTCTCCCCGCTGTCCTTTGTGGGGAAATCCCAATCTTCCCCACCTCAGGATGGTGCCGGACCCGGTGGTCTGGGCCAGATTTGGAATTAAGACCTTTAACGATGTTTTAAAGAATGGGGCCATAGTACCCTTTTCAGCCCTACAAACACACCTTCAATTACCGGGATGGATGAGCTTTCGGTACTTTCAGCTGCGCCACGCCATTAGGACCCAATTCCCACTACCCATCAGATTGGAGATGGACCCTGTGGAGAGGGTCCTTGCCCAGGAGAAACTGGACAAGGCCCTCTCGACCCTATATCTAGAGCTCCTTAGGACTGACTCTGCTAAGGTAGACAAACTTTTTGTATATTGGAAGACTGACATCCCGGACCTTGACCAGGAAGACTGGAATGACTGTTTGGCGGATAGCGCCTCCGTGCTTATCTCCTCCAGGGAGCGTCTTATTCAGGTAAAATTCTTACATAGGGTCTATTATACCCCTCAAAGGCTCCACAGGGTATTCCCCCAGCGGTCCCCCGACTGTCCCAGATGCATTAGTGCCATAGGAACATACCTACACATGTTTTGGAGCTGTCCCAAAATTGGTACTTACTGGGCCGCTGTGCTGGAAGCGGTTAACGGCCGTCTTCAGCTGAACCTCCCCATGTCCCCAGAGTTATTACTTTTGGGTATCCAGGATGACGACCAAAGGCCCAGATACACCAAATTGTTAGTGACATATCTCTTCTTCTATGCAAAAAGGGAAATTGTGTTGCATTGGAACTCACCTGCCCCTCCCACGATTGGATCCTGGGAAAAGTCAATCAATGCTGTACTCCCCTTGTATAAGCTAACGTACATCAATAGGAACTGTCCGCAAAAGTTCGACAGAGTGTGGCAACCGTGGTCGGGGTAACAGTTTGATGCCTGAGAAGATCCAAGTATTTGACCACCTCCCGATGGTCCTCTCTATGTCATAGAGAGAAGTTTGAGGGCAGTCAAACATACTCCTATACCTCCCCAGGGGGTGGGGTACTGGGTATATTTGGGACAATTGACACTTTGTACTTATTGTCTAAATTATTGTATAACTAACCTCGCATGTATTGTGTACTTGATGAAGTCCATGTTGGACATATGTTGTGACCTGTATGTAAGCTTACTTTCAATAAAGGAACAGTTTTTGACTCTTAAAGCGCGCATCGCGGTGATCGGTGGAGCGGTGTGTCAGTCTGACACACCGATACACCGGTCTCGGTAAAGAGCCTCCGGCAGAGGCTCTTTACCATGTGATCAGCCATTCCAATCACGGCTGATCACTATGTACACAGGAAAAGCCGTTGATCGGCTTTTCCTCACTCGCGTCTGACAGATGCGAGTAGAGGAGAGCCGATCGGTGGCTCTCCTGACGGGGGGTATGCGCTGATTGTTTATCAGCGCAGCCCCCTCTCAGAGGCCCACACTAGACCACCAGGGAAGCCCCCAGCATGTGGATGGCCAGGTACATCCCCCATGGCCATCCACATGTTAAAAAATGCCCAAAATATGCCAATCAGTGCCCACAAATGGGCACTGATTGGCACATCATATTTGTTATAAAACAGGGATGCCCAGCACCTATCATTGCCCACCAGTGCCCATCCATGCCACCTATCAGTGCCACCTATATGTATGCATCAGTGCCACCCATAAGTCCCCGTCAGTGCCGCCTATGAGTGCCCATCAGTGCCACCTGAGTGCCCATCAGTGCCGCATACCAGTGCCACCTATCAGTGCCCATCAATGCCACCTCATCAGTGCCCGTCATTGAAGAAGAAAACGCACTCATTATTTACAAAAAAAATTAACAGTGACAACGTTTTTTTTTTTTTTTTGTTTGTTTGCGAAAAAAATAAA
>CM053034.1:54656881-54761881 GCA_028564925.1 Lithobates sylvaticus
CGGACTCACGGGGGTCCTGACCGGAGCGCACGTGATGGCAGCAAATTCAAAGGGACTCATCTGTACGCCCTTTTTCCTGTCCGTGCCATTCTGCCGACGTACACCGTTGTGCGCCGGTCAGGAAGCCCAAGTCTAGGCCCCTTTATATGTACAGTGAATCCAGAAAGTATTCACAGTGCTTAATTTTTTACTACATTTTGTTATGTTACAGCCTTTTTGCAAAATGGAAAGTGGAGGGCCACGCTAAAAAAAAAAAAAAAAAAAAAAAAAAATTGCATTAACATTCACAAAAATATATATATAAAAAAAAAAATAAATAAAACCTTTTTTTTTTTTTCTTTTCCTTACCAGAAACCCTTTTGCTAGGCAGTCTTCCTAATCTGCCTCTTTCTATTCCGCAGCGCTTCCTCCTCTTCCGTGAGCTGCCCCGTTGTCTTCTGGTGTCACATGTGTGTCCCAGAAGACAACGGGTCCATTAATAAAACGCTGTGCGTAAGAGTCCTTATTAAAAGTCAGCAGCTACAGTGTTTTGCGGCCGGAAACATCGCTTTAAATTCATTATTTTCCTCAAAATTCCACAAACAATACCTCATAATGGCAACCTGAAAGAAGTTGATGGAAATCTTTGCAAAAAAAAAAAAAATGTACATAAGTATTCACAGCCTTTGCTCAATACTTTTTTAAAGCAACTTTGGCACCAAACACTTACGTCAATCCGAAGTTAAATAAGCACAATAGAAAAAAACACTGCCGGCCGGTCAGTGGTAACCCGTCCCCTCTTCCGAATCTGCGTGGTGGCGTCCCCATTGAAAACGTCATCTGTGACGAAACGACGTATGGGAAGGCACGCAGCGACGCCACCACGCAGATTCGGAAGAGGGGACGGGTACCACTGACCGGCCGGCAGTGTTTTTTTCTATTGTGCTTATTTAACTTCGGATTGACGTAAGTGTTTTTAATCTATGTATGCGGAATAAATCGATTTTAGACATTATTACACTATGGGTGGCCCCATTCTTTTTGTCTGAGCATATCAGTTGGATTGGCTTTGGGGAAGTGGACAGCGTTAAAGTTTCCTTGCTCCTGTGAATGACCGTTCCTGAGTAGGATCAGCCGTACCAGCTATCATCTGCCTAGGAGGCTGCTACCTGTATCTCTCAAATGCCCTATTTACCCAGCCATCTGGTAAGCCTTTAATTCAGCAGGTGGTTGGGTCTGAACAACATTTGCATGTCACAGTGTGAAGAGATAGGACAGTCACGGTGGTGTTTTTCCTTTATGCTCTAAACCTGTTTGCTATTGGAAATCAGGATTTAAGATCGAATTGACTTATGCTGAAAAGTTCTCATGGATTTATGTTATGGACTTATTATAGCCATCATTGGATTTTATATATAGCCTCATCCATGTGTTTTTTCATGACCACCATTTATCTGTGCTTATTTGTGCTTCTTTTTTCCTTTTGTATTTACACTTAATTAATTATTTATTGGCGCAGCTTTACCCATTTCCATAATCTGATATTGTGGCATAATTAAATGTAATGAATTGTTATGGAGAATGATTTCACTAGTCCTACTGCAGTCCACCATCTTCTGCAAAAAAAGCATACATTTTTTCCTCTAATTACTTGCAAAGTTTGATCATCTAAGGTGTAGAGCTCTTCAAAACACAAAAGTTATGTTAGAGTTATATATGTGTTGCTTTTAATAATTTCCTTTATGGGCTGGATTTCATTAAGAATAGTATTTGTTACACAAAAATTGTGCAAATAGGGTGGATTCCAGTCCCAGTAGAGTATATACTGTGTATAATAAGATTACGCAGGAAAATTAAGTATTAACTATAGCAAACATGTAAACAGAGCGCTCTTATAACCCAGCTTGAGTCAACCTGCCCCATCCCCTGATTAAGTCATGTGACCAATGATGCAATGTGTTGGGCGGAGCAGGGTGCCAGACTAGGAAATGATGCCGGTAATACCCAGTGTAGAACCTGTTGATTTCACCAGTATGTGAGGGCAATAATTGTTATTTAACCACTTCAATACCAGACACTTAGACACCTTCCCGCCCAGGCCAATTTTCAGCTTTCAGTGCTGTCGCAATTTGAATGACAATTGCGCAGTCATGCTACACTGTACCCAAACACATTTATTATCATTTTGTTCCAACAAATAGAGCTTTCTTTTGGGTGGTATTTGATCACCTCTGCAATTTTTATTTTTTGTGCAAAAAAAAAAAAAAAAAAACGTTGTCACTGTTATTTTTTTTTGCAAATAATGAGTGCGTTTTCTTCTTCAATGACGGGCACTGATGAGGTGGCATTGATGGGCACTGATAGGTGGCACTGGTATGCGGCACTGATGGGCACTCAGGTGGCACTGATGGGCACTCATAGGCGGCACTGACGGGTACTTATGGGTGGCACTGATGCATACATATAGGTGGCACTGATAGGTGGCATGGATGGGCACTGGTGGGCAATGATAGGTGGGCCTGGATGGGCACAGATGGACGCTGATGGTTGGCACTGATAGGTGGCATTGCTGGGCATCCCTGTTTTATAACAAATATGATGTGCCAATCAGTGCCCATTTGTGGGCACTGATTGGCATATTTTGGGCATTTTTTTTAAACATGTGGATGGCCATGGGGGATGTACCTGGCCATCCACATGCTGGGGGCTTCCCTGGTGGTCTAGTGTGGGCCTCTGAGAGGGGGCTGTGCTGATAAACAATCAGCGCATACCCCCCGTCAGGAGAGCCACCGATCGGCTCTCCTCTACTCGCATCTGTCAGACGCGAGTGAGGAAAAGCCGATCAACGGCTTTTCCTGTGTACATAGTGATCAGCCTTGATTGGACACGGCTGATCACGTGGTAAAGAGCCTCTGCCGGAGGCTCTTTACCGAGATCGGTGTATCGGTGTGTCAGACTGACACACCGCTCCACCGATCACCGCGATGCGCGCGCCCGTGGGGGGGCCCGTGGGTGGGCGGCTGTTATCCTGAAGGACGTCATATGACACCCAGTCAGGATAACGAAACCACTTCCCGGACGTCAATCTGCTATTGACCGGGCAGGAAGTGGTTAATAAAGTGTTTTGTCTGATTTTTAAATACTGCACTATGGCAGATCTTTATTCCTTCTGAGCACATTTCAGCTATATGCTAAAGCGGTGGACAGAAAGAAGCATCCGGCCTCTTAAAAGGCAAAAAGGTACACTTTGCAGAATTGGTGGAAATGACTGCATACCAATCTTCCTCATAAATAGGGGTGGTGATGTGGGGTAGACGCCTGTTAATATATAGGTCCAAATAATAAAGCAAGGGCATAATCGTCACTGAGGTGGAGCATGATGTTCATGACTGTGCTGTAGAGCACTAAAAATCAATCAGTGGTGAAAGTGTCATTAAATATATTGAACATTGGTTTGATTTGCATCATATTGTGGATGGACTACAAGGACCTTCTCACTGAGGTTTTTTTTTTAAAGTTTGATATACTGGTGTTCACATTAGCACTGTAAACAAACTATAAAAGTTTAATTTTATTAAATGTTCTGAGTAGCACTCCAACACTTATCTACATTTTACTATAGGATGTGGGAACACATAGCAGGTGTCAGCAGCAGCTCATTGATGGTTGAGTTTGAGCACTTTAGTCACTTGATTGGTAGTGTAGGAGAAATTTAAAGCGGAGTGCCACCCAAAAGTGGAACTTCCACTCATTTGTTTCCTCTCTGGTATCTGACAGGTATCCTGTTCCCACTCCCGGGAGTCCGGGCTGTGGCCCGTGACACCACTGCGGGGCTCCCTCCTCCTCCTCCCTGTCGCCAGGCCAGTAGGAGAGAGGAGCAGGGCCTTGTGCATGCACAGTAGGGTTCCCAGCATGAAGTGGTAAGGCTACACTGCCGGGTTCCCTAACTCGCAATGGAGGCGGCATGCACCCGACAGCTGATAGAAACATCAGCTGCGGTGCAGACATTGCGGGTCTCCAGGACAGGTAAGTGTCCTATTGTTAAAAGCCAGCAGCTGCAGTATGTGTAGCTGCTGGCTTTTTTTTTTTTTGGGTGAAACAGAGTTATAAGGGACAGTTATTATTTGTTTTGTGCATCTAGGTAGCAGCGCAGGAGCAATTTACAAAACACCAGTATCAGGGGGCACATGTTAAGCATTCCACGGCATTGAGGAGTTTACTGGGAGATTCCAGTGTCTGGCGCCAATGGCCTATTCCCTAAGCAATATTTCAGAGACAAGGCTTAGCAGTTAAGTTAAACCAATCTAGTTCAGTTCTAGTTTACAGGTTAAAAAAAAAAAAAAAAAATTCTTAATCATTCAAAGGACACAAGGTACTTCACATTCATGACAACTTGGGATGTCCCAAACACATAACATGGAGGGTGAGCAACCCAGAAACAAGGCCCACGTGCCCGAAAACCAAAACTAGAAGCTTAAACTTGAATCACTGATAAAATTGACGTCCTTTTTTTTTTTTCCCCACAAATAGAGCTTTCTTTTGGTGGTATTTGATCACCTCTGGTTTTTATTTTTTGCGCTATAAACAAAAAAAAAGAGCGACAATTTAAAAAAAAAAAAAAAAAAAAAAAACCCTATAATAAATATCCCCCAAAAAATATATAAAAAAACATTTTTTTTTCCTCAGTTTAGGCCGATACGTATTCTTCTACATTCTTTTGGATAAAAAAATAAAAATAAATAAAATAAAACAAAAATCGCAATAAGCGATTATTGATTGGTTTGCGCAAAAGTTATAGCGTTTTACAAAATAGGGGATAGTTTTATGGCATTTTTAGTAATCATTTTTTTTTACTAGTAATGGCGGTGATCAGCGATTTTTATTGTGACTGCGACATTATAGCGAACACATCGGACATTTGCCACATTTTTGGACCATTGTCATTTATACAGCAATCAGTGATATACAAATGCACTGATTCCTGTGTAAATGGCAGTGAAGGGGTTAACCAGGGGGGTGGCAGTGTAGGGGTTAAGTGTGTCCTAGGGGCGTGTTACTAACTGTGGGTGGTGTGGCTGTGTGTTAGTGAACACTGATCTCTGCTCCAATCACAGGGAGCAGACTTCAGTGTCACTTGTTGCTAGGCAGAACGAGGAGATGCTGTTTACTTTCGCATCTCCCTGTTCAGCCTTCCCGTAAGACGATCGCGGGTATCCCCGTGGCGATCGAGTCCGCGGGACCCACGACCGGACTCACGGGGGTCCCGACCGGCGGCGCGCACGCAATGGCACAGCGGCATTCTTAAAAGGGACGTACCTGTCCGTGCCATTCTGCCGACGTACATAGTCGTGCGCCGGGCGGGAAGTGGTTAAGGAGGGGGCCGCACAGGCAGATCAATCCATTGGACACCATGCACAAAGGCTTTTTACCAAGGAATGAGATACAATAGGTCTTTATGACAGAACAGCCAAGGCCCCTTAAAATGCTACTAAAAGCCAGCGGCATCTCCACATCAGACTTCAGAAAACCTAAAAATGCATCCCATGACATACTGGCAGCGATTAAAATGATGAGCCTCACACCAAGTGAAATAAGCCTTCCATGTATGATGGTACACATTCCTGGAGGTTGGCTCTCTTGTTTTGAGGGTAGAAATTCACACAGTCAAAAACACCCCTATACATCAGGACTTGGGCTTTAAAAGGCAAGCCATCAAAGCCAGCGACTGTAAAAGCAGGATGGAAAAACACCCGCAAAATTCTGACGCATGCTCGGAAGCATTAAACTACCCTTTTTTAGTGCAGTCGAACGTGTTGTATGCAGTGGTGTTATTGACCGTCGGAATTTGGTGTGACCGTGTGTAGGCAAGACAGTTTGAGTGAAATTCCGTCGGAATTCCGACGGGAAAACTATCAGAGCTTTTTCCGACGAGAATTCTGACCGTGTGTACGTGGCATTAGACAAGCAAGTGCGATTAGAATCGCCAACATGCCCTTCACCTTTATCTTGCACAACAAGCAAGGATGAAGCGGCAGAGGACTGGAGAGAACTGAGGGCTGTATAACTGCACTGTAGGTGTGCTGCGGATGTCATGGATTATTGCAGGCATTGCACTGAAGCTGTTCTGCAGATTACGTGTGGTTTCCTGGGGAAACAAAGAAGGCAGATGTGCTAGATGACATCACTGCACCCAATCTGCCCCTTGTGAACACCAATACAATGGTGCGCTGCTCCAGTCATGCAGTTAACAGCTCACACAGCCCCAAGCACCAGGGAACACTAGGGGACTGCAACATTTTCTACAGGAGGTATTCATTATTCCTTTCTGCATGCCCAAAAAGGCCCAGGTCTTCGTTCCTCATGGGGGGCATGCCCCACGGGGCCTTCACTTTAGCCAAGGGATCACTGCCCTGGACCTGAACAGCACCTTGCGGAGGTGGCGGCCTGCAGTATCCAGTACCAAAAAGCAATATTGCATGCAGGGTTTGAGTGCTGTCCCTTCTCAGGCAGGGATGTGCACAATTGGCCATCTCCCACTAAAGGTAATCTCCAGCGACCTAGTCATAGGAAAATCCATAAGCCAAACACTAGCTAAAAACAGTTAGCTGAGCAGAGTTAGGTCTGGGCAGGGAATCCTGCCTTTATTTGTTCATTGTTCAATCACTTGAAGGTGGCAACAAAGCCCAAGTAGTCGTGAATATGAAGTACGCTGTGTCCTGAGATGTAATAAAATAAAACTACTTTAAAGTTCTCCTCTCAGACATTTTAAAACAACCCGATTAAACTGCAAAATCTTCCTCTGTTCATCCCTTTAAAACTGGCTTCAAGTTGCAGTCAAGGGCTTCATTTCCTTGATAAAATTTAATAATGAAGTAAACTCAACACTCTTGTCTCAATATTCTTCAGACCAGACAAGGCCATGTCTCTGGGCCAAGAAGTTAATAGAAAAAAAAAAAAATGGAGGATGGTTCCTCAGGCTAATGAAGGTAACAGGTAGGCAGGGCTTACAATCAGGACCCCCCACACCACCCATAATAAACTCACAGTTTTACTTCCTCCTGCTTGCGTTTCTTGCCCTCCTCTATTTTTTGCTTTCGCTGAAGCTCAGAAGTTGAACTATGGGTAAACCCCCCCCATTTTGGATAGCGCAAGAGAGGGTTATAACGAGATTTCCCTTCACATCCTGTCCTATAGACAAACTGAGGAAATCCTTGCAAATTAAGGGAATTCTGTGGGGAACCCCAGGTCACCAGAACTAGTGTCCCCATTGGAAAATTTTAAAGTATTACTTTTCTAGTGACAACCCACAATGTGATTTTCTTTTACTTTCAATAATGGTAAACAGGACAAATACAGGAGGGTAATTCTCTTTAATGGGGGCACAGACAGCATTAAAAACAGACTAATCCCTCTCCACTCAATCCAAAAAAATAAAAAACACCCCACACAAAAATTTGCCTTTAGGGATTGTTGAGGAATCCTCGGAGCGGCGTTTACCTTGTTGCAGGTTCACATTGTGATCAGGACCCTCCTGTGCTGCAACTACTCTCCCTAGATGTTTTTCCTGTTTAGGAACTACAGGATTTTCCTATGCCTTCTTTCATCTAATATGCTACTATATACCAGTGTCATTTTTGATGAACTGGAGCCCAATACTGCCTCTACTCATATGAACCAGTTATACATTCCCTGATCCTTGCCTACAACATCTGCCGTATCTAATACATCAACTTACTCCATTATCCACTCCTGGGTGAGGTGTATAGTAAGGCATGCCTAAGCTCCTGAAGAAGCATTCACACGTGTAACATGTAGAGTCGAGCTACTTTATACCATCAACTCACACCAAACCTCAAAACAGTTTGTTGTTCCAACAAGGACATCGTCCCAACCATTCAGGATTATACCTCTTGGTGTTTGGGTTATGTATTGTTAAAAGCATTTAGGCGATCAAAGTTTTTTATAGTCCTTGTCTGATTGTGCTTGTTTTAATCAAAAATTGTTAATAAAATACTGTTTATAATTTGTGTATCTCAGTGCCTATAAAGTCCAACACCTATCCTTTCACTACTATACGGGATGTGGCACCGTTATATATCAATTTGGTATCCACAACACCAAACCTGTGGCGATAAATTTTAAATTACCCATTTCATCCCAAAGGCGTTCTATTGGGTTGAGGTCAGGACCCTGTGCAGGCCAGTCAAGTTCCTCCACCCCAGACTGGCTCACCCATGTCTTTATGGACCTTGCTTTGTGCACTGGTAGAAATTGTTTGGTGTAGGGGGAATTATGGTGGGGAGTTTTTCAGGGGTTGGGCATGGCCCCTTAGCTCCAGTGAAGGGGAGCATCAGCAAACCAAAGACATTTTGGACAATTTCATGCTCCCAAATTTGTAGGAACAGTTTGGGGATGACCCCTTCCTGTTTCAACATGACTGCGCACCAGTGCACAAAAGGTCCATAAATACATGGACTTAGCAGGGGTGGTGGAAAACTAACTTCAAGTGCAATAATTCACATTAGAATAGTAAACTAAAACATAAAAATTAAGTGCAACAATCAAAAATATAAAATTTCCAAAGTGCTATAATGGTGTGAACCTCCCAACTGAAAAGTTGTTGCACTTGAAGTTAGTTTGTATTGCAGTCTGTGGAGGGGTTTCCACCATCCCTGCCACGTTCAATTGGTTATGTCTGGTTTTCAGTTTGATGTGCATTATATGGGACGTTACATATCAGAGACCGGTATTGTGGTAATACTGAAGTTTGAATTTCTATACATTAGAGGGTTCCACCATTGTTAAACTGTTTAGCAAGTTAGAGCTGCACTTTTTTTTCTGCTGTGGGAAATTTTAACACTGCTTAGCGGCAGGCCTTTTACTGAAACTTATTTTACCTCCAGTCATTTATTGTAAATAGTAGTGTGGCGATTACCTATTATACTAAAGAGTGGCATTAACAAAACAGACGTATTTCAGTTGTGCCCCACCAGGTCGCCTCCCCCCCATGGACTATGTGCCCTCAGTACATCGATTGGCACTGACTGGCAGCACTGATAGGTGGCACTGACAGGGTAGAGGGACAGTTTCACATGCAGCAGATAGTGAGGCTTGCAAAAACCAGTGTGTGAGTGTCAGGTAATGTAATCGCTTACGGGTAGAAAGGCCAGCTGTCACAACTCAGGGATGGGCGGGACCGAGCAAACTCCAGCCAATGACTGGGCTGCTTAAGGGGGGCAGAGCCACATAAATGTAGCAGCCCGCCCAGACTCTATTGTCTGGTGTTTGATAGCTGTTCGATCCCGCCCACCCCTGACATCACCACTGAGTTTTGACAGCTGGTCTTTCTTCCTGCAAGCAAATTGCATTACCTGACAGTTTCACACACTGAGCGGCATGTCTCACAATCTGCTGCATGTGAAACTTTTGCAAGAGAGATCCCCTGCTGAGCGGGCGAATCCGCTGGCAGACTTAGCCAATGTGAAAGGGGCCTTATGGTGAACATTCCACTAAGAAAGCAATTTTTTTTTTTTTTAATTGCATAGTTGGTTTAAGAAGGGGCAGGAAGATGTCCAGAATGACGCACACCATCAAGGAAGCAGTCGCACGAGTGAAACACGGTGACAGCGGGCTCTTTCCCTGCTCAGTCTGCCAGAGAACTCAGGCAGCGGCGCCGTGACAGGGAAGAAATGAGTTGCAGGCTGTCAGTTTCCCGAGCTTATCCCCTCACTTTCTCTGGTCAGCACTGCTGGAGAAGAGAGCGGCTCTCATCAGGTTTGCCGCCCAGCTTCCTCTTTCCCTCCCCATAGGCCACAGCGGAGAGCCAATCAGAAGAGACTATGAGAGCATCATGGGACATGTAGTACCAAAAGACTGGCAGACCCATTGTTGTTCACAGGGAGCAGGATACAGCCCCCAACATGCACCCTGCTTAGGGGAGAGAGCCTGGAACCCAGAAAAAAAAAAAAATTACAAAAAAAAAGTTTCAGGGAGCACCACCAGAGAGCGAGCCACGCTGCTGCCCAGCACCACCAGACAGCGAAAGACTGAGCCACTGCCAGCTTACAGATGTGTTATACCAGGGCTCGACAATCCCCAGGCGCCAGGGCGCCATGGCGACTAGAATTAGTGACCTGGCGCCCGGGGCAGCCCATCTGGGGTATCCTGTCTCGGTGCGGACCCCCCTCCTCCGCCCGCGATTGCGTCGGGCCGTGCCGGCCGGTAATCGAGGCCGCGGCTTTGCGGCCTTCTGCAAGCCTATGCTTCCTTTTAAGATCTTGGCGCCATCTAGTGGTGGCCGTTGGTATGACATCCAGCAATGCTAATGGAGCCCTGCCTGCTGCCTCCATTTACACAGGCGAATAGAACCAAAATACACACACATATTTATATATATATATATATATATATATATATATATATATATATATATATATATATATATATATATATATATATATATATATTTATATATATATATATTAGTAATATGTGTATGTATGCTTTGGTTGTAGTCGTCTGTGTAAATTTTAAGATAGCTTTTTTCAATATAAAAAATTAACCATTGTCGGTCGTTATCAATCGGCTTTTTTTTCTCCTCGTGCTGTCAGGGCGAGGAAAAAAAATAGCCGATTACCGGCTGTGTTGACATCATGTTATCAGCTGTCATTGGCTGACAGCTGATCACGTGGTAAGGGGTCGGGATCGATCCCTTACTCGGATCTGTGATCCAGCGAGTCTCACAGACTCGCTGATCACAGAGCAGGGGGCGCGCAGGCCGCTCGTACAGGGGACAACGTCATAGGACGTCATCCCGGCAAAGCAGAACGACGGCTACAGCGCGGATCTCAAGAAGTTAAAAAAAAAAACTGGCTCCTAACTTTTTTAGCTGGCTCCTAGATTCCAAGCAAATTTGTCAAGCCCTGTGTTATACTACTGACCAGAGTTGCCCCAGGCAACCCAGAGCAAGCGAACGTCAAGCTGGAGGGCTCACTGGGTAGGAACTGCCTAACCAACTATCCTCTAGCCCTAATATTGCCTGCAGGCCTTATCCAACACTGGGAGAAAATTGTGGGAGGGGATGACACCATGTTATACCGCACTGCCCCTGCACATGATGCAGTAAGTGTTCAAGAGTTCAAGAGTTCCTCGCCCAAGAATCCATTCCAAAAACCACCTTACTCCTCTAACTTAACACCCTGCAACTTTTAGCAGTTTCAAAAAACTGCTTCCCGACCGCCTCACGCAGATATACTGTGGCCGATGGGCACGTACAGGCAGATTAACGTACCTGTACATTGCCCTTTAAGAGGCGGCTTGCAGGCGCTCCGTGAGCGGGATCGCGGACTTGATGTCCGCTGGGAGATCTCCCTGTTCTGCCTGACACTCACTGATCACAGATCCCTGTAAATCGGGAGCCATGATCAGTGATGTGTCACACACAGCGCCCCCCACAGTTAGAATCACTCCCTAGGACACACTTAACCCCTACAGTGCCACCTAGTGGTTAACCCCTTTACTGCCAGTGACACTTTTACAGTAATCAATGCAATTTTTTAGCATTGATCGCTGTATTAATGCCAATGGTCCCAAAAATGTGTCAAAATTGTCCAATGTGTCCGCCATAATGTCGCAGTCACGATAAAAACATTTTTTTCCAGATTCTCAGAGTTCTTTGCCATGGAGGTGCCATGCTGAACTTCCAGTGACCAGTATATGAGAGTTATAACACCAAAATGTAACCACTTCAGCCCCGGAGAGGTGTGGTGCATGTTCTGGAAAAAATGGTGTATATTTCCTGGAGAAACGTGGGAGCGATTCGCCTGAGCCAACGATTTGGTTCTGTACCATTTCACGGCTAGCATGCCGGATCAATAAAATGGTTAAGATCAGTGATTTTGCCGAGATAGGCAGGGGGAAGCTGGAAGCTCACGGAAAATACTTCACACAGCCATGTCCAGGCCACGCCCCCGGAAATTACACTTTTAAATATATTAAACAAAAAACTATTTTAACTCATTGTGTTGGCTCCTTAAAAGCCCCTTCCAATCACCCATCATGTCATTTTATCTCAAAAGAATAGTACAGCTGTTTACAGTACGTCTTTGCGTCACTTCCGGTCAGGGCCGTGATTGTTTGTTTTTACCCGGCGCCTGCTCCATATTCAATCATGGATGTTTATTTTTTAACCAAATGTGAGTATACTATTTTACCTTACCCATAAATAAAGTCATTTTTAAAGCAATGTTACGCTATGGACTCGGAAGAATGCCAGTAAGTGATACACAGATTGCCCAGCTGCTTCCAGAGAGCCACACAGTGGCTTATACTGTGAACATGCAGTACCCCTGGGGGGGTAAGGTCATCTGGTGAGTGCAAATCTATTACCAACACGGATAACATCACCGGCACTATTGTCACCTAAAAAGGACTATTATTTTGATCAAGCACTGGTCACTGAATTTGAGCACAAGTCACTTTATTGAATTAATGGACTAATTCCCCAATTCACTTTTTAATATTGTTTTGAATCTGTATTTCATTGCAGTTTTATATAGTGGCACATTATGTATTTTATTTATTTTCTGTTTATTATTTGGTTTTTGGCTGGTCACTTTTCTGCTAAGGATTGCATGGCCATGCAGTAAGCTTTTTTAGCAGAGGGTCAAACACACATGAGCACTTACCATTATTGTATTGTGTGTTTATTGGAGGATCTGCACCCTCATACTCATCAATACCCTTTTTACAAACACATTATACACTACACAAGATATCTCTGACACACTATAGCAGAGGGTGTAACACATTGTAGCACGCATTTATTCTGGTTTTGTCTTTTTAATATTATTTCTATTATTATCATCAAGACCTAATTGTATTAGGTGAAACACTTAGCATTTAAACACACCCCTTCTTTATTGCAACCCCACAACAGGCAGAGGGTGCAACACAGTAGCACTTGAATCAGCAATTTTTCATTTTAAAAAAATCGTTTTTTCATGGAGATCTTTTTCTACAGGCTTCTATCAATGGTCTCCATCACCCGTTTTTCTATTATTAAACCAGAGGATTAGCGCCACATCATCTTTCTACTAATTGTTGAAAGAAAGTCATAAGAAGTCTTGTTTGCGAGAAGCCATGTGGGGGGACAGAGCAAACATGTGAAAGAAGGTGCTCTGGTCAGGAGACCAAAATTGAACTTTTTGGCCTAAAAGCAAAACGCTATGTGTGGCGGAAAACTAACACTGCACATTACCCTGAACACACCATCCCCACCACGAAACACGGTGGTGGCAGCATCATGTTGTAGGAATGCTTTTCTTCAGCAGGGACAGGGAAGCTGGTCAGAGCCAGATACAGGGCAATCTTAGAAGAAAACCTGTTAAGAGTCTGCAAAAAAGACTTGACTGAGGCGGTGGTTCACCTTCCAGCAGGACAACGGCCCTAAACCTACAGCCAGAGTTACAATAGAATGGTTTCGATCAAAGCATATTCATGTGTTAGAATGGCCCGAAGTCCAGACCTAAATCCAATTGAGAATCTGTGGCAAGACTTGAAAATTGCTGTTCACAGATGCTCTCCATCCACTCTGACAGAGCTGGAGCCATTTTGCAAAGAATGGGCAAAAATGTCACTCTAGATGTGCAAAGCTGGTAGAGACATACTCAAAGATGTGCAGCGAAAGGTGGTTCTACAAAGTATTAACTTAGAGGGGCTGAATTAAAAATAAAAAAAAGAAGTTGACCACCATTTATCATTTTCCTTCTACTTCACAATTATGTGCCACGTTGTGTTGTTTTATCACAAAATCCCAGTAAAATACAAGGGGTATAAATACTTTTTCAAGGCACTGTATACACCAATGGTTGCCAACCTGGCATTCTGGAACCACCCAATTGCATTCTGTAAGCCACCCATCTTCACCTCTGCTTCACATGCAGTACAGTCTGCAGGATTAACAGCAGCCTGATCAAGTTCTAAAGGGGCATGGCACAGAATGAGTAGAAAAAAACAACACCACATATTACTACAAATGATCAATTCTAGTTAAAAGGATAAAGATAAGCAATTTGTTTCTTACCTCCTCAGCAGGTTCTGCAGCTTCGGCCCTGCAGATTTAACAAACAAATTTAAGTCTGAAAAATCTAGCACCAGTCATTATACCACTTAGGATTTCCATTTTTAAACACAACCATTATATACAAGACTAGCTGCAAGTACAATCCTTAACATGGTCACACAACCAATGAAGTCACCAAGAGGAGCAGCGGATTCAAGAACAACTGGTGATAAGCATATAATAAAAAGAGTAATTAAGAGAAAACAATAGCTAATTTTTATTTAATTTTTTCCAAAAAAAGTGTTAAATAACCAACCCATATCCAAACTTACACTAAGGTACTGAGGAAGCAGCTCCTAAGACAGGGTGATCACCAACTAGGACACAGGGTATCGAAGATCACTGAGCTGAATGGAGGTGAGCCGGACCGCCCACGCACCATGCCACTATTGGCATCTTTGTGAGCTCCCTCTGTCTCTGCGTTAAAAGCCAGAACCACAGTTCTGAGAATATGTTGGGGGCTTTGAAAAAGGGGCAAAGCCTCAAAACGCATTTTCCCTTTGGAGTTCTGGCTTGTAGCACAGAGATAAGAAGGGAGCTCACACGGACGCCGACAGTGGCATGGTGGCCCGGGTTCGCCTCCATTCAGCTCAGTGATCTTCGATAACAAGAAAAGCAGCAAGCCACACCTCATGTGTGGATGGAGGAATCTTACTTGATTCAATCAGCCCGCTGGCTGATTGAAATATATAAAGTAAGAAAACTTTACACAACTAAGAAAACTGTCAACTATTCAAACTAATCTCACAATCATTCTCACCTAATTTGAACAGTGACCTCTTCATCCACTATTTCAACGGAGCTCTGGTCTGCAAAAAAAAAAGTAACACATTAAAGAAGAATTAAAATGGAACTTTAATCAAAAAATGAAGTCCTAGATGACTTCAGGCTGGTCCCTTTTGCATGTATAGCTATATAAAAATAAAAATAAAAAATAAGTTTTTTTACTGTTTAAAATCCAGTAATATACTGTCTCACCCTGCTCTGCACATGCTCAGTTGCTCTTCATTTTTAGGCACTACGAGTTTGTAAAGGCCGATCTGACAGCCTTAAAGCTTAAACCCTCCTATCCTTTACAGCCAAAGAAGCTGCTTCTGTTTGATCAGCAACTGCCATTGTGCTGCACATGTGATCAGCTATGACACCAGCCATTTGATGATTTGACAGTTTGGTTGAGGACGCAGGCAAATGTGATAGCAATCCCGGCATTCCAGGAACGTAACCTTTTTTTTAAACCATTAAATTGAAAGATTAATTATGCTCTATGATTTACTGTTGTTCAGGGGGTCTGGGCTTCAGTAAAATGGCAACCTATGGCAAAAAGAAACAATGCTGGAGGCAATTTACAGCACACACCAATTTTGGTAGCATAATAACACAGAAAGTATCTTCCTGGCTAATCTCCCCCCCCCCCCCTCATCAAGGGGTTATGGGTAAAGTTCGGCTATAAAGTGTTTTTAAAGGCTCAAGGTTATTAACCTTCATGTATGAAGAGGAAACAAACCTTGTGTGTGTGTGCAGAGGCTCACCCCCAAATATTCACCCAAGCTCCCTATCAATGTGCTTGAAAGCTAAGCTTCTCCTGAGTCTCTCAATGGTTGAGACAGCAGCAGGGGCCATTGCCATTGGCTACTGTCAATCACAGCCAGCAAGCCAATGAGGAAAGAGCAGTGGGCAGGGCTGGTCAGTGGCTCTGTGTGTCTCATGGATGCATAGAGCAGGGCTTGGGAGCTAGGACACACCAGTGCCCCCAGAACAAGCGGCTTGCAATTGGGAGCACTAAATAATGGGGAGAAGCAGGGGGGCTAAAATTAAGGATCAGGGCAAAACTGTTTTCAGCAGCAGTCCCATAATTAGGTGGGGTGCTTGTAGCATTCCAAACAGCAAACAAAAATAAAATATATAATAAGCTACTTCATATTCACTTAGGACACAACACAGTGCCTCTGCAATGTTTCATGTCATTTCATATAGCAATTGAGACTGGTAACAGTGAGGTGAGATCAGGAACCCGCTACAAACAAGGAACACATTACACGTAAATTCAGAAAACCTGTGTCGATTTCCATATGTAATAAAGATTTGGAATCCTTCATGTTCCAATCACTCAAGCATTTTCTCTTTTGTCAAGACCAAAGTGAGCAGAACAAGATGATGCTGGTGCCTGCCCAATCTTGGGTGCATTATAAATTATCAATACAACATAGTTGGAAAGATAAATGGGGCTTCATTACCTCGCAATTGGGGGGGGCAAAGAGGAGTACTTAAAACTCTTGTAGCTAGAAGCAGAATTATCTGTAGCTCTCTTTTTCGACATTGAGCGACAAATAGATTGCTGAACAGCTTCTCGAGTCATGCATTCACGCTTCTTGGCTAAGGAGAACTGGTTAGCTAAGGAAGGACGACAGCTGACCGACTTGCGACCCACAATGCTTGCGACGCACTGAGCGTCAGTCTGTAGGTGTTGTGCTGTGACAATTCTAATGACAGTGTTTTAGCGGCTTCTTCAACACGCTGGGGAGTTTCATTTGCCAAACTTAGGCGTGAAGATGTCTGCAATCTTTAACTTAGCTGTGTGTGGCCATTTTTTTCAGGGGTGATAGGATCGAGGGGTTGTGTGATGGTCATTGAAGGAGGAGACTCGGGCACAGTTGGGACAATAGTTTCTGGATTCTCTTTTTTCACTGAGCCCAGTGCAATCATCTCTTCGCATCACTGATCTGCACTACAGCGTTCTTCAGCACTGATCTTCACCTGCAAGATGCGATCATTGGGTTCATTAGCAAGATCTTGCAGTGGTTTCTCCTATACTGGCTTGTTTCTGTGCCCGGGTCATTCTTTTGGGCTGGTCAGCATCTTCCTGAATAGATTCATTAAGTGGTTTATGAATTTGTTTGGTGGAGAGCCTGCGCATAGATGAGCTCCAGCTGGCACTGCTTAGTCTCCTGGATATCCTGCAAAAAAAAAAACATTGCTTTGAGCTGTGCATGTGATACAAATATTCAATTATAATAAAACATTTTAGAATATGTGCGATTTCTTAAAAAAAAAAAAAAAAAAAAAAAGAAAATACAACAAGCACGTCTTAAACTACAGGAGATGGTTCCTCAGTGCTTTGTTCTATCAATGCTCATCCCAGGTCAGCAAGCACTTTTACCATTATGTCAAAATAAATTAAGAAATTACGCCACCCATCATTTGCACAGAAAAACTTTGGGAAACCAGCAGTCGAGGCTTTTTCTTCCTGAACTAAAAGCCAAACCCCTGCATTAAAGTGATTCTAAAAAGGTTGCAATAAAAAAAAAAAAAAGCAGGGAGCAGATACCTGTCAAATCAGGTATTTGCTCCCACTTCCGGGCATAGATCGATGCACTTTCTGTTGCAAACTACGCCATGTCCTGCCCTCCTCCACGCCCTGCTGTCTTCTGGGAGGCACAGGTCCCAGAAGACAGCAGGGACCATTTAGAATGCGCAACGCAACTCGAGCAATAGCAGTAGGGAGCCAGGAGTGAAGCTGAAAGTCTTCACTTCCTGGTCCCTTATCAGGAACGGCAGCGGCAGCACCTGGGAGTCGATCCGAAGATCGGCTTTGGGTGCAGACATTGCAGGCTCCCTGGACAGGTAAGTGTCCATATATTAAAAGTCAGCAGCTGCAGTATTTATAGCTGCCAATGTAATTTTTTTCCCCCAGGTGGAACTCTGCTTTGAGCATGGAACAGAGCATCTCTATAAAATGGAGCCTCACTAAAACACTATTTTCTGAGCTGGGTATAGAGCTTTAAAGTGAATTTACCAGGTGACCACATTTCTAGTGTCAAAATAAAGAAACCCGGTGATAACTGTACAAGCTTGTAAACCCTTACCTACACTAAAGAACTAAATTCTTGCTGCTGCAAGAGAGACTGGACATCACCTTCACTAAGAAAAGTATGCCAAGGCACCCCAGACCTTGCCTCTTCTTGCTACAACACAACTACATCACATGAATGTGTCCATAATGCTTACATGACTGAAGATTTCAGTGAGCAAGGGGCACACACTGCTTAGTTATAAGGTACTTTTTTTTTCTGCTTCTGGGCAACCCTCTGATTCCAGGCCCACACCTTACATAAGTTCTTGACTTTTGTCTGTAGTGATTGATGAGCTCCGTCCATCTCAGATATAATCTCTCTGCTGTTCAAAGATCCAATATAAGCCCCGTAAAGCACAGCTGTTGTGGCACTTTAGACCTGGTTATAAGTAGCACAGTGAGGCAAAGATAAAACAGAAAGAAGAGTTGTGCATAAATGATCCAATAGTATCATTACTGCTGCAGCCGTTACCTGCGCCCACTCGGGTCCCTATTTTCATCTGGTACAATAGAGATTCTTTTCTTTCTGCGTCTCTTCTCAGACGGTGTCTTTGGCATCAGTTCTGGCTCATCAGTGAAGTCACCGTTGGCAAAAATAGACAGCTGTAAATATTATTCAGACAATAAACCCACTGGATAGCAACAACCTGTACAAATCAGGAAAATAGAGAAACAAACATACAAAAAAAAAACCACTTTTATTGAAATTACATCTGGAAAAGGTACGGGACTGTCACTGTACAGAAGAGAAGTGAGTTTTGCAGAACATTTCCATCAGTGTTTGAATTACAATGAAGATGTAGACAACTTGGCCATAATAAAAACATTTGCAGATTGAGATAGTGATCGGTTATCTGATAAGTTGCTGATCTCCTGCTATACTCACTTGCTGAACATCTTCCTGGCTGCCTCCTCCATCTCTATCAGCCATACCCTGTGCTTGCTGTCCAGATACCTCACAAAATCTTCTGTTTTGTGGGCACATACTTGCAGAAGATGTCACACAACTGCGCAATTAGAAGTTATAGTAACGCTGTGCCGTATCGCAAAAAAAACGGCCTGGCCATGAAGAGGGGGGTAAATCTTCTGGGGCTGAAGAGGTTAATTCTGGTTTCATGTTCTGTTCTATCACTGAGGATAATTTTTAATACCATTCTTGTAATGATGAAGGTATAGAAGATGTACATGGATGGAAGAAGCTTTATTCTGGAGAAAGACAGACAGTGCAGAGCTTAGAATTAGTCTCTTATCACACAGAACAATCTAGTAGTGTGACCTCCATGTGTAATAGTGAGACCTGAGAGGGATGGGGGTGTGAGGAGTAGAGAGGGAAGGTCTGTGGTAAGTTGTCCCCCCTTCCCTCCTTTTACTTACCCACTGAGAAACATCTTCTACCTAAAGACTGAGAAACATCTTCTACCTAAAGACTGAGAAACTTCTTCTCCATCCCTCCAGTCATGTGACAAGGGGATAGAATGAGTGAGGACGGGCACAAACTTCCCTTCACAGCCCAGCGGCGCTCTCTATTGCCACCTGCAGGCTGGAAAGAGAAGAAAGCCGAATCCTCTCTCCAGCGATCTGTCCTTCTCCTGTCAGTACATCGGGGCTGATCAAAGCGTCACAGCCTGCGCGTGCCCCGTGCTGCGGGGGGGGGGGGGCGGATTTACTCTGATTGGCTGGGGGGGCGGGAAGGAGGGGCACTTAACTGTCATACCAAACTCGGCGCCATTTTCTTCTGTGGCTTGCCAGAGAGAAGGCGTGTCTAATCGGAACTCGTCACAGAAGAGGAACAGCGCCCTACAGAGGATTTATTGGAGATTACAGCCACAGCTTCTTCGGAGATATAGTAAGTGATGTCACCTTACTAGTGAGATCGGGTCCAGTGTCGGGACGTGTGTGGGGGACAATAGAGAAGTGGACCGGCTTGTGCTGTAATAATCTGTCAGTGTTTTCTCTCCTCCTTTCTGATCCTGAGGTTTCACACTCAGGATCAGAGCTGCCATTAGAGATCACCCCACCTGACAGGGGCCCCGACCACCCCACCTGACAGGGGCCCCGAACACCCTACCTGACAGGGGGCCCCCGAACACCCTACCTGACAGGGGGCCCCCGAACACCCTACCTGACAGGGGTCCCCGAACACCCTACCTGACAGGGGTCCCCCGAACACCCTACCTGACAGGGGTCCCCGAACACCCTACCTGACAGGGGCCCTGAACACCCCACCTGAGAGGGGGCCCCGAACACCCCACCTGACAGGGGACCCCCTCCTCCTCCTCCCAGTTCTAATCTTTACCCCCAATTCCTATAGAAAAGGGACGGCCTCCCCCATGCAGTGTTTGTGTAGCCCCCATGCCTGCTGTCTGCAGAGATCTGCCTGGGCTGCATCCAAGTAATGTGTACCAGTGCTGCCTGTGAGACAGTATATCACATTGCATTACAATACATGACAGTGTCACACTCTGAGTGGCTCTTACAAGCCCCAATATCTGCTTAATGTGATTCCCCCCCTTCTCCTCTGTCAGTGCTTCCAATCAGTGTCACCTGTCAGTGCCAATCAGTGCTTTCAATCAGTGCCAGTGCCACCTGTCAGTGCCAGTCAGTAAAAAAAACAGTGCCACCTATCAGTGCCAACCAATGCCACCTATTAGTGCCCATCAGTGCTGCCTATCAGTGCCAAACAGTGCCGTCTATCAGTTCCAATTAGTGCTTCCAATCATTGCCACCTGTTAGTGCCCATCAGGGCTGCCTATCAGTGCCCATCAGTACTTTCAATCAGTGCCACCTATCAGTGCCAATCAGTGCTGCCTATTAATGCCCATAGTGTTCGCCTATCAGTGTTGACCATCAGTGCTGCCTATCATTGCCCATCAGTGCTGTCAATTAGTGCCCATCAGTGCTGCCAATCAGTGCCACTAAATGCTGCCAATCAGTGCTTCCTATCAGTGCCAATCAGTGCAGCCCATCCGTGCCATTGGTGCTGCCAGTGCTGCCTATCAGTGCTTTCTATTATTGCCAATCTTTGCTGCCTATCATTGCTGCCAATCAGTGCCCATCAGTGCACTGAGTGGAGGGATGGGGAGATGAACTCAGCAACCAGGCACATTTTCTATGGGGGGCCGGCCTGGTGGGGAACAACTGAAATCTTTTGATGTTTATTAATGCCACATGCCGATCTTTGGTATAATAGGTACCGTGGTTAGACAAGAAGAGCTTGTGGCAGGAGCTGGTGGGGGCAGGAGGAGCTTGTGGCAGGAGCTGATGGGGCAGGAGGAGCTTGTGGCAGCAGCTGATGGGGGCAGGAGGAGCTTGTGGCGGAGGAGCTTGTGGCAGGAGCTGGTGGGGGCAAGAAGAGCTTGTGGCAGGAGCTGGTGGGGGCAGGAGGAGCTTGTGGCAGGAGCTGGTGGGGGAAGGAGGAGCTGGCGGTGGTAGGAGGAGCTTATGGCAGGAGCTGGTGATGGTGGCAGGAGCTAGTGGGGGCAGGAGGAGCTTGTGGCAGGAGCAGGTGATGATGGCAGGAGCTGGTGGGGGCAGGAGGTGGCATGAGCTGATGGGGGCAGGTGGTGGCAGGAGGAGCTGGCGGTGGCAGGAGTAGCTGTTGGGGCAGGAGGAGCTTGTGGCAGGAGCTGGTAGGGGCAGGAGGAGCTTGTGGCAGGAGCTGGTGGTGGCAGGAGGAGCTTGTGGCAGGAGCTGGTGATGGTGGTAGGAGCTGGAGGGGACTGGTGGTGGCAGGAGCTGGTTGGGGCAGGAGGAGATGGGGGCAGGAGGTGGCAGGAGGAGCTGGTGGTGGCAGCAGGAGCTTGTGGCAGGAGGTGACGGTGGTGGCAGGAGCTGGTTGGGGCAGGAGGTGACAGGAGGCGCTGGTAGTGTCTGGCGGTGGCAGGAGGTGGTGATGGTGGCAGGAGGTGGTAATGGTGGTAGGAGGTGAGGGGGCAGGAGGTGATGGTGAACAAAATCTGATGGACTATTTTTATATTGAACCTTAAATTGCATTGCTATTCAGATAGTGTACTTGTTTGTAGCCTAAATACAGAAATTTGCACTTAACTGTAATTTTGTAACTTTTGTGAAATGCCAGTAAAAATGCGGCTTTGCCAGTAAATTTTGGGTGTCGTGCCAGTAAATTTCAATCTGGTATGTTGGCAACACTGGCACACACTACCCAATGGGGCACAGGGATCCCTGCCAGGGGGCACAGGTATCCCCACCTGGGGGCACACACACTACCAAGTGGGGGCACAGAGATCCCTGCCTGGAGGCACACACACTACCAAGTGGGGGCACAGAGATCCCTGATGGGGGCGCACACTACCCAGTGGGGGCACAGAGATCCCCAACCAGAGGGTGCACACTACTCAATGGGGGCAAAGAGATCCCTGCCAGGGGGGCACACACTACCCATTGGGGGCACAGAGTTCCCCTTTTACATCTGAATCCACAGAGTTTGCCCTTTACATCAGAATCCACAGAGTTCCCTTACACTGTAAGGGGGGACTCTGCAGACTCTGATGTAAGGGAGAACTCTAGGGACTCTAACATAAGGGATGCTCTGGGAACCCTGATTTAAGGGGGAACACTGAGTACTCTGATGCACGGTGAGGACTCTGATGTAAGGGGGGAACACTGTGGCCTCTGGTATAATGGGGGACAGTGATATAAGGGGTACTCTGAGAACCCTGATTTACCTCAGTGTACTCACTCAGCCGCTTGATCGTTCTTATGGACAGTGAGAGGGGTCGTCCCCCCGCCCGTAGCCCTCCGGTGCTTCTACCGACTTACCGCTGCCGCTGCAGAGAACAGATCCGCCGGCCCGGATGTTTACCATAGAGATTTCTGGCGGACCAGATGGTCGCCGGAGTCTATGATCGTTTAGAGGCTGGGCGCGATGTTATGACGTCACGCCCGGTCTCTGCATTCAAACGGCGCTGCCTTGGCTGGGAAGCTGAGATCGTTTTTTTGATTTCAGCTGTCCCAGCCTAGAGGTGAGATGTGGGGTCTTATTGACCCCATATCTCACTGTAAATATGATCAATTTTTTTAAATTTTTTTTTTAAAAGTGTCAAACTAAAAAATGGTAAAATTAACAATAAAAAAAATTATTTTTTTAAAGTGCCCCTGTCCCCGTGAGCTCGCACACAGAAGCGAATGCATAAGTAAGTCCCGCCCACATATGAAAACGGTGTTCAAACCACACATGTGAGGTGTCGCCATAAACGTTAGCGCAAGAGCAATAATTCTAGCCCTAGACCTCCTCTGTAACTCAAAACATGTGACCAGTAAATAAATTTTAAGCGTCGCCTATGGGGATTTTAAAGTACCGAAGTTTGGCACCATTCCACGAGCGTGTGCAATATTGAAGCCTGACATGTTAGGTATCTATTTACTCAACGTAACTTCATCTTTCACATTATGCAAAAAAATTGGGCTAACTTTAATGCTTTGTTTTTTTTAAAGCATGAAACTGTTTTTTTTCCAAAAAAAATGTGTTTGATAAATTGCTGCGCAAATACTGTGCGAGATAAAAAGTTGCAATGACCACCATTGTATTCTCTATGGTCTCTGCTAAAAAAAACATCCGTAATGTTTGGGGATTCTATGTAATTTTCTAGCAAAAAAAATGATGATTTTTACATGAAGGAGAGAAATGTCAGAATTGGCCTGGGTGGCAAGTGGTTAAAGGAGAAGTACAGCCAAAGCTCGTTTTGCACTCCTGTGACACGTCACAGAAGTCGGTCCAGGAATCCGCATCATCACAACAATGGAAGTCGGGATCCACCAGGTCCCTGGACCAACACCCGGATCAGCCTCTCAGTGAGCCGCTGAGAGCCTGAGCCGCCCACTCCACCCCCTCTACAGCTCAGCGCTCCAGTGAGTGAGGAGGGGGCAGAGCAGAGAGCGGTGACTGACAGTCTGCAGCTCTCTGCTCATGGAGCTGTCAGAACCGAGGGATCGACAGTTTTCGATCGCTCGGTTCTCCATGTAGAGGGGCTGGAGGACAGTTTCAGCATCCACCTAGGTAAGTATGATACTGGAAAAAACACCCAGCATACGGGACAAGAGAAGTGGTACTGTGGAGAGTCCATACATAAAGAAAAAGAACAGATATAGAAAATTAAGCCCAGCATACCCAGCCATTAAAATGACCCCAGTGCAGTTTAATTATATGTAAAATCTATAAAATTATATAAAATGTATTTGGCTACAGTGCTACATGACCAAGGTATTCCCAGTCAAAGTTTTGAGGCCTGAAAGGTGGCAGCTGGTATGAGGTATGTGATGTCACAGTGGGCTGCAAACCGGTTCAAACCGGACTGCAGTTGTTTCAAAACATTCCTGCACTGACCGAGTCACGTCGTCAGGTTGTGTCTCCTGGGATTAGGTGGCACAGTGGTGTAGTGGACGATAAGAAGTCGCCTAGCAGTAAGAAGGGTCGCTGGTTCAAATCTCAACCACGACACTACCTGCCTGGAGTTTGCATTTTCTCCCTGGGCCTGCGTGGGTTTCCTCCGGGTACTCCGGTTTCCTCCCTCACTCCAAAGACATGCTGGTAGGTTAATTGGCCTCTGTCCAAAATTGGCCCTAGTATATGAATGTGAGTTGGGGACCTTGGATTGTGGGCTCTTTGAGGGTTGGACCGAAGTGAGTGTGCGATCTACGCGTGGAGTGCTGCATAAATTGACGGCGCTATATGGGTACCTTAAATAAATAGGGATAATTGTAGACACTCACTCAGGATGGACTGGTGTCTTTATTCAACCTTAGTAACTATGTAACTATATTAGCATTTTTTATTCAAATATATTGCTATCGTACTATTATTGTATATAGTGTGATATTGGGGGGTTCTTTAGCGTCTGTGTAGAGCATACCAGTGAGCCGAGTCCACGCCAGTCATGCGTTTAAGGGCTTGTTGGCCCACTTTTATTAAAAGAAAGGGAAAAAAGAAAACAAAGTTCCATAAATGAAAACAAAAGATGGTTTCCCTCGCAGGGGGTTTGAACTGCCAGCAACAAACAAAAGGATATTCAGCCTCCTGGCTTAAACATGCAGCATTGTAAAATACCGAGCCACCTGGCTCTCTTCAGCAGCGGATGCACCACTGCTCAGGCTCCCACATGGAGCTCTCCTGACTTCTGTCAGCAACCTCAGACTTAGGTCTCTGGTTCACACAGTGCAGCCTGCACTCTCTGGGTTCTCCCTTGCAAGCCTGGACTCCTCGGGAGGGTGGAGCCCAGAATCATGGTCAGGTGTCTATTAATAGCCCAGCACACACCTGACCAGTCAGTGTGCTGGGGTATCCCAAAACCCGGATCCAGGATTGGGGATTTCATCCCACCCGGATCTCTAAGAAATCCCCGGGCTCCAGGTCCCAAAGTGGATTTTAATAAACATGGAGGAAACTGAAAAGCCAGTTTCCTCCCAAATAAACAAACACCCTGGAGCCCCTCAACCCGCCTGGTTGAGAACCCTGCATCATTTTGCTGGTGGGGTACCACACCACCACATATCCCTCCCCCTTGTTTCGAACCAGAGGGCGAAACACATAGTTTACTTTTGGCACCTATGTGCCAACAACAGCTTACGGAAGTCAAACCCTGTCCAATCTCACTTCTAAAGGGGAACTCAACCCACCACTTCCATTGGGGTCTCTCTCTTTGCCCCCCTGTCACTCTGCTATGGGTTTTGAGACCTTCCTGACTCTTCTTCCGGGTGCATTTCCATAAGGACTTCCTCTCCTGAAATTTTAACAGGGTACCCCTGGTCTTTTTACCAACCCTTCTGCCTCCACACTTCAAGTTTCCTGGTTTCCCAAAACATCTCTCAGGATTACTGTTCTGAGACTGTAGGGGGCCCACTTCTATGGTGTTTGTAACGGGATCCCTCCTCTTATTTCTGGTACCGGACTTAGCATTCACTAATTGTTTACCAGGTTTACCTGTACCTTTGGACACCACATTATCATGTACCATTAACACATTACTTGGTTCATCATTGACAGACATATTCAAACCAACATTAGACCTCTCAATATTGCACATGTCAATACCTTTTCCTCCAGCATTTGCTAGGGCAGAGTCTGCAGAGGTCACCCATACTGGAGGGCCGCCATCACCCACGGGAACCTCACAGGACGTCACCTCCCCTGGGTTCGCCCACTCTGCAGGCAGCTGTCCTACCACTTGACCTGTTCTGATGCCATCTGTATTTTTATCCACCTGAACAGACAAGCTCTCATCTGATCCACATACAATTTTTACCGCACTCCTTATCCATTCCTCATTAGGTTTGTCACCTAAACCAAACATTGGACTGGGGACCCCAGTCTCTTTAACCACCTTCGTTTTAGCCCTGGTCAAGATCTCTGCTGCCTTCGGGTCCACACGTGGCCCTTCCTTCTCATGTGGTTTTTCCACTGGTGCAGTATACGCGCCCTTTACCGACAACTGACCAGCACCACCTTGGACCAAAGCAGCAGAAATGCTTCCCATCTGGCTGTTAGGAGGTGAAACCACAGACATTTTAGGCTTATTTTCCATTTCTCCAAAGTCTCTTTCAAATAATATTTCTTCTGTACGTAATCCAGCAGAATATGCAGTGGCAACTTTTAACAAAAGTAACAAATTCAGGAATAAACCATTCCTGTCCTGTTCTTTGTTCTGTACAGCCTGCCATTCAGTGCTCCACCTAGTGGTACTCCGCAGTACCAGACCGTCAAACTGTGGAGGGGACACACTAGTATAGATTGGCTGTACAACCCAAAGTTCAAGCATCTCTTTTAATGCTTTGGTTATAAACCAGGCCCTTGACTCCAGACCCAAGTCCTTCCTGGGGACTTTCATGACACTGGGGATGCAGAGAGACTCATCTGCTGAGACTTGAAAAGTTTCAACGGTTAACGGAACCTCCTCCCAGCTGGAGGTAAACACAGCCTGGTGCTCCACCAGAGCGCTGCCAGGTGTTAGACTCATACCCAACTTCTCAGTCTCAGCATCAGTGAACTGCTCCAGAACATTACCAGTGACAAGGTTCATCCTGCTCACGAGGGTTAACCCCTGCAGCAGCCACCGCACCCTCAGGTACAAGCTGTTCTGCAGTCCCTACAGCAGAAACCGTGTCCACCTTATTTTTGTGCATAAAAGCCTTATCTATCAGGGAGATTAGATTTTTACCCCAACTATTCCAATCTATTGTATGTGCGCTCCCTTCAGCGGTACTCCTCAGCACCGATCCATCTGCCCAAGGAGACACATAAGAACAGACTGGCTTAGCTGCAGACTCATTACACAAGTCATTGTAAATCAGGTCAGGTTGTGGTAATACGTATTTTAACACCGCAGGTTGCAATACATCATATTCACCACCATGCTCGGATGGCGCTTCACAAACTTCAGCGACCTTTGCACTTTCTACAGGTTGCATTAACCCACTATTCACCTGCACACATTTAGTATTAGCAGCTTGCACTAAGACATCACCACTATAAGGTGCAGTTCCACTCTGCTCCACCAGAGTGACATCACCGTTGTCCAGGGCAACCTCCGGCTCCAATACATGAAGTTCCCTGGAGATGTCTGGGGACAACTGTGCTGTCTTACCACCAGTTGCTATGGGCAACGGCCCATCTTTAACCACAACTTTTGTTCTGCAAGAACCTGGGGTTTTCCCAACAGCAGTACCTTTTCCATAATCATCAACATTAATAGTATTTGTACCTCTTGCAGGCTGTCCTAGCCCACGGCCAACTTGAGACTGATAAACATTAGACACATCACCATGCCCCTCTTGAGAAGCACACACAGATGCAGGTTTGACTTTAACCCCTGCTTCCCCACTGTACAGGGTACTGCACAGGGAAAAGTCCCCCTCACGAATACATTCAGTGGCCCCACTAACTGGGGTCACTCTCACATCATCATGGACAGTCTCATAACCAGTCTTTTTCCACATAAACTCAGCATTTCCAGTCATCATTCCATTAAAGTCAGTCTTATCCACCGCAGTAGTAGGGGTCACCATCTTCACTTGAGTGCGGCGTCTCATGAACAAGTCCTCTGCTGCACTTTCACTGGGCAACTCCTCCTGGTGGCCACGGGATGAAACTACAGCAGGTATCCCCCACTGTTTAGCACCCCCTGCAGGCACAACAGGAAACTCCTTGTTGCTAGGGGTGACTGCAAACATATTTTTACAGGAATATGGGCCTGCAGACAAAACTTTTTTCTCAGCAACATTATATCCAGCTGTATTCCAAAATCTAGGGCAAGAAAACACGCCATGCCCCAGCTGGCCACATTCCAGGCATGGTACTGGACGATTTTTTTCCAAAGCGATTCTCTCCTGGCGATTCCCAGCTGGCCGGAATGCATAGGCCTCTCTGTGGGGACGCTGAGCCAAATCTCCACTGCAGCTCCTCCTTCCAGGCACAACTTTCACTCCTGTCGTCATGGGAGACCGCACTCTCCCAGCAGAACTTTGCTGGCTCTCTCCAACATGATGTATCGGCTCCTCCTTAAGCCACTTGCCACGATCCTTCTTAGACATAGCCCATGGTACAGAGACAGCCCGACTGGCTTCCTCTGCGTTGCTATGGGCAACCACTCTCGGCCTCAGCCTTTGATCAGCCTCTCTTCTGACACATAACATGGGCTTCTCTCCACTGGACCTTGTCTCATGCTGTGTCACTTTCACATTTTTCCCAACAACTGCTGGTTTAACTACAGCAGCGTTGCCAGGGGAAACAAAACCCCTCTCCCAGGTATGGATATCCGACAGCTCTCTCTTTGTAACAAAGGTTGGCTTGTCTTTCACTGTAGCTTGGTCTATTCCTGCCAGGTGCCGCTTGCACCAATCCACTGCAGATTCAAATGCTGGTGGACTCTCCATACTTGCAGTTACCTGTGCACTCATTGCACCAGTGTTGCTAGGGACAACCCCAGCGCTTTTTCTCCTTGATAAACTCTGATCAGGCCTGTATGGGGCTCGGTCGGGTGGTAACAACCCCTCCAGCCACAGAGCTCTGTCTCTCATTTCAGCAAACCTTGCTTCTTTTAGGAGCTTTGATCGCCCCATACTTAGTCACTCCAGAAAAAATTAAGCACTGTCTCTTTAAAGCAAGTTGCTTTTCACTTCATGCAAGCTTTCCTCACCTGCACAGTGCACACACAGATTGTGCTGTCTCATGCACACAAACAGTTCATAGCAGAAAAAAAAAAAAATTTGACTTTTCATTCACAGGTACACCACCTGCAACACACAATGCCTTTTGCCTGGCTACACTTCCACACACAGCCAATAGTTCCTGACTTGAACTCACTGTGTAGCAAGGACCCGGATTCCACCGTCTTGTGCCCGCATTCTCCACCACTATTGGGGGGTTCTTTAGCGTCTGTGTAGAGCATACCAGTGAGCCGAGTCCACGCCAGTCATGCGTTTATTAAAAGAAAGGGAAAAAAGAAAACAAAGTTCCATAAATGAAAACAAAAGATGGTTTCCCTCGCAGGGGGTTTGAACTGCCAGCAACAAACAAAAGGATATTCAGCCTCCTGGCTTAAACATGCAGCATTGTAAAATACCGAGCCACCTGGCTCTCTTCAGCAGCGGATGCACCACTGCTCAGGCTCCCACATGGAGCTCTCCTGACTTCTGTCAGCAACCTCAGACTTAGGTCTCTGGTTCACACAGTGCAGCCTGCACTCTCTGGGTTCTCCCTTGCAAGCCTGGACTCCTCGGGAGGGTGGAGCCCAGAATCATGGTCAGGTGTCTATTAATAGCCCAGCACACACCTGACCAGTCAGTGTGCTGTGGTATCCCAAAACCCGGATCCAGGATTGGGGATTTCATCCCACCCGGATCTCTAAGAAATCCCCGGGCTCCAGGTCCCAAAGTGGATTTTAATAAACATGGAGGAAACTGAAAAGCCAGTTTCCTCCCAAATAAACAAACACCCTGGAGCCCCTCAACCCGCCTGGTTGAGAACCCTGCATCATTTTGCTGGTGGGGTACCACACCACCACAATAGTATTAAACATTTTTTGTTTTTTTCAGTCACCACCACCATGCCACGAGCGTCACGACGTCCGTCCCGTGGAAGGCGAGCCCATCAGGAGGGAGGAGAGTCTCCAGTTGCTCACCGGACAAGAAGACAACTTCTGAGGAGACGGGAGGAGGCAGAAAACAACCGGAGCCGTTCTCCCACAGACAGAGCTGCAGAACAACACCCAGCACCACAGAGACCACCGGCAGTGGAGCAGCCTACCTGTTCTATCTGCCTTGGTGAGTATAATGCAGAGATCACAAGAACCTTACCATGTTCTCACACATTCCATTCTAATTGTATTTTCAGATGGCTGCGACAAACCCCAACTTGTCCTATCTGCCGAGCATTGACGTCGCCATATGAAGACCCTGTCTTGCACAATCGTTTTTTAGTGAGGCTTCGTCGAAATCTTGGCATCCGATGGTTTATTCACTAATGTACCACCTTTCTCTGATTACATGCCTCAAAACATCATGGGGTAAGTACAGTATACTAATATGTATGTTTTTTTAATATTTCCTGCATATAGTAGATAATGGCTGGAAAATAAAAATATACTTCAGACAATTACCACTGAAAGGGAGTCCCTCCACCCTGATGAGGCCTCGAGCTTGCGGGTGGAGGCTCCAAGACAATTACCACCAAAAAGGAGTCCCTTCACCCCGATGTGGCCTCGAGCTTGCGGGTGGAGGCTCCAAGACAATTACCACTGAAAAGGAGTCCCTCCACCCTGATGTGGCCTCGAGCTTGCGGGTGGAGGCTCCAAGACAATTACCACCGAAAAGGAGTCCCTTCACCCCAAAGCGGCCTCGAGCTTGCGGGTGGAGGCTCCAAGGCAATTACCGCCGAAAAGGAGTCCCTTCACCCTGACGTGGCCTCCAGCTCGCGGGTGGAGGCTCCAAGACAATTACCACCGAAAAGGAGTCCCTTCACCCCAAAGCGGCCTCGAGCTTGCGGGTGGAGGCTCCAAGGCAATTACCACCGAAAAGGAGTCCCTTCACCCTGACGCGGCTTCGAGCTTGCGAGTGCAGGCTCCAAGACAATTACCACCGAAAAGGAGTCCCTTCACCCTGACGTGGCCTCGAGCTCGCGGGTGGAAGCTCCAAGACAATTACCACCGAAAAGGAGTCCCTTCACCCTGACAAGGCCTCGAGCTTGCGGGTGGAGGCTCCCAGACAATTAATACCGAAAAGGAGTCCCTTCACCCCGAAGCGGCCTCGAGCTTGCGGGTGGAGGCTCCAAGGCAATTACCACCGAAAAGGAGTCCCTTCACCCTGACACGGCTTCAAGCTTGCGAGTGCAGGCTCCAAGACAATTACCACCGAAAAGGAGTCCCTTCACCCTGACGTGGCCTCGAGCTCGCGGGTGGAGGCTCCAAGACAATTTCCACCGAAAAGGAGTCCCTTCACCCTGACAAGGCCTCGAGCTTGCGGGTGGAGGCTCCCAGACAATTAATACCGAAAAGGAGTCCCTTCACCCCGAAGCGGCCTCGAGCTCACGGGTGGAGGCTCCAAGACAATTACCACCGAAAAGGAGTCCCTTCACCCTGACGTGGCCTCGAGCTCGCGGGTGGAGGCTCCCAGGCAATTACCACTGAAAAGGAGTCCCTCCACCCTGATGCGGCCTCGAGCTTGCGGGTGGAGGCTCCAAGACAATTACCACCGAAAAGGAGTCCCTTCAGCCTGATGCGGCCTCGAGCTTGCGGGTGCAGGCTCCAAGACAATTACCACCGAAAAGGAGTCCCTTCCCCCCCGAAGCGGCCTCGCGCTCGCGGGTGGAGGCTCCCAGACAATTACCACCGAAAAGGAGTCCCTTCACCCTGGCGCAGCCTCGAAAACGTGGTTGGAGGCTCCAAGACAATTACCACTGTAAAGGAGTCCATTCAGCGGACACGGCCTCTAGATCGCGGGTGGAGGCTGTCAGGAGAGCAGCGCCGGACGGACGGCCCGCTCTCCAGAGCGCATGTGCGGGGGCCCCGGCGCTCCGGCGCATGCGCGCACTCGCGGCTCGGCGGTCCGGCGCTCGCACGCATGCGCACTGGCGCACGCGCTCCGGCGCATGCACATGCGCACTAGCGCACACCTGGCGGCAATGACGCGCAATTAGCGTCACTCTGGCGCCTATTTAAAGCTGCCTGATGCACAGGCACTTTGCTGGTCTGTCTTTCCAGCTTAGTGCCTGTGTGTCCTGTGTCCCCAAAGTTACCTGATCTGTTCCTACAAATACCTGACCCGGATTGTCTGACGTTCCTGCCCTTCTCCTGTGTTTGACCCCCTGGCCTGTTTAAACGACTCTGCTGCTGCTGCCTCTGTGTTTGACCCGGATCTCCTGACTTTTCTGAATTCTCCTGTGTTTGACCCTCTGGCCTGCCCTACGGACTTTGCTGAACTCTCCTGTGTTTGACCCTCTGGCCTGCCGTACGGACTTTGCTGAATTCTCCTGTGTTTGACCCCCTGGCCTGTCTCAAAGGACTTTGCTGAAACCTCCTGTGTTTGATCCTCTGGCTTGCCTGGTGAACTCTCCTGTGTTTGACCCTCTGGCTTGTCCAAACAGTCTCTGCTGAATCTCCCGGTGTTTGATCCCCAGCCGGGTGTTTGGTACCTGCCTCCTTACCCCGCCATCTGCCGGCCTGCCCGGGCCAGGTCATTATCACCTCCAGCTTCCCTACCAGTTCTGCTTACGTGACGGAGGTGACCTGTGCCTCCTGGTGCCATCTGCTCCCTGTCCCATCTCCAGGGGGCGGACTGAGCTGGGTCGCAAGGGTGAACCGTTCTCGGCATCTCGGCCTCGGTAAGTACATCTCTGACAGTACAGACCAGCCATGTCCGAGGCCGACAGAGCGTGTTCTCCCCTTGAGATCCTGTGCCAGCAGATGGCGGCACTCACTGAGGCTGTCCAAAAGCTACAAGTGGGATATACCCAAATTGACAGCCGCTTGCAACAACTGACAGGGCCGTCTCCCCCCGCAGCCGGTAACCTTGCCACTTTCAGTGGGGTTCCCCCATCTGCAGCACCTACCAACCCCACAGTTGTCATGGCCACTCCAGAACCCAGGGTCCCTATACCAGAACGGTTCTCGGGTGACCGCAAGAAATTTAGGGCTTTCAAGAATGCCTGCTCCCTATATCTGGCCCTTCAACCCAGAACCTTCTCTTCGGAGGTAGTGAAAGTGGGGTTCATTATCTCTCTCCTGGCCGAGGAACCCCAGGCCTGGGCCCATAGTCTAATGGAGCAAAGGAACCCTGTACTAAACTCTGTGGATACATTCTTTGAAAGCATGGGCCAGCTTTAGAAGGGGGCCACGGCCGAGACCACCCTACACAACCTTTCCCAAGGCCGGAGGCCGGTTGAGGACTATACAGCGGAATTCCGGAAATGGTTAGCCGACACCGGCTGGAATGAGCCAGCCCTCAAATATCAATTCCACCAAGGACTATCTGACACCCTCAAGGACGAACTAGCCCGGATTGACGTCCCGGATGCCCTGGAAGATCTTATACAAGCAGTCACCAAGATTGACCGGCGCTTGCGGGAAGCCGCGCTGAATGCTTTCAGTCACCTCGTCCCAGTTGGATGCTGCCCAAACCAGGCCCTGCCCAGTCCTCTTTCCATGCTCCACCTGGGGTCACTCCCGGAGTCGAACCCATGCAGTTAGGTCTCGTCCGCGCTCCTTTGACCCCGGAAGATCGTTTACGTAGGCGACAGGGCAACCTGTGCCTTTACTGTGGAAACTCCGGACACTTCCTCCGCACCTGCCCCATAAGGCCTAGTAAGTCCTCCCATAATCCCAACTTTAACTTCCAAGTCTCCAGGTTCTCTCAAACTTACATCGTCCTCTTTATCTCCCTACAGTTAACGGAAAGGGCGGTCCGCCTCCCGGCCATAGTTGATTCCGGGGCCTGCAGCTGCTTCTTGGCTTCCGCTCTCGCTGCCAGGCTTTATCTCCCTCTTGTCCCCAAGAAGCAGTGCCTACAGGTTCATATAGCCAATGGATCCCTTCCCCGTTCCGGCTTAATCACCTGTGAAACTGGTCTCATCCCGGTCACCACTGATTCTGGTCATCGAGAACTTCTCTGCCTGGATATCATTCCATCCCCCATGTTTCCCATCATCTTGGGGCTCCCCTGGCTACAAACACACGAACCCTTAATTAATTGGCGGACGAAAGAGGTCTCCTTCCCTTCCCAATACTGCGCCCAAAACTGCTCTGCTCCAACCCCCGCTACCTGTTCCGCCCTAGTACCAGTGCCCGATAACCTGAAACACGTACCACCTGTCTACCTCGAGTTCAAGGATGTCTTTGACAAACAACAAGCCGACCGCCTACCGCCTCACCGGCCCTATGATTGCCCCATAGACCTCCTACCCGGGGCCGCGGTCCCTTTCGGCCGTATCTTCCCACTATCCGAAACCGAGCTGAAAACCCTCAAGACCTACATCGACGAAAACGTAGCCAAAGGATTCACCGTCCCTCTTCTTCACCGGCTGGAGCCGGTATTTTCTTCGTTAAAAAGAAGGATGGCTCACTGAGACCCTGTATTGACTACAGAGAAATTAACAAAATCACTATTAAAAACAGGTACCCGCTTCCCCTCATCCCCGAATTATTCCAGCGCTTCCGGTCAACAAGGATCTTTTCTGAACTTGATCTTCGCGGGGCTTACAATCTCATAAGGATCAGGGCGGGTGATGAGTGGAAGACCGCTTTTAGATCAAGATTCGGTCACTACGAGTACCTCGTTATGCCTTTCGGGCTCTGCAATGCCCCGGCAACATTCCAGCATTTGGTAAACGATATTTTCCGTAGGTACCTAGATGACTTCTTGGTGGTCTATCTCGATGACATTCTCATCTTCTCCGCCACTCCCGAGCTTCACCAGACACACGTCAGACTGGTCCTCACCATCCTTAGGCAACACAGGCTCTACCTCAAAGCGGAGAAATGTGAATTTGAAAAAAACACCGTGCAATTCCTAGGATTCATTATCTCCACCAACGGGGTCGCAATGGACCCACAAAAGGTTCAAGCCATCCAGGATTGGCCAGCTCCCAAGGACAAAAAGGGAGTCCAGAGGTTCATCGGGTTTGCCAACTTTTACCAACGTTTCATCGTTGGTTTCTCCTCCATTGTGGCACCAATTACTCTATTAACCCACCAACACAACCAGTTCCATTGGTCTCCTGAGGCCCAGGCGGCCTTCGCCCAGTTGAAATCCCTGTTCTCTTCCGCCCCAATTCTACGGCACCCAGATCCCGCACTGCCCTTTGTGCTGGAGGTGGATGCCTCCGAGACAGCTCTCGGGGCTATCCTCTCCCAGCGCCAGGGCGCCAAGGCCCTTCTTCACCCGGTGGCCTTTGCCTCTCGGAAATTGAGCCCTCCGGAGAGGAACTATGATGTGGGAGACAGGGAACTGTTGGCTATTAAGTTTGCCCTTGAAGAATGGCGGTATCTCTTGGAGGGGGCATCTCACCCTGTCATGGTCTGGACCGACCATAAAAACCTTGAATATCTGAGAACAGCCAAACGTCTCCGACCCAGGCAGGCCAGATGGGCCCTTTTCTTTTCAAGGTTCAACTTTCTCATTGCGTATAGACCGGGCTCTAAAAATGGAAAGGCGGACGCGCTCTCCCGCATGTTCCTAGAAACTACTCAGGAAACGGAACCCAGCACCATTTTGTCCCCCCAAAACTTTTACTTAATCACTGAAGTAGATCTCATGACTGCCATCAAGACCGCCACCAGGCACAACCCAGTTCCCACCAACCTTTCCCTGGTTGAACATAACAACCTACTCTGGTCCGAGGGAAAAGTTTTCGTTCCCCAAGGAACAAGGCCATTAGTACTCAAGACCTTCCATGACCACAAACTGGCAGGCCACTTCGGGTCAAAGAAGACCACTGAACTTGTCTCCCATTCATTTTGGTGGCCTGGCTGGATACGAGATTGCAAGGATTATGTTGCTTCCTGCATTCCGTGCCAACGCAGCAAAGGACCAAAGGCCAAATCATGGGGGCTACTAAAACCTCTACCCATTCCCGAACGCCCATGGGCGGAGGTCTCTATGGATTTCATTGTGGAGTTACCCCCTTCAAAGGAATTCACCACCATCTTTGTCATTATTGACCGGCTCTCCAAAATGGCACACTTCATACCTTTTGGTTGGCACTCCTTCTGCTTCCACCACTGCTGATGTGTTCTTTGGGGAAATTGTGAGGCTGCATGGGGTACCCAAAAGCATCACCTCGGACAGAGGTACGCAGTTCACTTCAAGGTTCTGGAAAGAGTTGTGCAAGTCTTTGGAAATTAAGGTCTGCCTTTCCTCCGCATATCACCCTCAAAGCAATGGGCAGACGGAAAGGACCAACCAGACCTTAGAACAGTACCTCCGGTGCTTCTGCTCTGATTCTCAAAGTGACTGGTCAACCCTGCTGCCATACGCTGAGTTTGCGTACAATAACTCTATCCACTCCGCCACCCAACAGACACCTTTCTGGGCGAACTTCGGCTTCCACCCCTCATTTCTCCCTGAATCACCCCCGGAAACTTCAGTCCCGGCAGCCCAGGACCATGTGGAGTCTCTACAAAACAACTTCCAAAAACTGCAAGAGTTAATGCAAGAGGCCCAGGACGGGTACAGCAAATACTACAATAAAGGGAGGAAAGAGAATCCGGCTTTCAGGGTCAACGAAGAGGTCTGGCTATCTTCCACCAACTTAAAATTGCCCGTTTCTTCCCACAAATTGGGGCCGAAGTTCATCGGCCCATTCAAGATAAAAAGGGTTGTGAACCCTGTGGCCTTTGAACTCGAGCTTGCCCAGAGTTATAGGATCCATCCGGTCTTTCACGCTTCCTTGCTGAAGCACGTCACTCCCAGTCCCTTCCCTGGTAGGGAAGAACCACCTCCACCACCTATTCTAATTGAGGGCGAGAAGGAGTTTGAGGTGGAAGAAATTTTAAGCTGCAGGAAGATGGGCAGACAGCTTCAGTACCTAATCAGGTGGAAGGGTTACCCCCCTGAGGACAATTCGTGGGAACCTTCAAGGAACCTGCACGCCCCACGCTTAATTCGGGCATTTCACCAAGCTCACCCAGAGCTGATGGCCAGTTTGGGTGTCCAGAGGCCACCCCTCGGGGGGGGCACTATCAGGAGAGCAGCGCCGGATGGACGGCCCGCTCTCCAGTGCGCTTGCGCGTGGGCTCGGCGCTCCAGCGCATGCGCACTCGCGGCTCGGTGGTCCGGCGCTCGCGCATGCGCACTGGCGCACACCTGGCGGCAATGACGCACAATTAGCGTCACTCTGGCGCCTATAAAAGCTGCCTGACACACAGGCACTTTGCTGGTCTGTCTTTCCAGCTTTAGTGCCTGTGTGTCCTGTGTCCCCAAAGTTACCTGATCTGTCTTCCTGTGTTTGACCCGGATTGCCTGACGTTCCTGCCCTTCTCCTGTGTTTGACCCCCTGGCCTGTTAAAACGACTCTGCTGCTGCTGCCTCTGTGTTTGACCCGGATCTCCTGACTTTTCTGAATTCTCCTGTGGTTGACCCTCTGGCCTGCCCTACGGACTTTTCTGAACTCTCCTGTGTTTGACCCTCTGGCCTGCCCTACGGACTTTGCTGAATTCCCCTGTGTTTGACCCCCTGGCCTGTCTCAAAGGACTTTGCTGAAACCTCCTGTGTTTGATTCTCTGGCTTGCCTGCTGAACTCTCCTGTGTTTGACCCTCTGGCTTGTCCAAACAGTCTCTGCCGAATCTCCCGGTGTTTGATACCCAGCCGGGTGTTTGGTACCTGCCTCCTTACCCCGCCATCTGCCGGCCTGCCCGGGCCAGGTCATCACCTCCTCCAGCCTCCCTACCGGTTCTGCTTACTTGACGGAGGTGACCTGTGCCTCCTGGTGCCATTTGCTCCCTGTCCCATCTCCAGGGGGCAGACTGCGCTGGGTCGCAAGGGTGAACCGCTCTCGGCATCTCGGCCTCGGTAAGTACATCTCTGAGCTCAGAGCAGACTGGATCAGCACAGGTAAGCTGGGTCATCAGAACAGGCCGGGTCGGATATCAGGCTGGCAGCAAGGTACAAGAGGGTTAGGCAGAAGAGTGGTCACAAACAAGCCAAGGTCGTGGGCAGGCAGACAGATGAATAGTTACAGGCAGGCCGGGTCAATACAGGTCAAAAGGTATCAGGATCAGGTTACAGTCACCACAACGCTGTAGAGCAGACAGCGGGGACCGTCTGCTCAGGCCGGATTTAAATAGGCTACCTGGCGCCAACAAGAGCGCGCACCTGTCTACCTGTGCACGCGCCCATGCGTGGCCGCACACGAGCATGCGCACCGGCGCGCATGCGCAGTGGTGCACGTGGGCCAGGGCGGCCAGGGTTCAGGTTTCTGGCAGGATCTTCATGACACAGGCAATTACCACCAAAAAGGAGTCCCTTCACCCTGACGGGGCCTCGAGATCGCGGGTGGAGGCTCCCAGACTATTACCACAGAAAAGGAGTCCCTTCACCCCGGCGCGGCCTCTAGATCACGGGTGGAGGCTCCCAGGCAGTTACCACCGAAAAGGAGTCCCTTCACCCTGACGGGGCCACGAGCTCGCGGGTGGAGGCTCCAAGACAATTACCACCGAAAAGGAGTCCCTTCACCCTGTCGCGGCCTCGAGCACGCGGGTGGAGGCTCCAAGACACTACCACCGAAAAGGAGTCCCTTCACCCGACACGGCCTGGAGTTTGCGGATGGAGGCTCCAAGACAATTACCACTGTAAAGGAGTCCGTTCAGCGGACGTGGCCTCTAGATCGCGGGTGGAGGCTCCCAGACCATTACCACCGAATAGGAGTCCCTTCACCCCGAAGCGGACTCGAGCTTGCGGGTGGAGGCTCCCAGACAATTACCACCGAAAAGGAGTCCCTTCACCCTGACGGGGCCTCGAAATCGCGGGTGGAGGCTCCCAGACCATTTCCACCGAAAAGGAGTCCCTTCACCCTGACGCAGCCTCAAGATCGCGGGTGGAGGCTCCCAGACAATTACCACCGAAAAGGAGTCGCTTCACCCCGACGCGGCCTCTAGATCGTGGGTGGAGGCTCCCAGGCAATTACCACCAAAAAGGAGTCCCTTCACCCCGACGCGGCCTCTAGATCACGGGTGGAGGCTCCCAGACAATTACCACTGAAAAGGAGTCCCTTCACCCTGGCGCGGCCTCGAGCACGCGGGTGGAGGCTCTAGGACAATTACCACCAAAAAGGAGTCCCTTCACCCAACGCGGCCTGGTGTTTGCGGATGGAGGCTCCAAGACAATTACCACTGTAAAGGAGTCCGTTCATCGCACGCGGCCTCTAGATCGGGGGTGGAGGCTCCCAGACAATTACCACCAAAAAGTATTCCTTCACCCCGACGTGGCCTCTAGATCGCGGGTGGAGGCTCCCAGACAATTACCACCGAAAAGGAGTCCCTTCACCCCGACGCGGCCTCGAGCTTGCGGGTGGAGGCTCCCAGACAATTACCACCGAAAAGGAGTCCCTTCGCCCTGACGCGGCCTTGATTTTGCAGGTGGAGGCTCCCAGACAATTACCACGAAAAGGAGTCCATTGACCCAGATGTGGCCTCGAGCTTGCGGGTGGAGGCTCCAAGACAATTACCACCAAAAAGGAGTCCCTTCACCCTGACGCGGCCTCGAGCTTGCGGGTGGAGGCTCCAAGACAATTACCACCGAAAAGGAGTCCCTTCAACCGGACGTGGCCTCGAGCTTGCGGGTGGAGGCTCCCAGACAACTCCCACCGAAAAGAAGTCCCTTCACCCTAAAGCGGCCTTGAGCTCGCGGGTGGAGGCTCCCAGACAACTCCCACCGAAAAGAAGTCCCTTCACCCTAAAGCGGCCTCGAGCTCGCGGGTGGAGGCTCCCAGACTATTACTACTGAAAAGGAGTCCCTTTACCCAGACGCGGCCTCTAGATCGCGGGTGGAGGCTCCCAGGCAATTACCACCGAAAAGGAGTCCCTTCACCCCCGACGCGGCCTCTAGATCGCGGGTGGAGGCTCCCAGACAATTACCACTGAAAAGGAGTCCCTTCACCCTGGCGCGGCCTCGAGCACGCGGGTGGAGGCTCCCAGACAATTACCACCAAAAAGGAGTCGCTTCACCCCGACGCGGCCTCTAGATCGTGGGTGGAGGCTCCCAAGCAATTACCACCAAAAAGGAGTCCCTTCACCCCGACGCGGCCTCTAGATCGCGGGTGGAGGCTCCCAGACAATTACCACTGAAAAGGAGTCCCTTCACCCTGGCGCGGCCTCGAGCACGCGGGTGGAGGCTCTAGGACAATTACCACCGAAAAGGAGTCCCTTCACCCAACGCGGCCTGGTGTTTGCGGTTGGAGGCTCCAAGACAATTACCACTGTAAAGGAGTCCGTTCATCGCACGCGGCCTCTAGATCGGGGGTGGAGGCTCCCAGACAATTACCACCAAAAAGTATTCCTTCACCCCGACGTGGCCTCTAGATCGCGGGTGGAGGCTCCCAGACAATTACCACTGAAAAGGAGTCCCTTCGCCCTGACGCGGCCTCGATTTTGCAGGTGGAGGCTCCCAGACAATTACCACGAAAAGGAGTCCATTGACCCAGATGTGGCCTCGAGCTTGCGGGTGGAGGCTCCAAGACAATTACCACCAAAAAGGAGTCCCTTCACCCTGACGGGGCCTCGAGATCGCGGGTGGAGGCTCCCAGACTATTACCACAGAAAAGGAGTCCATTCACCCCGGCGCAGCCTCTAGATCACGAGTGGAGGCTCCCAGGCAGTTACCACCGAAAAGGAGTCCCTTCACCCTGACGCGGCCTCTAGATCGCGGGTGGAGGCTCCCAGACAATTACCACCGAAAAGGAGTCCCTTCACCCTGACGCGGCCTCGAGCTTGCGGGTGGAGGCTCCAAGACAATTACCACCGAAAAGGAGTCCCTTCAACCGGACGTGGCCTCGAGATTGCGGGTGGAGGCTCCCAGACAACTCCCACCGAAAAGAAGTCCCTTCACCCTAAAGCGGCCTTGAGCTCGTGGGTGGAGGCTCCCAGACAACTCCCACCGAAAAGAAGTCCCTTCACCCTAAAGCGGCCTCGAGCTCGCGGGTGGAGGCTCCCAGACTATTACTACTGAAAAGGAGTCCCTTTACCCAGACGCGGCCTCTAGATCGCGGGTGGAGGCTCCCAGGCAATTACCACCGAAAAGGAGTCCCTTAACCCCAACATTTCCGACATTTTCCGAGGCTCCGTCTGGCCAGGCATGCACAGAACGGCAGAGGGTCCCCGCAGCACCCTGTTCGTAAGTAGGAGTGGTTCGTTAGTCACGGACCCCCTGTACCTGAATTGGATATTTTTTAAAATCAGAGTTTAGCATCACTTCTTTACCATCTAACAAAAAAGGAGAATGATTGACCGGCTATTAGGGGATGGAGGAGGCCATATTCTTTTCTTTATTTCATGACACTAAATATATAATTTTTTAAATAATCCATACAGATCCACTACTCCATGTCACTGTAATTTATTTTTAATTAAATAATTTCCTTGTCACATCCTCTGTTAACTCCTGAACCCCTCCCTTTCCCCTCACTCCTGTTTATTTGAAAAAAAAAATGTGTGTGTATATATATATATATATATATATATATATATATATATATATATAATATATTGTAAACATAGATAAGATAAGGATATGATAGGATAGCATGTATGTTTAGTCTTGTTTACAAAAAATACACACACTATATCTATCTATATATATATATATATATATATATATATATATATATATATCTATGTACAGATCTATATATAGATTATATATTATTATTATGTATAGAGAGAGATGCACACACATTTTAGTTAATGACCTTGTAAAGTATTTTCCATGAAATTTTCTCTGTATGTTTCTGCCTCCTTCTGTCATCCTCCATTAACCTTTTCCGATCCGCGCTATAGCCGAATAACGGCTACAGCGCGGACCTGCTTTGCCTGGAGTATGTCTATTGTGCTATACAGAGCTTCAGGACGAACTGGATCCTTCCTTAAATTCCAGGAAGAGATCGTCAGAGCCCTTCTGTTTCCAGACGGTGCTCCACCTCACCTTCCCCAACCAAATGCAGTAAGCCGGTTGCATGAGAGGCATTTTCCTTATGTCCTCCCGAGTACCCCTACCCAACGAGCCCACCAAAGAAGATGTGTCTGCAGCAAGTGCGGAAATAGGCGTGACACCCGCTATTTTTGTCCCTCCTGTCCTGACAATCCTGGTCTTTGCATTGCTAAATGTTTTGAATGCTACCATACACTAGTTGAGTTTTAGCGTAGGGTACAGCATTGCATAGACTAGGCACACGTTCACAGGGTCTCCCAAGATGCCATCGCATTTTGAGAGACCCAAACCGCTGGAACTGTTACAACAGTTACATTAGCACTGTTACAGTTACAATAAAAGTGTAAAACCAAAAAAAAAAACACAAAAAATATATAAAATATAAAAACCAAAAATAGTTGACATTTTATTGTACTCTCTCTCTCTCTATTCTCTCTCTATTGTTTTGCTCTTTTTAACTGTATTCTATTCTGCAATGTGTTATTGTTATTATGTTTTATCATGTTTTGCTTTTCAGGTATGCAATTTTTTTATACTTTACTGTTTACTGTGTTTTATTGTTAACCATTTTTTTGTTTTCAGGTACACCATTCAGCTGCAGAGTGGATTTATTTATCTTGACAGCAACAGCGTTTGCTCCCACGATACATAAAGCCGTGACTCCAGCGCTGTCGGAGGTCATTTCACCACCACAGTTAAAAAAAGAGCATATATGCCGAAGCATGGGGGCAGCAGGGGAGGAGGAGCAATTTTGCTCCTACCTTTTGCGGGAGTATGCCCCCATGCTTCGGCATATATATATTTTAGGCACAGATTGCATTAAAAAATTTGTTATTTTTTACTATGTTTGTTTTTTTTGTATTTGCTTTGCAGGTATGGTAAGTCTTACTGTTATACTGTAATGTTACTTTGTTTTATTGTTAACCATCATTTGCTTAGCAGGTACGCCATTCAGTTGCAGCGCGGATTTATTTATCTTGACAGCAACAGCGTTTGCTCCCACGATACATAAAGCTGTGACTCCAGCGCTGTAGGAGGTGATTTCACCACCACAGTTAAAAAAAAAGAGCATATATGCCGAAGCATGGGGGCAGCAGGGGCGGAGGAGCGATTTGCTCCTACCTTTTGCGGGAGGATGCCCCTATGCTTCGGCATATATAAACGGTGCATGTATGCCCATCATTAGAAGTGGGTGGATGAAGGGAGGCATTCTAATGGTGGGCCTACCCACCGATCAATCGCTTTTTTTCGTTCAGCCCAGAGGCTGCATGAAAAAAAAGATTACAATATATGGCCAACAAGACCAGCAACTTACTGGTATGTTGCTGGACTTTGAGTGGTTATACCAGAATGATGCCTGCAGGTTTAGGTATCATCTTGGTATCATTCTTTTCAGCCAGCGGTCGGTAAAAGAAATCCTAGCAGCTAATTAGCCTCTAGACTGCTTTTATAAGCAGTGGGAGGGAATGTCTCCCCCCCCCCCCACCATCTTCCATGTTTTTCTCTGGCTCTCCTGTCCCAACAGGGAACCTAAGAATGCAGCCGGTAATTCGGCCAGCTGACCATAGAGCTGATCAGAGACCAGAATGGCTCCAATCATCTCTATGGCCTAAGAAACTGGAAGCTACGAGCATTTTATGACTAAGATTTCGCCGGATGTAAACAGCGGCATTGGGAAATTAGGAAAGCATTTTATCACACCTATCTTGGTGTGGTCAGAAGCTTTGAGGGCAGAGGAGAGATCTATAGTCTAATAGACCCAAATTTTTTCAAAAAAGAGTACCTGTCACGAGTGGTGGGACAAGGTATTTCAGTGCCCAGGGCGAGGATGCCAAAATGCGCCCCCCCCCCCCCCCCGGCGCCGAGCATGGGGTGGAGCTAGTAGAAGCATTTGCAGCACACAAAAACATATGTGATGGTTGTGGATAGCGGAGAGCTTCAGTATTACTATTTACATTTGTGATTGCTAACTAATGAGTAACTTGGCTGCCCAAGGGTGATGTTTGAAGATTATAAATTGTGCTCTAGAACTAATTGAAGCTGATCTTGGTCCTGCTTGAAAACCTCCTTCGATCTTGCATTCTGACAGTGGAGGAGTCCTGCTATCAGAGTACAACAGTACAGAGGGGGGATTCCTCCATCCACCTTGTTTGAGTGGATGCATGGATATGTTCAGCCTGCTGGAAAAAAATAAAAATAGCATGTACTAGGGTTGCACTGATACAGATATCGGTGCTGATACTAAGCATTTGCACGAATACTTGTACTCATTCAAATGCTCTGATACCTAAAACCAATATTTTGCATTGTGATTTGAGCTCATACAAAATTAATGTGCTCAAATCCCACTGTAAAGAATTGCATACACTACAGTGAGATTCCTGTTCGAATCACATGTGGTTTCCCACAGAGTTCTTGTGTGAGCCTAGGCTTGTCATAGTGACTTCAGCCTGGGATCACATAGGAGCAGTGCCTGAAACCATATGTAAAAAAAGATCTCTCTAAACCTAAGCCCTCTTCAGGATCTAGTGACTAATGACCAATTGCCCTCCCTCGATACTATTAAAGAGACTTACAATGCCTCCTCCTTGGACCACTTTGCATTGTACAAAACAGATATTGGCACAACCCCAGTGTGTGCCCAGCTTTATACAATGTTTCAGAGTGTTAACGATATATAGGTGTTATATAGATAACAGGGAAAACATTTGTCAGTGTTAGTACTCATGCAAAAGAACACTATGCTGTAGGTAAGCATACACTATACAATCTGATCGTGCAGAGATTGTACAATCTCCTTTAGATTTACCAAAACTTTGTAATATATGGACAAACCTAAACATTTATTTGTAGTATCCAATTAGGCGGGCCTTTGTACTACATAGTTGGTGGTGGATCCAAAAGATATTGTACAATCAGCTTATATAGTGTATGGATCAGTTTTTTTATTTTATTTATCAGTCCATGTCCGATAAAAAAAAAACTGAGCACATCCTTCCATCCATGGCCAGCTTTATTAGCTCCTATGTAAAATCCCTGTTGTTTTCTTATGCCTGGGGAGCCCACCAAGCATCCATGTACATGAGTTCTTTAGGGTCCATTCACATGCAGTGCAGACATGTGTGTCCTGTGCAGGGCTCTCTTTTATCAGTACCAGGGGCGGATCCAGAGTCTAGTCTCGGGAGGGGCACTGCGGGCAATTTATCGGGGCAATGGCTGGTGTTGGCACTTTCATCATCACGGCACCATGGTTGTTATGGTGTCAGGATGATTAAAGCGCATTATTTCTATTATTACATTGTAATATAAAATGAAATAGTTCAACTCACCATAATGCAGAATCAGTGGGAGCCCCTAGTGTGTCACTTTCCAAGTCGACCTGCCTTCAGATGCAGCTTGTCTCTTGCCACGTCACCTGCCACACATTGCGGATTACACTTGCCACGTCACCTGCCACATGTTGCTGATTGTCACTTGCCACGTCACCTACCACATGTTCCTGATTGTCACTTGCCACGTCACCTGCCACACAATGCGGATTACACTTGCCACGTCACCTTCCACATGTTCCTGATTGTCACTTGCCACGTCACCTGCCACACAATGCGGATTACACTTGCCACGTCACCTACCACATGTTCCTGATTGTCACTTGCCAAGTCACCTGCCACACATTGCGGATTACACTTGCCACGTCACCTGCCACACATTGCGGATTACACTTGCCACGTCACCTGCCACATGTTGCTGATTGTCACTTGCCACATCACCTACCACATGTTCCTAATTGTCACTTGCCACGTCACCTGCCACACAATGTGGATTACACTTGCCACGTCACCTACCACATGTTCCTGATTGTCACTTGCCAAGTCACCTGCCACACATTGCGGATTACACTTGCCACGTCACCTGCCACACGTTGCGGATTACACTTGCCACGTCGCCTGCCACATGTTGCTGATTGTCACTTGCCACGTCACCTACCACATGTTCCTGATTGTCACTTGCCACGTTACCTGCCACACGTTGCGGATTACACTTGCCACGTTACCTGCCACACGTTGCGGATTACACTTGCCACGTCGCCTGCCACATGTTCCGGATTACACTTGCCACGGCTACCACATGTTGCTGATTGTCACATCACCTGCCAGGCTGCCACATGTTGCTTAATGTCATTGGCCTGCTAAGGTGCAGATTGTCAAGTGAAGGCAGGCAGCAGAGAGATGATGTAATCTCTCTGCTCCCCGCGGCTGTACAGTGAGGGCGGAACTGCAGTGATGCAGGGCGGGCGGTGAGAGATGATGTCATCTCTCTGCTCTCCGCCCGCCGGCTCACTGACTGGCCAGTCTCTCTGCTCTCCGCCCGCCGGCTCACTGACTGGCCAGTCTCTCTGCTCACCTGCAGACCGGCCCGCCCCCTCACTCGACGTCTGCCCTGCATGCCCGCACACTCACCTGGTGACCCCCCCCCCCTCACTCACCCGCCGACCTACCCGCCGCTAAGGCTCTCTCTCACCTGGCTAACCCCGCTGACTGGTCCGCCAGCCCCGAACGCTCATTAACTGGCCCGCCGCACACTAGCACTCCCGTCCGCTCACTCATCCTCTGACTAGCCTGCCAATCACAGGATTTCTCGGAGGGGGCAATTGCCCCGTTGCCCCCCCCTGGATCCGCCCCTGATCAGTACAGCGTGTGTATCCCTGTGCCAGCTTCCTATTTACTTCTATTGGGACCTGAACCTGTATGTCATATTAGGATACAGCCTCATGTCCCAGTAGAAATGAATGGGGTGCTGGCATGGGGATACAGCCCTGCATGGGAGACGCATTGTTTGCACCCCTTGTGAATGTGCATGTATTAACAATAGAATGTGAAAGAACAGTTGTCTTCACAGAAATGAACAGAGATATGAAGCCTGAAAATGTTACCTGTTAGCTGAGAGACAGAGGAGAGAACACCACTCAGTTTTGGCTGTGCAGCAATAGGGGGGGGGGGGGGGCGAGGGGGAGGACACAGGGGGGGTCACTATACAGTGGAGTAATGGAGTCTGAGATGTCCATAGCAGGGATGGATAAGAACAGACATCTGACACTGTAAGAGATAAGGCAGGAGAGAGATAGATATGACTGGAGAGGGAGGAGAGAAGCCGCTGTCCAGGCAAGGAGAGGAGCAGGTTAGTTCATCAAGAAAGCATGGACAACTGATGCCTTCCCAACCTGATGTGCCCGCCTGCTCCACTCTCCTGTCACTCAGACCATAGTACAGTGTACTGTGCAGGCAGGGGGCAGGTCTATTGCTACCATGTAGCCTACATGCAGGGAGAAAGCTGATCTCTGCCTGTTACATTCGGCAGCATGTTCTATGCTGGAACAGTTGTACCCAGCAAACTGCGCCCTCCTCCCACAGGAAATCACTCCGCCCAGGGCAGCTGTACGAAGCTGTGCAGTAAGAAGGACTAGGCATCTTCCGAAAATTGCCAAACCTAAACAGATGCAGGTGAAGTGTACGCCGCGCATGCGCAGTCGGTGTACGAGAAGATGCCGCACGCTCCAGATGCTCTCGCTACTCTGCAAGGGGAGTGTAACTAAGGGCGGGTCTATTATTACTCTAAGCAAGGGGCAACCCTTGATTACATTATTAATAATGACAAATCATTATTAATAATGACAAATCTGCCAGTTACAGTAACAATTGTCGCCCTTGGTTACAGACCCGCCCCTTACTTACACGCACGCCTTGCAGAGTAGCGCGAGCAGAGTAGCGCAAGCATCGGGAGCGTGCGGTAACGTCTCTGGTACACCGACATGTTAACTGCGCGTGCGCGGTGTACACTTCACTCGCATCTGTTTAGGTTCGGCAATTTCCAGAAGATGCCTAGTCCTTCGTACTGCACAAGCGATGCGCCTGCGCAGTACAGAGGGGTACTAATCCGGCAGGGGAACTTTCTCGGCAGGACACCGGCCCTGACTGTCACTACCTATTGCTATCATAGGGGATATTTACATTCCCTGAGATAACAATAAAAATGATAAATAACAAATGAAAGGAACAGTTTAAAAATAAGATAAAAAAAGCAAAAAAAATAATAAAGAAAAAAAAAAGCACCCCTGTCCCCCCTGCTCTCGTGCAAAGGCGAACGCAAACGTCGGTCTGGCGTCAAGTGTAAACAGCAATTGAACCATGCATGTGAGGTATCGCTATGCAGGTCAGATCGAGGGCGGTCATTTTAGCAGTAGACCTCCTCTGTAAATCTAAAGTGGTAACCTGTAAAGGCTTTTAAAGGCTTTAAAAAATGTATGTAGTTTGTAGTTTTGCCACTGCACGTTTGTGCGCAATTTTAAAGCATTTCGTATTTGGTATCCATGTACTTGGCCTAAGATCATCTTTTTTATTTCATCAAACATTTGGGCAAAATAGTGCATTAAAATGTAAAAAAGTGTGTTTTTTCCCCCAAAAATGTGTTTTTAAAAATCGCTGCGCAAATACTGTGTGAAAAAAAAAATTAAACACCCACCATTTAATCTGTAGGACCTTTGCGTTAAAAAATATATAATGTTTGGGGGTTCAAAGTAATTTTTTTTTTCATGTAAACAAAAAGTGTCAGAAAGGGCTTTGTCTTCCAGTGGTTAGAAGAGTGGGTGATGTGTGACATAAGCTTCTAAATGTTGTGCATAAAATGCCAGGACAGTTCAAGCCCCCCCCCCCCAAATGACCCCATTTTGGAAAGTAGACCACCGAAAAGGAGTCTTTTCACCCTGACGCAGCCTCAGGCTCGTGGGTGGAGACTCCAAGACAATTCCCACCGAAAAGGAGTCCCTCCACCCCAATACGGCTTCTAGATCGCGGGTGGAGGCTCCCAGGCAATTACCACCAAAGAAGTTCCTTAACCCCAACATTTCCGACATTTTCCGACATTTTCCAAGGCTCCGTCTGGCCACGCATGCGCAGAACGGCAGAGGGTCCCCGCAGCACCCTGTTCATAAGTAGGAGTGGTTCGTAAGTCAGGGACCCTGAATTGGGAATTTTTTAAAACCAGAGTTTAGCATCACTTCTTTATCATCTAACAAAAAAGGAGAGTGATTGACCGGCTATTAGTGGATGGAGGAGGCTTATTTTTTCTTTTTTTCATGACCCTAAATATATAATATTTTAAAAACCTTATACAGATCCACTACTCCATGTCACTGTAATAAATTTTTTAATTTAAATCATTTCCCTGTCACATCCTCTGTTAACTCCTGAACCTCTCCCTTTCCCCTCACTTCTGTTTGTTTGAAAAAAAATAAAAATAAAATGTCATATATATATATATATATATATATATATATATATATATATATATATATATTTATATATTAGGGTTGTCCTGATACCGATACTAGTATCGGTATCGGGACCGACACTGAGCATTTGTGCGAGTACTTGTTCAAATGCTCCCAATGCCAGATCCGATACCCGGGAAAGCTACCCGGCGCAACCGGAAGTCAGCGGGCGGAACAGCGGAAGTGATGCTCCATGTCGACGTCGGCGGTTGGACATCCCGACACCCATCTTGGTACACCCTGCACTCGGTCGCAGTAAGCCAGCAGCGGACATCTTGTTACACCCAGCCCATATAGTTCAGGCTGGGTGTAACAAGATGGTCGCTGCTGCTTTTATGCGGCCAAGTGCAAGGAGTACCATGAGGGCCCATCGCAGGCAGTCCATCAGTGCTCATAAATGTCACCTATCAGTGCCCAATGTCCATAAGTGCCGCTCATCAGTGCCAGCCACCTGTCAGTGCCAGCGCCACCTATCAATGCCATCTATCAGTGCCAGCCACCTGTCAGTGCACCTGTCAGTGCCAGGCACCTGTCAGTTCCCACCATCTGTCAGTGCCAGCCACCTGTCAGTGCCCACCACCTGTCAGTGCCCACCATCAGTGACACCTGTCAGTGCCAGCCACCTGTCAGTGCTCACCATCAGTGTATCTGTCAGTGTCAGCCACCTGTCAGTGCCCGCCATCTGTCAGTACCACCTGTCAGTGCCAGCCACCTGTCAGTGTCCACCATCAGTGCCACCTGTCGGTGCCAAACACCTGTCAGTGCCCACCATCAGTGCCATCTGTCAGTGCCAGCCACCTGTCAGTGCTTGCCATCTGTCAGTGCCCACCACCTGTCAGTGCCAGCCACCTGTCAGTGCCCACCATCTGTCATCTGTCAGTACCACCTGTCCGTGTCAGTGCCCACCATCTGTCAGTACCACCTGTCCGTGCCAGCCACCTGTCAGTGCCCACCATCAGTGCCACCTGTCAGTGCCCGCCATCTGTCAGTGCTCATCAGTGCCACCTAATCTTATCAGTGCTCATTAGTGTCACCTAATCTGTAATGTGCTTTGAAAACTGTCACATGACATTAAAAAAAAGTATTGGTAATCGGTATCGGCAAGTACTTGAAAAAAAGTATCGGTACTTGTACTCGGTCTTAAAAAAGTGTATCGGGACGACCCTAATATATATATTGTAAACATAGATAAGATAAGGATATGATGGCATGTGTGTTTAGTCTTGTTTATAAAAAATACACACATACACACTATATATATATATATATAGATAGATAGATAGATAGATAGATAGATAGATAGATAGATAGATAGATAGATAGATAGATAGATAGATACAGATCTATATATAGATTATATTATTATTATATAGAGAGAGAGACACACACACATTTTAGTTAATGACCTTGTAAAGTATTTTTCATGAAATTTTTTCTGTATGTTTCTGTCATCCTCCATTAACCTTTTCCGATCCGCGCTATAGCCGAATAATGGCTACAGCGCGGACCTGCTTTGCTGGGAGTATGTCTATTGTGCTATACAGAGCTTCAGGATGGACTGGATCCTTCCTTAAATTCCAGGAAGAGATCGTCCAGAGCCCTTCTGTTTCCAGACGGTGCTCCACCTCACCTTCCCCAACCAAATGCAGTAAGCCGGCTGCATGAGAGGCATTTTCCTTATGTCCTCCCGAGTACCCCTACCCAACGAGCCCACCAAAGAAGATGTGTCTGCAGCAAGCGCGGATATAGGCGGACACCCGCTATTTTTGTCCCTCCTGTCCTGACAATCCTGGTCTTTGCATTGCTAAATGTTTTGAATGCTACCATACACTAGTTGAGTTTTAGCGTAGGGTACAGCATTGCATAGACTAGGCACACGTTCACAGGGTCTCCCAAGATGCCATCGCATTTTGAGAGACCCAAACCGCTGGAACTGTTATGCCCTGTACACACGGTCAGAAATTCCGACCACAAAATCCGTCTGATTTTTTCCGACGGATTTTGTCCGACACTGGTGTTGCATACACACCGTCGGACAAAGTTTCGGAAAATCCGATCATTCTGAACTTGGTGACGTTCGTTGCGTACGACGGAACTATGTAGAGGCTAGTAGCCAATAGGTTTGGTCTCCTAATTTGATCTGAGCATGCGTGGCACTTTCTCCGTCGGAATTCTCTACACACGATCGGAAAAAGTCCGATCGGATTTTGTTGTCGGAGAATTTGAGAGCAGGATCCGACGGAAAAAGTCCGATGGAGCCCACACACGGTCGGATTTTCCGACAACATGGTCCGATCGGACATTTTCTGTCGGAATTTCCGACCGTGTGTACGGGGCATTACAACAGTTACATTAGAACTGTTACAGTTACAAAAAAAGTGTAAAACAAACAAAAAAAAAAGTAAAAAAAAAAACACAAAAAATATATAAAATATAAAAAACAAAAATAGTTGTAATTTTATTGTTCTCTCTCTCTCTCTCTATTCGCTATTGTTCTGCTCTTTGTTAGTGTATTCTATTCTGCAATGTTTTATTGTTATTATGTTTTATCATGTTTGCTTTTCAATTTTTTTTATACTTTACTGATTACTGTGTTTTATTGTTAACCATTTTTTTGTTTTCAGGTACGCCATTCAGCTGTAGAGTGGATTTATTTATTTTGACAGCAACAGCGTTTGCTCCCACGATACATAAAGCCACGACCCTAGCGCTGTCGGAGGTGATTTCACCACCACAGTTAAAAAAAAAAGAGCATATATGCTGAAGCATGGGGGCAGCAGGGGCGGAGGAGCGATTTGCTCCTACCTTTTGCGGGAGGATGCCCCCATGCTTCGGCATATATAAACGGTGCATGTATGCCCATCATTAGAAGTGGGTGGATGAAGGGAGGTATTCTAATGGTGGGCCTACCCACCGATCAATCTCCTTTTTTTCGTGCAGCCCAGAGGCTGCATGAAAAAAAAATTACAATATATGGCCAACAAGGACCAGCAACTTAGGCCGCGTACACACGAGCGGACTTTCCCGCGGGATTGTCCGCCGGACTAGAGTCCGCCGGACATTCCGACCGTGTGTGGGGCTCTGGTGGACTTTTTCCTCCCAAAAGTCCGGCGGACTAAGTTTTAAGTTTAGACTTAAAATTGTCCGCTGGACTCGGCAGCCCGGCGGACAATCCCGCCGTCTGTGTGCTAGTCCGCGGGACTTTTGAAATGAATGGACTTGCCTCACACACGGAGGAAAGTCTGTTCATTTAGAACGTGACTCCAGGTAGACGGGACTAGCGAAGGCAGTCAATGCACCCGCGCTAGCCCCGTCACCTGGTATGGATTTAAAGGGGAATCCGTACGCCGAAAAAAACGGCGTGGGGGTCCCCCCAAATCAATAGTAGACCCTTATCCGAGCACGCAGCCCGGCCGGTCAGGACATGGGGGGTGCCCTGCAGCCCCCCCACCCCAAAGCACCTTGTCCCCATGTTGATGAGGACAAGGGCCTCTTCCCGACAACCCTGGCCGTTGGTTGTCGGGGTCTGCGGGTGGTGGGCTTATCGGAATCCGGGAGCCCCCTTTAATAAGGGGGCCCCCAGATACCGGCCCCCCACCCTATGTGAATGAGTATGGGGTACGATGTACCCCTAACCATTCACCTAAGGAAAAAAGTGTAAATAAAAAAAACACATTTTTAAAATATTTTATTGCACAGCTCGGGGGGTCTTCTTCCGTCTTGGGGGATCTTCTCGTCGGACTCCTCTGTTATCTTCTGCTTTTTTACTAGCTCTTTCACTAGCGGAGGAGCCTGGCTTTCTTCTTTGTCGCGCCGCTGTCTGGGGGTCTTGTTCCGACTTTGGGGGTCTTCGGGGGTCTCTTCTGTTCTTCTTGCCGGGCCTCCGCTTTCTTCTTCCAGCTCTTTTATGAGCGGTGGCCCGGTCTGTGTTGCCGTCGCTGTCAACGCCACCTTCTCCTTCTTCTGCTTCTTTTTCTTCTTTCTTCTTCCGATGTTGACTCGTCGCTGTCTCCTGTTCTAATGGCTCCGCCGTGTTGCGCTGCCAGTTATATAGGGACAAGGGGTGGGTCGTCTGCTCATGTCACATGGTGACCCCACCCCCATATGATGTCACAGTCCTGGAGGATGCTGGGACTGTAACATCACAAGGGGGCGGGGTCACAGCTGTTTACTGTTTTAAATATTTTCAAGCTCATTTTTACTATATGTAATCTGTTTTTAGTGCTTGTTTAAGCACAAATAAAACCCCTGGTGCTTTCGTATTACACGATTTGGAGTTTTTTTCTTTTTTTGGTGACTTGCTGAGGACATTTGCAGTGAACCACTGAATAGCTCCTGTTAATAGGAGATTTCCAATACGAGATTCCTGATACGCCTGGAGGACCCCTGGGAGATCGGCACCTGGACATCTTTGGATGAGACTGTGACCTGAGTGTGACCCGCTTTCGCATTATCAGACCCCCCCTAAAAAAGGGGGTCACTGGGGATCCGGTAAGCCTCCACTTCTTATTGGGTTATAGGAATGATGGGATCTGCGTGGTCAAATTGTTAGTGATACTCCAAGTGGCATCACAGTTTTTTTCTATACACGCTAGCACATTTTCTTGATCTATCACGTTTTAATCACAATATATTTTGCCTTATATGTTTATGGACACTTACATGGATATTATTTATACATTCATTGATTATTTGTATTTGCACTAGCTAATAATCTTTCATTGATTATTTGTATCAGTGAACTTACTTTCACCCATTTTTCATGATATAATTTTGAGGTTGTTACGCATATTATATTTGTGAATATATTTGTTACTTTTGTGCACTTTATATTGAGCAATCATTTAGAGTTTTATGGTTTGAGCGCTGCACTTTCTTTTCTTCCTTATGTTCTTTGTGCCCGGTATCTGGGTTATAGTGTTCAGCTGCTTTGATTGAAGTTTTACTAAGCGCAGATTCTTTTACCTTTTTATCCACCATAGAGCAGTGCAGTGTGATGAGCTGCTGTAAAGTAACATGTAGTGCCTTCCTGTGCACTACAATACAGTGCAGCATGTCTGCATTTTACCGCGGCTCCAGGCTGCATTGCAGAGCACACAGGGCACATAGATAACAACTGTGTGACTGGCGTTCTTCAGTGCAGAAAAATGATATTCACCGTACTATGTGTGAACCGGCACAGAGCTTCTTCACACCGTGTCTATTTACTGCACAAAAACACACATGCATGGTGTGAACAGGGCACATAGAATACAATAGTTTCCTATGGGTTCTGCTTTACTATACATGTGTGGAGGTGTGCAGCAAAATGCAGCTCAATGGACATGATGTGAATAAGTCCTTCTTTAGTATTACAGCACTGGACGGTGCTCATGGGATACCCCCTTCAGTATAATGGAAGGACTTCTCACTGCCACTGCTGGAAGAATGAGGATACGCAACTTTCTTAAGTGCGGAAACAGGAAAATGTGTGGCAATAACACGGCTTTGTGATTTTTATTATAGGCTCTTGTTTGTATTTTCATTTCAGGAAATAATAAAAATATATATCTTTATAGCTCTTGTCAGTGGATTCATTTGGCTTCATATGGTTTTGCACATAGCAGCCCCCATCCTCCTCTTCCCCACAGGCTCTCCTGGCCCCTCCTTCCCCACAGCAAGCAGCTTTCTATGGGGGCACTCAATCTGCTGCTATGTGTGTCCATTCAGACACGGAGCCGCTTTTCAGCCCCGCACAATCTCCTCATTGGCTCACTGACTTTGATTGACAGCAGTGGGAGCCACACAGAAGGATTTTTATCTTAATGCATTAAAATAAAATAAAAACTTCTGACTTTACAACCGCTTTAAGCCTGATTTGTTTATATGCAATGGTCAGCAATGATAGATTCCTCCATCTGCACTGCAAGCAAGGTGAGATTTATAGAACACGTAAAGTGATTGTAAACCTCAGATATGAAATATAGAACACCACTGTGATGATCAAGTCCATGAGAGGAACCATATAAACCAATAAAGCAGTAGATTCCATTGGTTAAAGAGTGCAGTCCAAAGACATCCAGAGGATTAGATGGTACAGGGCAGACACACAAACACCTTCAGTGTCCCTCCACCTTCACTCTTATGCGCTCACCTCCACTTTGGACCTAATACAGCCATGCGCCTTCCACCTTAAGGGGTGTAAAATCCTCTAGTGGATGGTATTATCCTCTATGGGTACTTGCAATAGTGCACTGGTACACTCAGATCACATACATGGCATATAAAGGGTGTTGAAAAAAAGAAAACAAAAGAACCAGGATCAAACTTCCTTGTTGTGCACGCTGATGTCACTAGGCCCAGCACTGACGTGTTTCCTGACATGTCATGTGACTTCTTCAAAGGAAAAATTTCCCAGTGACATTCCAGGGATTTATATAATAAATGGTTAACTAATTTGTTTGGGTGGCATTTTCTTGTGACGCACCGCTACTTCCCATAGACTACTGTGCGGGTGCCATTTTATCATAGTCCTCCCATAAAAAAAGGCAGCAAGGGAGGAAGCCACTACTCAAATCTCATACTGGAACACCGGAAGTAAGATGTAAAAACGTTCAGTTCAGGCTATTGTAGATACAAGCTACATAAGACTACAGAGGGGGTAATAAGTACATAAATAAAAAATAAAGATAAGGGGCCAGCACGCACCCAGTACATAATAGATAGTGAAAGGGTAGATACGGGCACCATGTTTTTATAGCCTGCCACCTATTCACATATATTAAAATGCGGACTCCAATTTATAATAGTCCTAACATGCAGAGGTATGCAGGGACTAGCAGCGGCCAAGGCATAAAAAAAGTGGATAGAAACGGTAATAAATAAGAAAGATGGAAAACTAGGAGTTAATTAACTCAAATATTGTAAGCATGTTTATAGTACTAAAAAAGGTGTTACTATACCAATATCCAAGTGTTATTAAAGAGCTTGGGACATTAGATATTGATTAAATCCTTCAGCCCTAAAGGATTTGCCCCCTTAATGACCAGGCCATTTTTTGCGATACGGCACCGCGTCCCTTTAACTGACAATTGCGCAAACGTGCGATGCTGTACCCAAACAAAATTGATGTCTTATTTACTCACAAATAAAGCTTTCTTTTGGTGTCTTTTGATCACCTCTGCGGTTTTTATTTTTTGCACTATAAACAAAGAGCGAAATTTAAACATTTTTTTTGCTATAATACACATTTATTCATCAGTTTAGGCCAATATATATCCTTCTACATATTTTAAAAAAAAAATTGATAAATTGCAATAGGCATATATTTATTGGTTTGCGCAAAAGTTATAGCGTCTAAAAAAAGGGCATAGATTTATGGCATTTTTTTTTTTTTACTACCGGTAGTAATGGTGACAATATGCGATTTTTAGAAGGACTGTGAAATTGCGGTGGACAGATCGGACACTTTTGACACTTTTTTGGAACATTGACATTTATACAGCGATCAGTGCTATAAATAGCCCCTGATTACTGTATAAATGTCACTGGCAGGGAAGGGGTTAACACTAGGGGTGATCAAGGGGTTAAATGCGTTCCACCCCAACCAACCTGTTCCAGCCTGACATCCCAGTCTTTGCCACCCAGCTTGACGTCCCAGTCTCTGCCACCCAGCTTGACGTCCCAGTCTTTGCCACCCAGCTTGACGTCCCAGTCTCTGCCACCCAGCTTGACGTCCCAGTCTCTGCCACCCAGCTTGACGTCCCAGTGCCCGCCTTCCAGTCTGATGTCCCGCTGCCGGCCTTCCAGCCTGATGTTCCAGCCTTCCATTCTGATGTTCCAGCCTTCCAGTCTGATGTCCTAGCTATCCAGCCTGATGTCCCAGCCTTCCAGTCTGATGTCCTGGTGCCGGCCTTCCAGTCTGATGTCCCGCTGCCGGCCTTTCAGCCTGATGTTTCAGCCTTCAAGCCTGACGTCCCAGCCTTCCAGTCTGATGTCCTGGTGCCAGCCTTCCAGTCTGATGTCCCGCTGCCGGCCTTCCAGCCTGATGTTCCAGCCTTCAAGCCTGACGTCCCAGCCTTCCAGTCTGATGTCCTGGTGCCGGTCTTCCAGTCTGATGTCCCGCTGCCGGCCTCCCAGCCTGATGCTCCAGCCTTCCAGTCTGATGTCCTGGTGTCGGCCTTCCAGTCTGATGTCCCGCTGCCGGCCTCCCAGCCTGATGCTCCAGCCTTCCAGTCTGATGTCCTGGTGTCGGCCTTCCAGTCTGATGTCCCGCTGCCGGCCTTCCAGCCTGATGTTCCAGCCTTCCAGTCTGATGTCCTAGCTCTCCAGCCTGACGTCCCAGCCTTCCAGTCTGATGTCCTGGTGTCGGCCTTCCAGCTTGACGTCCCAGCCTTCCAGCCTGATGTTCCAGCCTGACGTTCCAGCCTTCCAGTCTGATGCCCCGCTGCCTGCCTACCAGTCTGATGTCCCGCTGGCTGCCTTCCAGTCTGATGTCCCGGCCTTCCAGTCTGATGTCCCGGCCCTCCAGTCTGATGTCCCACTGCCTGCCTTCCAGTCTGATGTCCCGGCTTCCCAGTCTGATGACCCGCTGCCGGCTTCCCAGTCTGATGACCCGCTGCCAGCTTCCCAGTCTGATGACCCGCTGCCTGTCTTCCAGTCTGTTGTCTCGGTGCCGGCCTTTCAGTCTGATGACCTGCTGCCAGCTTCCCAGTCTGATGACCCGCTGCCGACTTCCCAGTCTGATGACCCGCTTCCGGCTTCCCAGTCTGATGACCCGCTTCCGGCTTCCCAGTCTGATGACCCGCTGCCGGCTTCCCAGTCTGATGACCCGCTGCCGGCTTCCCAGTATGATGACCCGCTGCCGGATTCCCAGTCTGATGACCCGCTGCCGGCTTCCCAGTCTGATGACCCGCTGCCGGCTTCCCAGTCTGATGACCCGCTGCCGTCCTTCCAGTCTGATGTGCCAGCCCTCAAGTCCAATGTGCCAGCCCTCAAGTCCGATGTGCCAGCCCTCAAGTCCGATGTGCCAGCTTCCCCGCTGTCTGCCCTGATGTACCTGATGCCCTGCCTGAAGAGCCTGTTGCCCAGCCTAACATACCCCTATCCAGTGTTCTGCTTGACGCCATAGACTATGGACAATTTCAGCCAGTTGGAGCGTCCAGAGGCCGCTCCTTTTGAGGGGGGGGGTACTGTCAGGAAAGGGTCCACCCGCTGGGAAAATCCATCATTTGGTGGGCAGTGCTGAGGTCCACCAGCAGGTGTCTCCTGGCAGTTTGTAACTGTCAGGAGAGACTTTCCCTGCTGGTGTTATGTCATCATAGGGCCGCAGTACTGGAGTCCACCAGCGGATGGTTCCTGGCAGTATGGAGCAGGCAACACTTCCTGCGCTCAGATGTTACTTGAGGACAATTATTTCACTCTTTTATAAATACCCGGCAAGCCCATACATGCTTGCCTTGGTATCGCTCTCTCCAGGTGCCCCTGGCCGTGTTATCTGTACTCGAGCCTGTATCTGACCCAACCTGATCTCTCCCAATCCCAATCCCATCCTGGACCTGTCCCTCCTGTCTCCTGCTTACCTTGGATCCCTGCTTTGCAGCCCATCCATCCGTCCTCTCCTTCTCCTGCTGGTTCCCCATCCTTACCCATCTACTGATGCCCCTGTGTATGACCTCGGCCTGGCCTTTTGTTTACGATTCTGGTATTTCCCATTTATTGTATATATTATTTGTTTGTGGTTTGTGGTTGGTAGTGCACTGTTTGTTTTCACTTCTTGTCACTTATTTTAATAAACACTTATTTCACTTACATGTGTTTTGGGTTTCCTCTGTGCAGTCCACACAGTCTGGTCTACTAATTCCCTGATATTGAGTCTGCCCGACTCGTGGGCATGCTGCCGCAGCGGGCGAAAGCGCGCCTGCGGGAGCCGCCATACAGCTACAGCAACTTGCCCATGAGAGCCGACCTGCCGCTGTATAATGACTGCGGCTGGATGGCAAGCGGTTAAACACTTAGTATTCTCGCCATCTTGTTTACAAAACCTATTTCAATTCAGTATAAGTTCACCCAGAAGCTGGAATTGATCTGTATAAATGTACCTACTACACTAAGTGTAAATCTATGGCTACCTCTATACCCCCTAGTGGAGAAACAATGTATCCCTGGTCAGTCGCACCCCCCCCTACCCCCTTGTGGGATGGTCGGCCCAGCACTCACCCCATCTATGGCGCGGCCAGCCACTGACACACATTACTGATGATATAATCCTCCAGCTGGTTAATGTTACACAGATCCTCCCCCACATCCCCGGCCAGCCGGACCGCCACTTCTTGGAGCTACTGTTGCATGTTCTCCTCCTCGTCTTCCATGACTCCTCGCCACCCCGGTCATTACCATGCCTGTCCTGCGCCCAGCCCTCCTCCTCCTTCTTGGCCAATAGGATCACTTCTCCTTTCGGTCAATCAGGAAACGGGTCTCAAGACCCGCTTCCCAATTGGCCAAGAGGAGAATCAGTGTGAAAACAGCAAATATTAATTTTCTATTGTCACACAACTGGGTGGGCTCAGGGTGCAGTGCTCTGCGCCCGGAGCCAAGAGCCCACTTTTTTTTTAGTCTATTAGATAAAAAGAAGAGAAAGTAGTGCCACTGAGTGTAGTATTGAGTACAATTTATTATAGCCCCCATATTGGGGTACTCACAAGAGGTAGGTATAATACAAGCTTTTCATTAAGGTAATGGCTGGGGGGTCTGTCGGTGTGCTCCTCAACTTGACAAAGGAGTGCGCATGCTCGTACACAGCACGGTGCATGCTCCAAAACGCGTCGCGCAGCATCCTGGGACCTGTGATGTCAGCACCCCTCGTACCATCCACGATACGCTGCAATCCACTCTGCGGTCCATTCTGGATCCCGGAACAGCTAGAGGGCTTCAGAGGATTTCCTCCATTCACAAGCTCCGTTTCCCCACAGCGTGAGACATCCAGTCTACTCAGTGCCCAAGGAGCACACGGACAGACCGCTCAGTCATTACCTTAATGAAGAGCCTGTATTATACCTACCTCTTGTGAGTAACCCGATATGGAATCCATGCATCCGGTGCCCCGCATGTACATTAAGGGTCCGGATGCATGGATGGGGGGGCGCACCCCAAAAGAAGTGGCCACTACTGCTATGGAGTTATAAAATCAGGAAGAACTCCAGACAGCCGCACACCGGGAGAAGATAAAAATTCAATGAATTTATTTAAAAAGCAGGAATCACATCAATCCATAACACGGCAAAGCAAAAAGGGGGGGCACAAAGTTGACGCGTTTCACACTATGCGTAGTGCTTACTCTTAGCTATGAGAAAGCACTACGCATAGTGCGAAACGCGTCAACTTTGTGCCCCCCTTTTTGCTTTGCCGTGTTATGGATTGATGTGATTCCTGCTTTTTAAATAAATTCATTGAATTTTTATCTTCTCCCGGTGTGCGGCTGTCCGGAGTTCTTCCTGATTTTCTAAATCTACTGGGTCATTAGCCAGCACCTGGGGCTCCTGAACGGGAGTAGGAGCATTCGCACTGAAGGATCATCCTGGAGCGGTGGTTATCTTTTTCTACTGCTATGGAGTATAGGAAAGTGTATGGGGTCTTCATAGAGTGTGCATGGGGAGTGTATGGGACATGCATGGAGTGTGTATGGGGTGTGGGAGACATATGGAGTGTGCTATGGGTTATAGTAGAGCATATGGGAGACACATGGAGTCTTTTAGACTTAGGGTAAAGGAGTGTGTATGGGAGACACATAGAGTGTGCTATGGGGTATAGGAGAGCACATGAGCTATATCAGAGTGTATGGGGGACACATGGAGTGTGCTATGGTATATGAGAGTGTATGGGGCATGCATGGAGTGAGCTATGTGGTATAGGAGATTATACAGGGATGCATAGAGTGTGCTATAGGGTATAGAATAGAGTATGGGGATGCATGGAGTGCACTATGGGGTATAGGAGAGTGTATGGGGTATGCATGGAGTGAGCTATGGGGTATAGGAGAGTGTATTGGGCATATACGGAGTGCGCTATGAGATATAGGAGAATGTATGGGGGATGCATGGAGTGTGATATGGGGTATAGGAGAGCATATGTGAGACACATGGAATGTCCTATGGGATATAGAAGAGTGTATGGGGGACACATGGAGTGTTCTATGGGGTATAGGAAAGTGTATGGGGCATGCATGGAGAGCGCTATAGGGTACAGGAGAGTTTATGGGGTATGCATGGAGTGTGCTATGAAGTAAAGGAGAGTGTATAGGGCATGCATGGAGTGTGCTATGCGGTATAGGAGAGTGCATGGGGCATGCTTCGAGTAAGATATGGGGTATAGGAGAGTATATGGGAGATGCATGAAGTGTGCTATGGGGTATAAGAGAGTATATGGGAGACGCATGGAGTGTTCTATGAGTTATAGGAGAGTGCATGGGGCATGCATGGACTGCGCTATGAGGTATAGGAGAGTGCATGGGGCATGCTTCGAGTAAGATATGGGGTATAGTAGAGTATATGGGAGACGCATGAAGTGTGCTATGGGGTATATGGGAGATGCATGAAGTGTGCTATGGGGTATAGGAGAGTATATGGGAGATGCATTGAGTGTTCTATGGGGTATAGCAGAGTGCATGGGATCATAGGTGTGCGCAGCCCATTGCATTAGGGTGTGCACCCCAAAGCTCAAACACACATGCCTTTCTCTGTGTATGGGGGACGCATGGTTCAAGGAGACCCCTGACCAGGAGGACCAAAGGGGGGTGATGACATGGGTCCCACATCCAGGTATACAGGAACCCCCCTCCCTTCAGTTATAGGAGACCCCTGGATAATATGACTACGGGGGGTGATCAGAATGGAACACCCACCCAGGAATACAAGAACTCCCATCTCTCCCCCCTCTAGATAAGGAAGACTCGCAGCTAGGAGGACTACAGGCAGATGATCAAATGGGAATACAGGAATTCTCCCTCTCTCCAGATAAAGAAGACCCCCAGCTAGAAGGACTGCAGGCGTGATAAGAGGGGACCCCATCCAGGAATACAGGAACTCCCTTCCTTCCCCCTCCAGTTAAAGAAGACCTCCCGCTTAGGGTTGCCACTTTTCGTCAAGCCAAACCCAGACACTTTAGTGGTGCACAGTACATTCTTTTTGTTTGATTGTAACAGACCTGGGACACCTTTGGGCGCTCCAAACAGAATAGTAATGCACCGCACATAGTGCCCCCAAACACTCCTGTTCCAAGCCACATTTCTTTTTCAATAATGTGTCCGGGTTTCAGGTGGACTTAAACCCAGACACATGATTTAAAACCAAGACTGTCCGGGTGAATCCCGAACAGGTGGCATCCCTACTCCCGCTAGGAGGACTGTAGGAGGGGTGATAAGGGGGACCCCCATCCAGGGATATAGAGACTCCCCTTCATCCCCCTCCAGTTAAAAAAAAAAAAAACACCAGCTGGGGGGACTGCAGAGGGATGATGGGGGGCCTTGATCACCCACCTCTAGTAGAAAGAAATCACTGGTCAGGAAGAAAACAAACAGCTGCCCCCTCCTCCCTCCTAATAAGGTGAATGGTGTGTAGTGAGTGAAGACATCCAGAGGTCTGTACACACATAGCAGTCCCGGGAGGGGGGACTATCAGAGAAGGAGGAATAAATCCCCCACACAGTTCAGATGGCTGTGATGGAGCTCTTGGCGGGCTGTCACTGCTGCTTCTACTCTTCGCTCTGTCCTCTGCGTTGCTGAGACTCTCGCTCGTAGCGGTGACGGCAGGGGTGGGGTCACGGACACACAATACTCCTCCTCTGTCCTAAAATCAACAAATAGTCCTGACAGAGTGTTCCTTCTTCTGTGGCTCTGCCGATTAAACTAAAGTGCCGGCCCCCTCTTCTATACCACTCAAAGCCGGGGCTTTGAAATTGCCGGGAGCCACAGCACAAGCATTACTCCTCTTCTGCCCGAAAAACATCAAATAGTCCCAGCGGAGTAATCCTTGTGCGGCCGCTCCCGGCAATTTCAAAGCAGTGGCGTAACTAGAACGCTCAGGGCCCCGATGCAAGAAACCATGGAGGGCCCCGATGCCCCCCCCCCCACCCCCCGGACCTCCGGACAAAGCTCTTTTCTCCGAGCCCGATGGCAGAACACCAGGGCCCGGTCACAAGTGGGTGGCTGCATATAAAGGAACCTAAATATGGGGGTGGCAGCAGGGGCCATGGATAGAATCATGCTATGCATGAATCTATCCATTTGTCATAGAGGGAGTGGCTGGAGAGAGGGGGTGGCACCTGTGCGCCCTTTTGGACGCACCGCCACTGATAAACACATGCACATTCACATACATGCACTCTCACATACATGCACACACACATACATATATGCACGCACACACACACACAGACAGACATACATGCATCGTGCACACACACAGACATACATGCGTGCGCACACACACACACACATGCATCATGCATTGCACACACATGCATGCACAGACACACACATACATCATGCACACACACAGACATACATGTGCACACACACACATGCATCATGCATTGCAAACACACACATGCATGCACACACACACACATACATCATGCACACACACAGACATACATGTGCACACACACACACATACATCATGCACACACACAGACATACATGTGCACACACACACACACACATGCATCATGAACACAGACATACATGTGCACACACACACACAGACATACATGTGCACACACACATGCATCACGAACATACACATACATGCATCATGCACACACACAGACATACATGCGCACACACACATGCACACACACACACACATGCATGCATGCATGCACAGACACACACATACATCATGCGCACACACACAGACATACATGCGCGTGCACACACACACATGCATCATGAACACACACATGCATCATGAACACACATGAACACACACATGCATCACACACACACATGCATCATGAACACACACATGCATCATGAACACACACATGCATCATGAACACACACATGCATCATGAACACACACATGCATCATGAACACACACACACATGCATGCATCATGAACACACACACATGCATCATGAACACACACATGCATCATGAACACACACATGCATCATGAACACACACATGCATCATGAACACACATGCATCATGAACACACACATGCATCATGAACACACATGCACACACACATGCATGCATCATGAACACACACATGCATCATGAACACACACACATGCATCATGAACACACACATGCATCATGAACACACACATGCATCATGAACACACACATGCATCATGAACACACACATGCATCATGAACACACACACATGCATCATGCACACACATGCATCATGAACACACACATGCATCATGAACACACACATGCATCATGAATTGCACACACATGCATCATGAACACACATATGCATCATGAACACACACATGCATCATGAACACACATATGCATCATGAACACACACATGCATCATGAACACACACATGCATCATGCATTGCACACACATGCATCATGAACACACATATGCATCATGCACACACATACACACACATGCATCATGAAAAAAAAAACAAATGCATCATGCGCACACACATGCATCAGGAACACATACATGCATCATGCATTGCACTCACAGACACACACATACATCATGCACACACACTCATACATGTACACACACACCCACATGTATGATGCACACCCATACAGATCCAGTAGATAATCTTATATAAAAAAAAAAAAAAACACAAAAAAAAAACGAGTGCTCTTACCTTGTATCTTCCTGCCGGGTACTGCACTGCAGGGGGAGACAAAGGGCACACACTGTGCTTTGACTTTCACTTTGGCCTAATGTGAGGAGCTCCCTGCACATCGCCGATTACAGTTTAGAATCGGGGATCGGGGAGTGCCCCTCCTAGCTCCTCTCAGCCGCCCCTCCTAGCGAAGTGTACAGGGGGCCCCCAGGGCCCCCTGCAGCAACGGGCCCGGTCGCCATGGCGATCGCAGCGACCCCTATAGTTCCGCCACTGTATATGAGAGTGTATGAGGGATGCATGGAGTGTGCTATGGGGTATTGGAGAGTGTAGGAAGCATGTGTGGAGTGTGCTATATTGTATAGGAGAGTGTATGAGGGATGTATGCAGTGTGCTATATGGTATAGGAGAGTGTATGAGGGATGCATGGAGTGTGCTATGGGGTATATAGGAGAGTGTATGAGGGATGCATGGAGTGTGCTATGGGGTATAGGAGAGTGTATGAGGGATGTATGACGCATGCTATATGGTATAGGAGAATGTATGAGGCAGGGGCGGACTGACAACTCATGGGGCCCCCGGGCAATCAGAGATTATGGGGCCCCCAGGCAATCAGATTATGGGGCCACACAGTATACACACACACAGTATACAATCACACAGTATACACATACATATACACACAGTATACACAGACATTTTTCTATTGGCTGAGAAGGTACTGGAGAGGTGGGGCAGCTATAATCTCTGGATTTTTAGACCAAAAGGATGTCGGTAAGGAACATTTCAGAAACCGATATAAAAAAAAAAAACGGATTTTTACATACTGTCCTTGGTTTTACTGAGGCTGGCAACCCTGATGGGGCCCCCTAGTGGCCCAGGGCCCTCGGGAAGTTCCCATGTGGCCGAATGGTCAGTCCGCCCCTGGTATGAGGGATGCATGGCGTGTGCTATGGGATATAGGAGAGTGTATGAGGGATGCATGGCGTGTGCTTTGCGGTAAAGGAGAGTGTATAAGCTGTCACAGTGAAAAGACAGCAGTCGGCGGGATGCCCCCAGAGGTTCTCCCCCTAGCGAGTAGACTGCATTCATATTTTTGCCACCCAAATGCATGTTTTTACATTTTTCAACATTAAACCTCATTTGCCATGTAATATACAAAAAGACAGAGAGGGTCCACTAGGTAATACAGCACCTCATCCCTTGGTATGAGAATATCAACAAAGAGGGGATGGTGGACTAGGGATTATAGCGGTGCAAGAATAATGTGGAGGAGTCGGGGGTAACTCACAGTTCAATGCTCGTAATGCTTGTTAATTGATAAAATGGTTTTTATTACATATAGAAAATTACATCAACACACAAAAAAAATAAAGAATATATATAAGGAAAAATTTGACAATGTATTTTTAGCAAGACTCGATCATGAAAATCATGACAGACAATGATTAAAATCTCATTTGAAGCAGCATATGGTCATTAATATAGAAGACAATACAGAGTTATCAGTTGGTTCGAGTTATGCACATGAAGTTAGAAGTGCAATTTCAGATTTACTGTAAATAAGGTGACCTGAGATAGACTAGATGAGTCTTAGTAGACAGTTCCGACATGTTTCGCCATAACAATGGCTTCCTCAGGGTGCGTCTACTTAGCGTAATTAGTATATCTAGTAAAGAAAACATCATAATTAATTCAATTTGATAGTACATAGGTTCAAAAAATAAGCCCCTATAGAGACAAATAGAAAGAGGAGATTTCTCATGGGGATAACCCGGGAGGGTTCCACTAAATGCCAATCCTGAGGAGGTGCCTTGGCCCCTCCTACCCTGGTGGAGAAGAGAAGGGAAGAGTCCCCCTTAATGTCATCCAGAGCTTACCCAAGTCGGTGTGTAGGTCAGACTCGGCCCCAGCCGTGAGGCAAGGCAGTCATACAGGGTGCCAAAGTTGCTTAGCAGAAGGCGGGTAGGGCCAGGTCAAACATTGGATATTTTATCTGGTTAGAGAAGGAAAAAAGGTGTTTCAAAACAATAAATGGTAAAAAAGTAATTTTAGTAGTGTTGTAAGTCCATGAAAAAGTTGGTTCATGGACATGACGCCATACACTACATAGGGGACAATGTCTCAAATATTTACTTACTTGGATAGATTGAAAAATACTGTTAAAAGGATGTAATGAGGGAACCAAAGGGTTCTGGAAAATGACCAAATAATAAACGGGAGGCACCTGGGAAGACATTAAATAAGCGGAGAGTCGCAGTATTATACAGGGTATGAATCAGAGAGAAAGGAGAAATAAATTAAGTATGGTTACGGACAGTGATGATCCAGTACCTGTGTTAGAATATAAGGTAAGGAACCAGTTCTGCCTGTAATAGGCAATTATGAGCACCCTTAGAGAAAGGGGGAGAGGGAGATGTCCAGACAGTCAGGGGTCTGCAAAGAGTTGAAGAAATTATTAAAACAGTCCACTTAGGTAGAGGTAAATTGGAGATGATGCCAAAAAGGGAATGGCAAGGAGATTGAGTAGCTTACTTGAATGCAGACAGGTGCGATACGTCAGGTGCCTCCAGAGTCCTGTGATGGACTGAGATAACAGGCTGGTTTTTATACCCGCCTTCCAGATCGAGGAGGCGTGGAGACCGCCCCTCGATCAGCGGACAAAGGAGCCTAAGCGCATGCGCACATCATGCCTCCGCCGGGAGCCTACAATAACCATAGTTCCCGGCGGCCGGCGTGTATAGTGCGGGATGACGTCATCGCCGTATTCCGGCGAGTGGATGGCAGAGGCTAGGGATGGGCGGGTTTGTTAGGTCCGCCCTCGGGTGTCCATACTAAGCAAAAGGGCATTCCCAAAGAGACATGCCCGCCCCCAGGGCTGCGGCCGAGTCTTGGCAACCGAGCGATGGTGGAGGGGTGCTCGGAAGGAGGAAAAAAAGGGGGGAAAAAAGAGGCAAGATGGAACAAAACCAAAAGGGCTGTATATAAACGGCAATCCAGCGGATTGAGAGAAAGGGGATATCCCTCCCAGTCGTAAACTCCGATTACAGGCAATTGATACCAAGTAATTAAAGTTTGGACATGTTTAGGTCATAACTATTTAGAGACCTATAAAGGATTAATCGGGGCAGAAAAAGTTTGAACAAAATTACAAGAGTGGATTTAGACATATCAGGCCAAATTAAAGTTGGTCAAGCGTCTATTTAAAGAGGTTTAAATTAGGCGAAGCAGGGGCAGTTTAGCGAGGGAAATTAATACACAGTCGAAATTCAATTCCCATACAGTGTAATTAGTGAAGTTTGACATAGTTTCAAATTAATTTCCATATGTATTGGGAGACATACTGAATTGTTTTAATGAGACAAAAAAACATATTGCAAAAAAACAATAGAAAATAGCGGAGCAGGCTTTAGCGCATGGTGGTCATGACCTCTGCGGGCGAGACCCTGATGGAGGGATAAAAACATTTTTTCAAAAAAAAAAAAGAGAAAAAAAGTCTTTAAATTGGGAAAAAATAAAAATAAATGTTAAAGAAAGGATTTGAAACTGATATACTCATTCATACCCGGGTATCTGGTGGCATCTAAGGTGTATATCCACCTAGTTTCAAGTTGAAGGAGGCGGTTATCAATGTCCCCTCCGCGTATATTGAGGGGTAGATGTTCAAGGGCAGAGAATAAAATTGCAGTGGAGTCAAAATTATGTTTTTGGGCTACATGGCGATTAATTGCTGTTGAAATTTTCTTTTTAGATAAAGGTTTAATGTGGATGGAAAAGGCTCTCTTTGTTTTTCCCACATAGAAGCATCCACAGCGACAGGTGGCTAAATAGATGACTCCTACGGTGTTACAAGTAACCCGATGTTTGGGCTTGTATAAATTCCCATTTGGTAATAGGGTGCTATTAGAGTTAGACAGGAATGTACAGGAGTCACAGTGACCACAAGAAAAAGTACCAGATTGGTCCATTTTTTTTGTGTCATCTGGGGCGTAAAAGTGACTGGAGGTTAATTTGTCACTGAGGGATAATGGTCGCCTGTAGGTGATTTCTGGATATGTTTTTACATACTGTCCTACTATCGGATCCGATGATAGTAAGGGCCAGAATGTGTTTATGGTATTCCTGACCTGGGCAGATTGATCTGAGTATTGAGTAATAAGACGTACAGGTTGATTTAGTTGAAGATTTTTGTCTCTAAAGATTAGTTCCTTTCGTTCCAAGCGTTTAACTCTATTAAATGATTGTTTAAGTAAATTATGGCTGTAGCCTCTTGATTTCAATCTTCGATATAGTTCATAGGATGCTTGGTAAAAGTCTTTATCATTGGTGCAATTTCTTCTTATTCGTAAATATTGACTGTACGGTATACTTTTTAAAAGATTTTTGGGATGAGAGCTAGATGCATGCAATATGGTATTGCCTGCCGAGGCTTTTCTGTATAATGAAGAATATAGTTTGCCTTCATTATCAATAGTTATGGTGAGATCGAGAAAGGTGATCATTTGCTGGCTATACTCCAGAGAAAATTTAAGATTATATGTGTTAATAGAAATTTTGTCAAAAAAACGTTGTAAATCTGGGTAAGTGCCAGTCCAAAGGATTAAAATATCATCGATATATCTCATCCAGGAGAGGATGTGCTGGGTAAAGCACCTCATCTCCGGGTCCGAGAAAATATCCTTTTCCCACCCCCCCAGATACAGATTGGCGTAGGAAGGGGCACATTTAGTGCCCATTGCTACGCCCTGTATCTGGAGGTAGTGGGAAGGTCCAAAGGTGAAATAATTTTTGGTTAGGATGAACTTAAGCAGGGATAAAACAAAACTGTTATATTGTTGTGCGTTAGGGCCAAGGCATTCTAGTTGTTTTGCTACAACTTCCACACCTCTTTCATGAGGTATGGCATTATAGAGGCATTCGACATCTAGCGCAACAAGATATGAATTTTTGGGTAGCTGTTGATTTTCAAGGACACGTAGTAGGTGGATAGTGTCCTTGATATAGGAAGGGAGTGCAGACACCAATGGGGCAAGATGTTTGTCTACGAGCTCACTGGCTTTCTCAGTAAGACCTTCACAACCTGAAACAATAGGCCTGCCCGGAGGTTTTTTTAAAGATTTGTGAAGTTTAGGGAGAGAATAGAAAGTTGGGGTTTTGGGTTGAGTTACGTGTAAGAATTTCCAAGTGTTGGTGTCTATTGTTCCCTTTTTGGTTGCATGAAAAATTAGATTTTGATAGTCTAGAATGTAGGATTTAATTCTGGTAGGACTGATGGGTCTGTACCAGTCGTGGTTGTCAAGGATGTCGTGGCACATATTCATGTAAGCCAGGACATCCATGACAACCACGTTTCCTCCTTTGTCGGAGGGTTTAATGACTATATCTCGATTAGACTGGAGGGATTTAAGGGCTCTCTGTTGTGCCTTTGTGAGGTTTGACATGCCTGATTCTTCCAGCTTAAGTTTTTTTAGTTCCTTAGTGGTTTGTTCCACAAAAGCCCAAATGGAGGGATTCGTGGTGAGTGAGGGGAAATTTTTGGATTTAGGTTTAAAGGGAGTCGGGCATGGAGCTATAGAAGCCAAAGTAGTGGTTTCATTTTGTGTATTATCTAAAAAATCGTCATCAGTTGGATCTGCTTCGTCTAGCAGGGTGATTAGGTCCTCTAGGGCTTGAATTTCTGCTAGAGTGGGAATGGTGTTGTCTGTGTTGGCCATCTGGGTAGATGTGGTTTTTGAATGATAAATTGTTTTGTACAGTAGTTTTCTCGCAAAGAGATGAAGATCTTTCACTAGTTGAAAGCAGTCAAAATCTGTAGAGGGACAGAAAGTGAGACCTAGTTGTAGAACTTGGATCTGGGGTGGTGTTAGAGGGGTAGATGAAAGGTTAACAACATCAAGATTAGTTGTTACCATCGGTTCTTTGGTGAAATGTGAAGTTATGTCGGTGTTGATGGTAGGTCTTGATTCTGGCCTAAAAAAATAGGTGCCAATTTTAGTTCCTGAGAAGGTATAGGGAACATGGTAGGTAGGCAAGGTTCGCTAGCTCTTCTAATAGGCGATGCGAGTGCAGGGGTTGAAAAATTGGAAGAATCCAAGGCACACATATGTGTGGTTGGAAGGGGTACATTAGAAGAGGATGGTTGATTTTTAGGATAAGGGGTGGAGATATTGGAAGTTTTTGAACGGATACTGGAGGGTCTAGTTAAGGTACTAGTACTTAAAGCTCGTTTAATTAACTCTGTAGAAGGAATATGTTGATCATTCTTTCGTTTTTTTGTGATAGGGTCCTGAGAAAGTTCGTGGTAGGTTGTACTTGAGCTAAAAGAATTGGACGAGGTACTAGATGGGTCAGTGTTATTTTTAGCTGGTTGAAAGGTAGATGATTTCGTCGATGCTCTAGGAAAAGTGGGATTGTCCCATTTATAGGCATAGCCATTTTGATGAGCCGATTTGTCTCTTATGAATTTATTTTCTTTATTACTGATGATATTTAAGGTATATTCCTCAATGTGTGCCCGTAGGTTTTTATCCTTTTGGGCAAAACGGGGGGACGATATAGATGTAATATGGTTTTCATACCACTCAGAAACCGAGGTATCAAGTTGATCAAGTTCATAATCATACTGTTTACATAATATGGATATCATGCCAAATGAACAAGTTTGAAGATTAAATTCCCAAGAGGATTTGAGAAGGTCATTAACTTTTTTGACATTAGGAAAAATTTGGATTCGTAGTCCCCAAGGGACAATTTGATGTTCAACATATTTTTCAAAGTAAGTTTTATGCCAATATATTTAATATATTGGCATAAAACTTACTTTGAAAAATATGTTGAACATCAAATTGTCCCTTGGGGACTACGAATCCAAATTTTTCCTAATGTCAAAAAAGTTAATGACCTTCTCAAATCCTCTTGGGAATTTAATCTTCAAACTTGTTCATTTGGCATGATATCCATATTATGTAAACAGTATGATTATGAACTTGATCAACTTGATACCTCGGTTTCTGAGTGGTATGAAAACCATATTACATCTATATCGTCCCCCCGTTTTGCCCAAAAGGATAAAAACCTACGGGCACACATTGAGGAATATACCTTAAATATCATCAGTAATAAAGAAAATAAATTCATAAGAGACAAATCGGCTCATCAAAATGGCTATGCCTATAAATGGGACAATCCCACTTTTCCTAGAGCATCGACGAAATCATCTAACTTTCAACCAGCTAAAAATAACACTGACCCATCTAGTACCTCGTCCAATTCTTTTAGCTCAAGTACAACCTACCACGAACTTTCTCAGGACCCTATCACAAAAAAACGAAAGAATGATCAACATATTCCTTCTACAGAGTTAATTAAACGAGCTTTAAGTACTAGTACCTTAACTAGACCCTCCAGTATCCGTTCAAAAACTTCCAATATCTCCACCCCTTATCCTAAAAATCAACCATCCTCTTCTAATGTACCCCTTCCAACCACACATATGTGTGCCTTGGATTCTTCCAATTTTTCAACCCCTGCACTCGCATCGCCTATTAGAAGAGCTAGCGAACCTTGCCTACCTACCATGTTCCCTATACCTTCTCAGGAACTAAAATTGGCACCTATTTTTTTTAGGCCAGAATCAAGACCTACCATCAACACCGACATAACTTCACATTTCACCAAAGAACCAATGGTAACAACTAATCTTGATGTTGTTAACCTTTCATCTACCCCTCTAACACCACCCCAGATCCAAGTTCTACAACTAGGTCTCACTTTCTGTCCCTCTACAGATTTTGACTGCTTTCAACTAGTGAAAGATCTTCATCTCTTTGCGAGAAAACTACTGTACAAAACAATTTATCATTCAAAAACCACATCTACCCAGATGGCCAACACAGACAACACCATTCCCACTCTAGCAGAAATTCAAGCCCTAGAGGACCTAATGACCCTCCTAGACGAAGCAGATCCAACTGATGACGATTTTTTAGATAATACACAAAATGAAACCACTACTTTGGCTTCTATAGCTCCATGCCCGACTCCCTTTAAACCTAAATCCAAAAATTTCCCCTCACTCACCACGAATCCCTCCATTTGGGCTTTTGTGGAACAAACCACTAAGGAACTAAAAAAACTTAAGCTGGAAGAATCAGGCATGTCAAACCTCACAAAGGCACAACAGAGAGCCCTTAAATCCCTCCAGTCTAATCGAGATATAGTCATTAAACCCTCCGACAAAGGAGGAAACGTGGTTGTCATGGATGTCCTGGCTTACATGAATATGTGCCACGACATCCTTGACAACCACGACTGGTACAGACCCATCAGTCCTACCAGAATTAAATCCTACATTCTAGACTATCAAAATCTAATTTTTCATGCAACCAAAAAGGGAACAATAGACACCAACACTTGGAAATTCTTACACGTAACTCAACCCAAAACCCCAACTTTCTATTCTCTCCCTAAACTTCACAAATCTTTAAAAAAAACTCCGGGCAGGCCTATTGTTTCAGGTTGTGAAGGTCTTACTGAGAAAGCCAGTGAGCTCGTAGACAAACATCTTGCCCCATTGGTGTCTGCACTCCCTTCCTATATCAAGGACACTATCCACCTACTACGTGTCCTTGAAAATCAACAGCTACCCAAAAATTCATATCTTGTTGCGCTAGATGTCGAATGCCTCTATAATGCCATACCTCATGAAAGAGGTGTGGAAGTTGTAGCAAAACAACTAGAATGCCTTGGCCCTAACGCACAACAATATAACAGTTTTGTTTTATCCCTGCTTAAGTTCATCCTAACCAAAAATGATTTCACCTTTGGACCTTCCCACTACCTCCAGATACAGGGCGTAGCAATGGGCACTAAATGTGCCCCTTCTTACGCCAATCTGTATCTGGGGGGGTGGGAAAAGGATATTTTCTCGGACCCGGAGATGAGGTGCTTTACCCAGCACATCCTCTCCTGGATGAGATATATCGATGATATTTTAATCCTTTGGACTGGCACTTACCCAGATTTACAACGTTTTTTTGACAAAATTTCTATTAACACATATAATCTTAAATTTTCTCTGGAGTATAGCCAGCAAATGATCACCTTTCTCGATCTCACCATAACTATTGATAATGAAGGCAAACTATATTCTTCATTATACAGAAAAGCCTCGGCAGGCAATACCATATTGCATGCATCTAGCTCTCATCCCAAAAATCTTTTAAAAAGTATACCGTACAGTCAATATTTACGAATAAGAAGAAATTGCACCAATGATAAAGACTTTTACCAAGCATCCTATGAACTATATCGAAGATTGAAATCAAGAGGCTACAGCCATAATTTACTTAAACAATCATTTAATAGAGTTAAACGCTTGGAACGAAAGGAACTAATCTTTAGAGACAAAAATCTTCAACTAAATCAACCTGTACGTCTTATTACTCAATACTCAAATCAATCTGCCCAGGTCAGGAATACCATAAACACATTCTGGCCCTTACTATCATCGGATCCGATAGTAGGACAGTATGTAAAAACATATCCAGAAATCACCTACAGGCGACCATTATCCCTCAGTGACAAATTAACCTCCAGTCACTTTTACGCCCCAGATGACACAAAAAAAATGGACCAATCTGGTACTTTTTCTTGTGGTCACTGTGACTCCTGTACATTCCTGTCTAACTCTAATAGCACCCTATTACCAAATGGGAATTTATACAAGCCCAAACATCGGGTTACTTGTAACACCGTAGGAGTCATCTATTTAGCCACCTGTCGCTGTGGATGCTTCTATGTGGGAAAAACAAAGAGAGCCTTTTCCATCCGCATACAGGATCACATTAAACCTTTATCTAAAAAGAAAATTTCAACAGCAATTAATCGCCATGTAGCCCAAAAACATAATTTTGACTCCACTGCAATTTTATTCTCTGCCCTTGAACATCTACCCCTCAATATACGCGGAGGGGACATTGATAACCGCCTCCTTCAACTTGAAACTAGGTGGATATACACCTTAGATGCCACCAGATACCCGGGTATGAATGAGTATATCAGTTTCAAATCCTTTCTTTAACATTTATTTTTATTTTTTCCCAATTTAAAGACTTTTTTTCTCTTTTTTTTTGAAAAAATGTTTTTATCCCTCCATCAGGGTCTCGCCCGCAGAGGTCATGACCACCATGCGCTAAAGCCTGCTCCGCTATTTTCTATTGTTTTTTTGCAATATGTTTTTTTGTCTCATTAAAACAATTCAGTATGTCTCCCAATACATATGGAAATTAATTTGAAACTATGTCAAACTTCACTAATTACACTGTATGGGAATTGAATTTCGACTGTGTATTAATTTCCCTCGCTAAACTGCCCCTGCTTCGCCTAATTTAAACCTCTTTAAATAGACGCTTGACCAACTTTAATTTGGCCTGATATGTCTAAATCCACTCTTGTAATTTTGTTCAAACATTTTCTGCCCCGATTAATCCTTTATAGGTCTCTAAATAGTTATGACCTAAACATGTCCAAACTTTAATTACTTGGTATCAATTGCCTGTAATCGGAGTTTACGACTGGGAGGGATATCCCCTTTCTCTCAATCCGCTGGATTGCCATTTATATACAGCCCTTTTGGTTTTGTTCCATCTTGCCTCTTTTTTCCCCCCTTTTTTTCCTCCTTCCGAGCACCCCTCCACCATCGCTCGGTTGCCAAGACTCGGCCGCAGCCCTGGGGGCGGGCATGTCTCTTTGGGAATGCCCTTTTGCTTAGTATGGACACCCGAGGGCGGACCTAACAAACCCGCCCATCCCTAGCCTCTGCCATCCACTCGCCGGAATACGGCGATGACGTCATCCCGCACTATACACGCCGGCCGCCGGGAACTATGGTTATTGTAGGCTCCCGGCGGAGGCATGATGTGCGCATGCGCTTAGGCTCCTTTGTCCGCTGATCGAGGGGCGGTCTCCACGCCTCCTCGATCTGGAAGGCGGGTATAAAAACCAGCCTGTTATCTCAGTCCATCACAGGACTCTGGAGGCACCTGATGTATCGCACCTGTCTGCATTCAAGTAAGCTACTCAATCTCCTTGCCATTCCCTTTTTGGCATCATCTCCAATTTACCTCTACCTAAGTGGACTGTTTTAATAATTTCTTCAACTCTTTGCAGACCCCTGACTGTCTGGACATCTCCCTCTCCCCCTTTCTCTAAGGGTGCTCATAATTGCCTATTACAGGCAGAACTGGTTCCTTACCTTATATTCTAACACAGGTACTGGATCATCACTGTCCGTAACCATACTTAATTTATTTCTCCTTTCTCTCTGATTCATACCCTGTATAATACTGCGACTCTCCGCTTATTTAATGTCTTCCCAGGTGCCTCCCGTTTATTATTTGGTCATTTTCCAGAACCCTTTGGTTCCCTCATTACATCCTTTTAACAGTATTTTTCAATCTATCCAAGTAAGTAAATATTTGAGACATTGTCCCCTATGTAGTGTATGGCGTCATGTCCATGAACCAACTTTTTCATGGACTTACAACACTACTAAAATTACTTTTTTACCATTTATTGTTTTGAAACACCTTTTTTCCTTCTCTAACCAGATAAAATATCCAATGTTTGACCTGGCCCTACCCGCCTTCTGCTAAGCAACTTTGGCACCCTGTATGACTGCCTTGCCTCACGGCTGGGGCCGAGTCTGACCTACACACCGACTTGGGTAAGCTCTGGATGACATTAAGGGGGACTCTTCCCTTCTCTTCTCCACCAGGGTAGGAGGGGCCAAGGCACCTCCTCAGGATTGGCATTTAGTGGAACCCTCCCGGGTTATCCCCATGAGAAATCTCCTCTTTCTATTTGTCTCTATAGGGGCTTATTTTTTGAACCTATGTACTATCAAATTGAATTAATTATGATGTTTTCTTTACTAGATATACTAATTACGCTAAGTAGACGCACCCTGAGGAAGCCATTGTTATGGCGAAACATGTCGGAACTGTCTACTAAGACTCATCTAGTCTATCTCAGGTCACCTTATTTACAGTAAATCTGAAATTGCACTTCTAACTTCATGTGCATAACTCGAACCAACTGATAACTCTGTATTGTCTTCTATATTAATGACCATATGCTGCTTCAAATGAGATTTTAATCATTGTCTGTCATGATTTTCATGATCGAGTCTTGCTAAAAATACATTGTCAAATTTTTCCTTATATATATTCTTTATTTTTTTTGTGTGTTGATGTAATTTTCTATATGTAATAAAAACCATTTTATCAATTAACAAGCATTACGAGCATTGAACTGTGAGTTACCCCCGACTCCTCCACATTATTCTTGCACCGCTATAATCCCTAGTCCACCATCCCCTCTTTGTTGATATTCTCATTTGCCATGTAGTTGCCCACCCCATTCATTTGTTTAGATCTTCTTGCAAGGTTTCCACATCCCGCATATAAGTCATTGCCTGCTTAGCTTAGTATCATCCGCAAATACTGAGATTGAGCTGTTTATCCCATCCTCCAGATCATTTATGAATAAATTTAATAGGATTGACCCCAGGACAGAACCATGGGGGACCCTGCTTTCTACACCAGACCATTCAGAGTACTCCCCATATATCACCACCCTCTGGACTCGCCCCCGTAGCCAGTTTTCAATCCATGTACTTACTCATTCCTGGGGTGGGAACCCAGGTACACCAGATATGGACATTGTGGAGGACCTCCCGTAGTGCAAGGGTCACACACCCTTATTCCTCACTCCATGCTATGCAACCCCTCTCCCAAAGCCTGTTCTCTAAGACACCAGCCTGGCAGCTGCCCACTGGCGTTATTAATTACAATAGAGGACCAACGAGGAAGGGGAGGGCCGGTCGTCCACAGGCCAAGGCCTAGGAGAAAGGAAAGCATCAAAGCCTGCCAGGGCAAGGACTTCAGTAAGTATTACACCTTACTCTTATACTCTTGAGGCGATTTGGTTCGCATTGTAGCGCTATACAAATTATTCATTCATTCATTCATTCTTAACAAGCATTTAACCATTGGAATGCAGAAGAGGCCCACTACAACGGTAGAGTTCTTCTTTAAATCTTGTATTGTTAGTGCTGCAAAGACTTGAACCTATTCAGGACAGCTCCTTGGGCTTTGCTTCATAAAAATTAGACTCTTATAAAAATCCACATTGCTCTTTAGGCATCGTACATTAACACAATGTTGTTTTGCAACCAACCTTCTTTTTCCCCAACATGGTTCCTGCTCTGGTGAGGATTTTTGACTTATCTGAACATTTCTTGGAGTACAGTACAAGTATACTCAAATGGCTGGGTTACATATGCTGCATTCAGGTGACTGGACACTGAAAAAGAGAACAGTCAATCCCTCCCAATCACAGTAGACCTCAGTTTTTAGCAAACAAAAGATTAACAGAGGGTGAATTAAGGAGCCTATGTCCTGAACAGTACTCCAAGAAATAGATTTTACTGGAAAGTCAAAAATCCCTTTTTTGATTGTTCAGTACAGAGTAGGACGGCCAAGAATAAAAACATAAAAATGAAGGGTAAACAAGCCCATAACAACAAAATAAGGGAACAGACCCTAACTAGACACCTGCTTATAGCACCTTACAGCTGAAACCAGCAGCAGCAGGTTCACCTGGTAACATTTTGTAAAAATGTGAACAGAGAACTAGGTAGCAGCCTTACAAATCTGTGAAACCGATGACTAATGTTGAAAACCCCAGAAAGCATCCACAGACCTGGTGGGGTGCACCCTAACAGAAAAGGGAGGCACTTTATCCTGTAGGAAACTATAGGAAAATGGTGGTTTGAGAAAGAAGATGCTCTCGGCAAAACTTTCATTAAGGCCAAAGAGAATTTGTAAGTTTAGGAGAGGCCGTAGCCAATATACAGTACATGTACAGCACGAACCACATCCAAAAAAGTGAAGAGATAAGCATCTGAGTGAGGTCTAGGAGCCAGACAGAAAGAGAGCAAGATGACATCCTGTAGGAGAAAAGAAGACCACCTTGGGCAAAAAAAAAAGAAGGACTTGCATCACAAGACCTTAACCCTGTGAAACACCAGGAAAGGTCCCTTACAAGGTAAGGCTGCCAGCTCCGATACACACCTAGTGGAAGTTGTAAAAATGAAGACACATCCTTACAAGTAAAATCAGCCAAGGTAATATACCAACGTAGGCTCAAAAGAGAGGTCATTGTGGGGGTGAAAGCACCATAGGGAGATCCAACAGTCACAGAATCCGAGAAGCCTCCGTCTCACAGAACAGGGCTTTAACAGCAAGGCCTAGGTGGTTTTGGAACCGTAAACAGGTTGGAGTAAAAACCCCGAAACCTTACCCCTGTAGGAACAGGAAAAATTACCCACAAGGCAAAGCAAATGCTGTAGAGAAGCATTCAGATCCTTCAGCTTTTGAGAAGGTAGATTGGAACATATGAAGCGGGGTGGAGGAAGAGAGTGACAACTCCAGCCTGGAGCCCTAGAGAAAACATTGACCTAGAGATCTGGAAGATCTCTGACCCAGGAGGCCAAAGAGGCTGAGAGACATCCCCCACCTGAAGTGGGGGCACCACTTCAGTCAGAGGGGGGCTTGGAGTCAGACTAAAGCCCCATACATACTATCAGATTTTTGTCTTCAGATTTACCAAAACCATATAATGAGGTCAAACCTTAAGGCCCCTTTCACACATGCGGACCGTATGTCCGTATTTCATCCATCCGTTTTTCGGATGAAATACGGACATACATGCATGCCTATGGGATAGCGGGTGTCAGCGGATGAGCATCCGCTGACACCCGATATCGTCTGCCTCCGCTATGGTCCGATTCTGCAGACGGAGGAAAACCCTATTTTTCCATCTGTCTGCAGAGCGGATCGGATGAACACGGACAGAAGGTCCGTGTTCATCTGATCCTCCATAGAGGAGAGCGGAGATCTGACAGGGCGGTCCCTGCACAGCATGCTGAGCAGCGGATGTTCACGGGGTGGATCATTACGGATCCGCCCCGTGTGAAAGGACCCAAATGCCGCGTACACACGGTCGGAATTTCCAATGGAAACAGTCCGATGGGAGCTTTTCATCGGATTTTCCGACCGTGTGTATGCCCATCGGTCTTTTCCTGTCAGAATTTCCGACGGACTTTGGATTGAGAACCTGTTCTTAATTCTTGATTTTCCAATCGTGTGTATGCAATTCCGACACGCAAAAATTCCGACGCATGCTCAGAAGCATTAAACTTCCCTTTTATAGTGCAGTCGAAAGTTTTTTAAGGCGTGGTGTTATTGACCGTCGGAATTTGGTGTGACCGTGTGTAGGCAAGACAGTTTGAGTGAAATTCCGTCGGAATTCTGACGGGAAAACCATCAGAGCTTTTTTCGATGAGAATTCCGACCGCGTGTATGCGGCATAAGAGTTTCAATTTGTTTGCAATCAATCAGGCCCTTGTACTACATGGTTTTGGTAAATCTGAGGACAAAAATCTGCAGAAAATCTAGTAGTGTGTATGAGATCTTAGCTTGGGAGTCTAGGGTTTGCAGTGAAAAGGGGTGCTGATGTAAAAAAAAATAAGAGGCCTAGAAAAGACAAGAGACATTCTAAATCCAGGAGAGGAGTTACTTGCAGGAATCTTAATCTTTTTGGTAGGTAAATAGAAAAAAAATTTAATAAAATATATTCTCTGCCATTATAAAAAGGTAGCCACTATATTCTTATAATAAAAAATAGTACATATTATTGATGCATATACTTTGTAAAGCAGTATATTAAACTTGTGTATTTACGGTTTACAAATGAAGCAATCAATAAGTAATGGTACACTTGTCAATCTAAAATACTTATTTTACAAAGCACACATCTTGACACTCAAGTGTGGATAGGGCGGGTAAAAGTGCTTTTGCCACTGGTGCCCTCCTCGGCATAGGAGTGTTTGCTGAAGAGTGCTTGACCTGAAAAGGGCAATCGGTTCCATGCGCTCCTTACATGCCAGCTCCGCAGACCAATATTTGAGCCAGAGAGCCCTACCCATCTGAACGGACAGAAGACATAACCTGGTTATCTGATGAAGGTAATCCCCAAGACCATCCACACAATACCTCAAGCAATGGAGGACCGGCATGTTATGCCGCGTACACACGTGCAGACTTTTGCCAGCGGACAATCCCGCCGGACTTTCCAGCTGGGTCCGCTGGACTTTCCGAGCGTGTGGACTTGCCCACACACGTGCGGACTTGCCCACACACGCACGGACTTCTCCGGCGGATAATCCGCCGGCCAAAGTCCGCCGGCCAAAGTCCGCGGGACTTTTGAAAATGAACGGACTTGCCGCTCATCGGCAGTCCGTTCATTTAGCACGTGACTTCAGGTACGTAGCTAGCGTAGGCAGTAAATGCCGCCGCGCTAGCTCCGTCACCTGTCATGGATTTAAAGGGAATCCCCACGCCGAAAAACGGCGTGGGGGTCCCCCCCAAATCCATGTCAGACCCTTATCCGAGCACGCAGCCTGGCAGGCCAGTAAAGGGGTGGGGACGAACGAGCGCCCCCCCCCTCCTGAGCCGTACCAGGCCGCGTGCCCTCAACATGGGGGGTGCCCTGGGGAAAGGGGGGCCGTGCGGCCCCCCCACCCCAAGGCACCTTGTCCCCATGTTGATGAGGACAAGGGCCTCTTCCCGACAACCCTGGCCGTTGGTTGTCGGGGTCTGCGGGCGGGGGCTTATCGGCATCTGGGAGCACCCTTTAATAAGGGGGCCCCCAGATACCGGCCCCCCACCCTATGTGAATGAGTATGGGGTACGATGTACCCCCCTACCCATTCACCTAAGGTGTAAAATGTAAAGTAAAAAACCCACACTTTTGAAAAAATAGTTTATTGCACTGCTCCGGGGGTCTTCTTGCCGGACTCCCCCGCCATTTACCAAGCTCTTTTACCGAGCGGGGGGGAATTCTTCTCCTTCTCCTTCTCCTCCCTCTGCCCGGAATGCCTGTGCCGCTCTGCGCTAGGACTTATATAGGGGCATGGGGACAGGGTCACATGTTCATGTCACATGGTGACCCCGCCCCCTTGCGATGTCACAGTCCCAGCATCCTCCAGGACTGTGACAACACAAGGGGGCGGGGTCACCATGTGACATGAACATGTGACCCTGTCTCCATGCCCCTATATAAGACCTAGCGCAGAGCGGCACAGGCATTCCGGGCAGAGAGAGCGTCGGGTTAACATCGGAAGAAGAACAAGAACAAGGACAAGAAGAAGGACAAGGCGCCGGCGGCGCGGAAGACGACGACCGCCGCAAGAACAGAAGAGACCCCCGGAAGACCCCCGAAGGCGGATCGAGAACCCCAGACGACGGCGACGACGAAGAAGGTAGCCGGACTTCCCCCGCTCGGTAAAAGAGCTTGGTAAATGGCGGGGGAGTCCGGCGAGAAGACCCCCAAGACGGAAGAAGACCCCCGAAGGCGGATCGAGACCCCCAGACGGCGGCGACGACGAAGAAGGTAGCCGGACTTCCCCCGCTCGGTAAAAGAGCTTGGTAAATGGCGGGGGAGTCCGGCGAGAAGACCCCCAAGACGGAAGAAGACCCCCGGAGCAGTGCAATAAACTATTTTTTCAAAAGTGTGGGTGTTTTTTTTACTTTACATTTTACACCTTAGGTGAATGGGTAGGGGTACATCGTACCCCATACTCATTCACATAGGGTGGGGGGCCGGTATCTGGGGGCCCCCTTATTAAAGGGGTCTCTCAGATTCCCATAAGCCCCCACCCGCAGACCCCGACAACCAACGGCCAGGGTTGTCGGGAAGAGGCCCTTGTCCTCATCAACATGGGGACAAGGTGCCTTGGGGTGGGGGGGCCGCACGGCCCCCCTTTCCCCAGGGCACTCCCCATGTTGAGGGCACGCGGCCTGGTACGGCTCAGGAGGGGGGGGGGCGCTCGTTCGTCCCCACCCCTTTCCTGGCCTGCCAGGCTGCGTGCTCGGATGAGGGTCTGACATGGATTTGGGGGGGACCCCCACGCCGTTTTTCGGCGTGGGGATTCCCTTTAAATCCATGACAGGTGACGGAGCTAGCGCGGCGGCATTTACTGCCTACGCTAGCTACGTACCTGAAGTTACGTTCGAAATGAACGGACTGCTCCGTGTGTGGGCAAGTCCGTTCATTTTCAAAAGTCCCGCGGACTTGCCTACTAACGGCGGGATTGTCCGCTGGACTGCCAAGTCCAGCGGATAATTTTTTTTTTTTTTTTTCTCAAAAAGGATTTTATTGACATAAACCAAGTGAAATACACATTCTTACAAAATGCAAAAAAGAAAAGAACAACCTTATCATTCCAATGAATCATTAGAACATACAAATAGTGGAAGCAAGTATCTGCTGCAATCCATCGTATGCCAGTCATATATACATTGTTAGCACACGGACGTTCCACACCATTTCTCTGTTATTATACCTACAATGCCGACAGCTTCGGCCCGCTAATACATTTCTTAAATTAGTAGTCTATCCATAACCAGTTCCAGGGGGGATAGCCCCGGAGTATTTAGCCATGGGTCCCACAGCAGATTAAATTTTTCAGGGCAGCCTCTGTGTTGGTAAATATACCTTTCCAGACGCAGTGTAGTACCCATCTGAGCTATCCATTCCCTCAGCTCAGGAGGATCACTTGCCTTCCAATGATGAAGGATACATTTACGGGCCTGGAAAAGTGATCTACCAATGGCCTTCTTGGGATTGTCTTCAATTGGGAGATCATCCAGAATACCCAGGATACACACTTTAGGGTCTTGTGGGATCTCCACAATGAATACATCATTTATAGTTTTGATGACCCCCACCCAATAGCGATGCAGTTTGGGGCATCGCCACAATAGGTGAATCAAATCCCCGTGGTCCCTGGCGCACCTAGTGCAGGTGTCACTGTCCCCAATGCCCATCTTATGCAGTCTAGCTGGCGTGAGGTGCACCCTCATTACTATAAACAGTTGTGACAATCGCTGTGCCGTGTTTAGTGAGCACCCTTGTATTACCTGTAGAGCCTCTGCCCACTGGTCCTCCTCAAATATGCCTACATCTCTCTCCCAGGACGTAGTCACCCTTGCTGGGAAGCCAGGCAGAAATGCAGTAAGTAGCATAGCATACATTCCAGATATGAAGCCCTTATAACTGGAAACTTCTGTCATGTAATGGAAGATCGGGGCTGGAGACAGCACCCATGGATTGTCCCCTGCCTGTGCTTTGACAGCATGTCTTAGCTGTAGGTAGTAAAAATACATTGATTGGGGTAGCCCAAACTTCCCCTGTAGCTCTGAAAAGGATAGCAATTTCCCATTAGCGAAAATATGGACTAAGTGGGTGACTCCGTATCTTTTCCACCGTTCCGCACAAGTCAAAAGAAGCAGCTCCCCATAATACTGGTTGTTCCATATTGGGCTATGCACCGTAAAGCCTTCTACATCTTGTAGTTGGCGAGTTTTGTTCCAGATTTTCTGGATTAGAGCGTATGTGGGGAGGAGCCTGTTCGACCTGGCGAACGATAGGGCCTCTAGTCCTGTAGCCACCTTGTCTGCTCCCGTAGTATGTTTGAGGAGAGTCGTCGTGGGATCTTCCGTTCCGCCCCCCCTCTCTGTCACCCCAGTCATAGCCCTTACAATATGTTGGAGTTGAGAGGCTAAATAATATAGCCAGGGGTTGGGAAGGGCAAGTCCACCCAACTCTTTAGGTTTCTGTAGCTGCTCCAGTTTAATTCTGGGGGGTTTATTGAGCCAAATGAAGGTTCTAATCAAGGAGTTAATTATTCTAAAAAACTTAAGTGGGATTACCATAGGGGTATTGTGCAAGACGTACAGTAATTGTGGCATGAAGATCATTTTGGTAAGGTTTACCCTGCCCACCAATGACATTTTTAATTTCATCCATACTTTTGATTTGTCCCTAATCCGGCCCAATAGTGGGGAAAGATTTAGTGTGATATACTCGCCTGGCTGTGGCGTGACCCATATCCCTAAGTATTTAAATTTGGTTGAAACCGGGATGTCCTGCACCGTAGGTCCCTGTGGGGTAGTGGAATCCAACATCATGATATTTGATTTGGTCCAATTAATTACTAGGCCCGAGAATGACCCAAATGTTTTAACCACCCTCATGGCCTCACCCAGTGATCCCGCCGTATCCCCCAGCAGCAGCATGGTATCATCGGCGTATAACATCAGTTTTTCATGTATCTGTCTGTATTTGAAGCCCATTATTAGGGGATTAGAGCGTACTAGTGCAGCCAGAGGCTCTATAGCTATGGCAAAAAGTAGAGGGGACAGGGGACATCCCTGTCTAGTCCCTCGGTGCAGTGAAAAAGGGGGGGATATCCGGCCTGCCTCTCTAATGACCGCCGAAGGGGAATTATATAAAAGTTGAACCCAAGATAGGAACCCCGGTCCGAACCCAAATTTAGTAAGAGTCGCCCATAAGTACTGCCATTCTATGCTATCGAATGCCTTATGGGCATCCAGGGATAGCAATGCTCTGTCCCCAATGTTGTCCGCAGGGGTCTGTATATTAAGGAATAGGCGACGGAGGTTGATGGCTGTAGACCTTTCCGGTATAAAGCCAGATTGATCTGGGTGGATAATGGACGCTATTACCTTATTCAGTCTCAGGGCCAGTACTTTAGCAAGGATTTTGATATCGGTCTGTAAGAGCGATATCGGCCTATACGATCCCGGATCTAGTGAATCTTTCCCTGGCTTGAGCAGTAGCACGATACTGGCCTGTCTCATTGAGTCTGGGAGGTGTCTTGCCTCTCTAGCTGAATTTAGGGTTCGAAGTAATTGTGGTAATATTATGTCCCCATACTGTTTGTATACTTCTATCGGGATACCGTCATCCCCCGGGGCCTTAGAGTTGGGAAAGGAGTTGGTAGCCACATGCATCTCCTCTATGGTGATGGGGGTTTCAAGAAGTTCCACCTGGGACTCCGATAAACACGGTAGCTCTATCCCCTGTAGGAAGTCCCAAACCTCCTCTGTTGAGTGTGTCTGTTTGGATTGGTAAAGTTCCGAATAGAAATCCACCAGCTCCTGCATGACCAGGTCAGGGGTGTTAACCACCTTTCCCGATTTGTTGTGTAGTGCCCCAATAGCTGGAGATGATTGTTGAGCGTGTGCTATTTTAGCTAGGAGTTTTCCTGTCTGTTCCCCTTCCTCATAGAAGGCCATTCTATTGAAGAACCTCTTTCGATCAGCTTTGGAGGCGTCAATTCTGTTAAGTGCCTCTTGAGCAGCTATCCATGCCTCCCGGGTGCCCTCACCTGTATTGGCTATGTACTCCGCCTCGAGACGTTTCACCAGCCTATCAGCCTGTTCCCTCTGTGCGGATGTATTGCGTTTAATGGCATTGACCTCAGATACAAAGAGCCCCCTCAGGAAAGCCTTAAAGGCATCCCAGGTGGTATTCAAATCAGGATGATCTAGGTGTCTCTGCCAATAAGCCGCTATATCTGTTTCTATTTTAGTGTGAGACGGGAAGAGATTTAGCCAGAAGGCATTAAGCTTCCATGGAGCTCTCTGTAGGTCGGAAGCCGGCCTAACCCTCAAGTGGGCCACGAGGGGGGAATGATCAGAAATACTTCTAGTGAGGTACAGTACCTTCTCCATGTGTTGAAAAGCCGATGCCGAACACAGACACATGTCAATTCTGGACAGGGACATATGTGTTTTAGAAAAACAAGAAAATTGTTTCTCTGTGGGGTTCCTATTTCTCCAGGGGTCTATCCATCCCACTTCCTCTATAAATTTTGCTAAGGCCGGTTTAGACCTTGTAAAGCCTCCAGGCGGTGGGGGGTGTCTGTCCAAATATGGATCGATGATACCATTGAAATCACCCATTATTATTAAGGGGGTCCCAGGGTTGGCCAATTGAAATGCCAGTAGATCACGCAACACTGTGGGAGTAAACGGAGGAGGTATGTAAACAGCTGCGAGAATAAATGTTAACTGTGACACTCTGCAAAGTAAAAATACGTATCGTCCCTCCTGGTCAACCCGGGAGGCAAACATCGGAAAATCCAGGGTACGATGCACCATTACGCTCACCCCCCTTGAATATGAGGTGTGAGTGGAATGGTACGCCCATCCTGCCCACGCAAATCCCACCCACGACAATGTATCTGGTGTTAGATGAGTTTCCTGTAACACACATATAGCCGGAAAGTGTTTTCTAAGAGATGTGGATACCATGGCTCGCTTAAGGGGGTCACCCAGGCCCCTAACGTTCCTTGACACTATCGGGGTGCACGTCATTACATCACATTACTATAGTAAGTACTGTACACTAATCTAGCCGGCACGGCTGCCCACCCGCCTAACCTGGTGCAAAGTGGGCCCCCGTGTCCGCCACGTGCACACGGCATAGTGAACTGAACCATACAAAACCTGGCCCTATTGTCCCAGGGTCGCCCCATGACCCCCTTCGGTAGATGCCACTGGGCGTATTTGGTGCATATGGAAAAATGGGTGTCGATTGGCTCTAAGTCATTATCCCGAAAAAAGTGACTTCTCACAGGTACATTGCATTGTTCTCTTAACAAGGAACGTCCGGGCACCTTTATTGCTTCCAATAAGACAGGTTGCAGCATTGAAAGCTCCCCGCTTCTTGCGGAGGTAGAGTTCTTGGTACGTGAGAGAAAAGTTAATTTTCTGAACTGAACTAGTAGTAACTGTTGGGTGTAAACAAAAACCCAGTCCGGTCCCTGTTGCAACAGGCATACAGTGACCCGAATCGGACAACTTGTTCTGTGCTCTGGGTGTTGCACAAGTCTCATAGGAAATATATTCTTTCACTCCCTCCTTCGCTCATTTCCTGTCAATATCAGCGTGAGTGTCTCCCGGTCGTGTAACCATGTGGCCACTTGGCCACCATTATAATAATAGGCCCCCTTACGGGTAAGTTGTCATCCCCAAAGTTGTTTCGGAGGCTGCGCCTCCGTAGGATCCTGTACGGTTCATTCTGCCCCCTCCTCGTTTCTTCCTGCTTGTCTGAAATGGTGTTCGTTCCTGTCCAGCCATGCAGAGGCCTCTGCTGCTGATTCAAAGAATTGTGCCCTATCTCCTGCTATCACCCGAAGTTTGGCTGGATAAAGCATAGCATAGTTTGCCCGAAGGCGTTGCAGTCTCTTTTTCACATCGCCAAATTTGGCTCTTCGCCTCTGTACATCCGCCGAAAAAACGGGGTAAAAGGATACTCTTGCTCCGTTATATTGTATGTTTCGCCTCTCCCTGGCTAGGCGCAGGATGATCTCCTTGTCTTTAAAGTTAAGGAGTTTGGCCAGCATGGTGCGGGGAGGGTGTCCCGGCGGAAGAGGTCTGGGTGGAACCCTGTGCGCTCTTTCAATTGAGTAGAAGGGTGTGAATGCCTCCTTACCAAATACCTCCAGCAGCCATTTCTCAACAAACTCAGTGGGGTTTCTGCCTTCGGTCTTCTCCGGTATTCCCACTATGCGGATGTTACTCCTCCGTAAACGGTTCTCAATGTCCTCATTTTTGAGTTCATTGGCTGTAACGGTTCTGGCTGTGATCTGCATTTCTCTGACCAGGGGGACCATTCTGTCCTCCACCTCACTGACACGGCCCTCCACTGCTGTGGTACGCTCTCTGATTTTTTGGATGTCATGTCTGATCAGTCCCACCTCTTCTTTTAACCCTCCAAAGTGTTCTTGCAGTGTCTGCACGGATGCTGTGCACTTCTGTACAGCCTTCAGAATGTCAGCCAGAGTGGGCTGTTCAGTTTCTCCCCCTTCTTCTTCCCCTATCTCTGGGGATGTCTGCTCTGAAGCCTGCCGCTGGCTCTGCCTAGAAGATTCCCCTGTCTGCTGCATGTGGAAGACGTCAGGGGTAGCATCCAGCTCCTCATCTGATTGGGGTCCTGCTATATTATTTAGTTTTTGTGTGTAATAGACCATGTCTTTACCCTGTGCTTTTGGCGTTTTGGGCAGTTGCTTACCCTGCTCCTTCTTGTCCCCTCGTGCACGCTGGGCTGGCGCGGCGCCATTTTGGATGTCCTGAGGCTGCATCTCATCTCCCTTCTGCTGTTTGCGGGTCAGCATGGCAGGTCTGAGGGTGAAATAGCGTTCGGAATGTGCCCGCAGTAGTCCTGGGTCTGTCGGTAGGTTCCGGTGCCGTTTTTTATCAATGGATCGGCCGGGAGAAGGATCAATTGCAGGGTTCTTACAGGGAGCTCTGTGAGACACGTCCGCTCACATGCCGCTCTCAGCCACGCCCCCCCCCAGCGGATAATTTTAAAACCAAACTTAAAACTTTGGTCCGCCGGACTTTGGCGCCAAAAAGTCCGCCCGCAGTGTGAAAGGGGTCTTAAACTTCTTGTCCATGGTTTCCTTAAAGCACAGTTCTCTCTTGCAGTGGGGCTTGGTGGGGGAGGTGGCAGTGGGAATCAGGTCAAACCACAAGGCTCTTTCAATTACAGTTGCAAAAGAAGCTTTAACAAGAGATTCATCAGAATCAGGTAACGTATATCTCTGTTCAACACAAAAATTCCTCTTTAGTGGAAGATTGTGCTTTGGAGGTACAAATATCTTTTCAGGATGTGACCAGTCCCCTTATAAAGCTTTCTCAGCCACAGTGCACACTTGGCTTAGGAGTACATACTAGTAACCCTAGGTCTGACAGATAACATCTGTTTTTTGGCAAACACTGCAGCACTGGCCCCTTCTTCCATAGAATCCCTAATTGAGAACAAACTGCACCCTCTTCCTTCTTTAATACTTCCTCCTCCCTGTATGACCTGTTTTATATTAGTTTTAGCTAAGAGAAGAGGAAAAAATGTTTATATATTTATTGACACTTTTTGGGAACCAGTGACACACAGTGATCAGTATTAAAACTATGCACTGTACTAATGACACTGGCTGGAAAGGGGTTAAACATCTAGGGCAATCAAAGGGTTAAATGTGTGCCGAGCCAGTGTTTGGGTGTACCGTGTTAGGTGCCTATACTAAGGGAAGTAATGAAATTTATATCCAGCTTTACGGGAAAGAAAATCCATTACTTCCCTGCTGACAGGACAGGGCTCTGCCTTGTTTACATAGGCAGGACTCTGTACTGTGTAAATTCATGACACTTGGAGGGTGCCGGTGGTAATCCATTGGGCGGCACCCACTGATCAACATCTGCTTGTTAATAATCACAGCACGGCCAGGTCACCAGCAGAGCATGCCCCCTACCCGGCAGGGACAGATCACATACCTAATACATGATCTGGTGCAGCAGAGCTGCTGTATATCCATGTTATACGGATGGCCGGCCAGCAGTTAAAGAGGACAGGAGCCCTGTTTACCAACCAGAATAGGACCGCAAAATTTATTATGGAATGTGGCACCCCCACTTCACAAGACCATATCCCAGAAGTCTTCAGGATCTGGGTCACACCAGAATGATTTACCAGTGCCCTAGATCTGTATAGCACCCTGCAGTTAAATTCCACAAACTGCATAATGGAGGAGCACCGAATGCAGGAACCAGTGCCCAAAGCAATGCTACAGGTTGGTCAAGCATCTTTCATCATTTCAGCTGGATCTGAGTATGGTGCGCACCCCACCCCAGACTAGTAGTGTCACTATGGTAACAGGATGTGTTATAAAAAAAAAAAAAAAAAAAAAACACACCTTTAATACTTGAATACTTTTTTTGGGCTTCCTCTCTGCTGGCTGTACAGCTCAGGTCATAGGTTTCCACACCTCCCACCAAGTAGGTTATTATGTTTAAAAAAAAAAAAAAAAATATTTAACTATAGCATAAAACTCTCCGAAAGGCAGTACATAAAATCTCCGGCTCTTTTCTAAAAGAAAAAAAAAATTATTTTGTTTTTAGGGAAAAAAAAGGAGGCAAAAGTGAACTACATTTTATGAAGTACTTTGGTCTTACACTACACCAAGTCATGTCATGTTTACTATATGACCAGTTCATAACATTCTTCATTACGTTTGCAAAATAAAGAATCGCTGCTGGAAAATGGAATTACACACTCACACTTCAATAGTCTGGACCAGCCAATGGTTTTTAGATGGTCATAAGTATGAATCACCATTGTAATAGCTACCTCAGTAATAACATTTCTACTGAGACAAAGCCAATCAATACCTTTCAAATCACCATCTCTTCTCTAAAACTTACCTGACACGCACAAGAACATTTTAAACACCCTGCAGTTATACAATGCAGAAAATAAACTAAATCTGTTAAAAACTCTTTATTTTTATAACAAGACATCCCTACCATACAAAATATACAAGATACTGTAACCAGTTTAAAAATATTACAGATAAAACAGACAGGTATGGAGCAGCGTGCAGTAGTCTGGGATATGGGCTGTGAAGCCCGCAGTGCCATTGCTTAGAATGTCTTCAGACTGTAGCCCACAGCAAGATGCTGCCTGTTGCTGTTTAGTGGTGGTGAGTTCCATACTGCAGATCTAGTGCGCTTGTAGTAGCGGGGCTTTTTGTTATACAACAAGTCCTCCAGTTCTGGGCTGTCAATTGTGCCAAATATTTTGTCGAGATTTATGGGGCGATAGTACTGTTGGTGCACTGCTTGAGCCAACTTGCTTCCTGTGGAGAAAAATGAGAGGATGGAATACATAGGCATTACTTAAAGCGTTTGTTACCCCAACACTTCATAATCCTGCTGTACCATGTACTTATATGAGAAAGTAACCTGTTCTCTTTGTAATGCTTCATTTATGTGAAATCCCTGGTAATCCTGCTAGTCCCCTTGCTTTTCAATTAAAAGCTGACCACACCAAGCAGGAGAGCACAGCAGGGTCAGTTCTCTCTAGGATCTCAGCCTGCTCTCCTCCAATGATCAGACTTAAACTGAATGGGCTGTTTTACAAGGTGATAGTTTTTTTATTTTATTTTTATTTTTTTCACACAGGAACAGGTCCCACATGGACCAACAGGTTACAACATAATGTAATTGCAATACAAATACAAAAATAAACTTCACATTATGACACGCATAACATAACATCTTGAGCCTTAAAAAATACTTCTTTGGCAGCTAACGGATATATAATGGTGTCAAATACTAATGTTGCCTTGTGTAATGTAGTATCTGTCCCGTTCTGCTTTGGAGCAGAGCAGGTTATTATAAGTTTGGTCTTGATAGTAAGCCTTTGCTCGTATATGAAGAGTTTGGAGCGTATCTCATCCTTGAGTGCCATCTACGTTTGTCCATTTGCATGCCCAGACTTAGACGTGTTGGTCCCGCGGGCCCGGCTCCCTTTTTATCTCCCCCTTTGGGGGGGGGGGGGGGGGGGGAAGTCAGCATAGAGAAAAAGGTTAGTTAGAGAGAGGGGGGGGGGGGGGAGAGAGAGGGGGAGGGGCATGAGGGGAAGTACACCCCACGACCATGGTGCGCTGTTAGACTAATGTCAGAGAGTGAGATCGATTCTGTAATGGCACAAGGTGATAGTTTACAATTCCTTTAATACTGATGGGGAATTAACATTCAAACCAGAACAATCGTGTAAGGTGCCATATGATGGAGTTTACATTGCATTACTTGAGCTCTCCCTGTTATGTGGAGAGAAAAAAAAAAAGTGATCACTGCTAAGAGACACGATCAAAGGGGGTGTTCCTCATGTTAAAACCATAACCAAATGAACATGCTTAGTCTCATAACCAGCATTAGTAGCAACCAGAAATAGCATTTTTTCTCAGAGAAAAGTAAGCACATACAATAGACTGCCCCACTAGCAACATGCATAAAAAAGGATGGGACAGGTAAACTGCAACTTCTAGCAGTCCCAGATTTTAGGCTGATTATAGTAGCTCCAATTCTCAATGTAGCAGTGGGATTATAGAACACTGCAGGCATGTGAAGTCACCTCTAGGCTGATAAGACACTCACCACATGACCAAGTTGGGACGGGCTTGCTGTCATTATTTGTGGAGTCATTACTGTTTAAGTCCGATGACCGCCAGCCACGAGCGATCGTAAGCAGGACACACAGAACAGGGACGAGTGTGTGTAAACACACACTTCCCTGTTCTGACAGGAGTGACAGATCATGTGTTCCTATTAGCTAGGAACTACGATCTGTCACTTCCTCTAGTCAGTCCCCTCCCCCTTCAGTTAGAATCACCTCTCATGGAACACAGTTAACCCCTTCAATGGCAGTGACATTTTTACAGTAATCAATGCATTTTTATAGCACTGATCGCTGCATTATTGCCAATGGTCCCAAAAATGTGTCAAAATTGTCCGATGTTGCATTCATGATAAAAATCGCAGATCACTGCCATTACTAGTAAAAATCCCCTAGTTTGGTTTGCACAAAAGCCATAGTGTCTACAATCAATATACGCTTATTGCAAATTTTTTACCAAAAATATGTAGAAGAATACATATCGGCCTAAACTGAGAAAAAAATTGCCTTTTTTTTAAAAAAAATGGGGGGATATTTATTATTGCAAAAAGTACAAAATATTGTGTTTTTTTTCAAAATTGGCGCTATTTTTTGTTTATAGCGCAAAAAATAAAAACCGCAAAAGAAAGCCATTTCTGGGGAAAAAGGGACGTCAATTTTTTTGGGTGCAAGTGTCAGTTAAAGCGACGCACTGCCGAATTGCAAAAAGTGCTCTGGTCAGGAAGGGGGTAAATTCTTCCGGGGCTGAAGTGGTTAAACTACAACCTTTCCTGCATTTCTACAGTGACATTTAACACTGGAGTGTTGGCAGCCAACGTCTGCTCCTTAGCGATTCTCTCCTGCTCCTCACGCAGCCTCTGTGCCTCTAGTTCTTGGCGTCTCTTTGCCTCCATTTCCTAACAAAACCTCTCCTGTTTTAGCCTTTCCTGCTGCTCCTGAAATTGCACACATAGCAGGTGTTCGTTATACTTGTATGTGAATGCATTGGACATCTTATTGATAAATATTACATAGCTATATAGAGAGAAAGAGTAAGGGCCTGGAGTAAAAGTCACAAATGAGACTGGCTCAAAAGGGAGCTACCATCAGACCCAGAACTCATGGAAAAGTGGAGATTCATATGACTGTTTGATCACTTGACCCAAACATTCCAAAATAAGTCTGCTCTGGCATTGATTTCTGAAGGTTCAGGTAGAAGCCAAACTGTTGTCATATCTGAACAGTCAAGGATACATTGTCCAACAGAGACTGCATAAACTTTTACCTCAAAAGGGGAGTCCTCTAATTATCTCATAATAGGGATACCACAAGAGCACAGCAGTCAATACAGCTGTTAACAACTTGGTGAACACTCAAGATGCAGACCAGGAGGTCGAATGGCAGGTCCAGGAACTAAGAGAACCAGCAGCAAAGCATAGGAAACACGGGTGCACTGGAAAGATGGGGACATGCAGGTATGTGTCTGATGTTCACAAAAGCCAGAAGTACCTCTGTAAGGCCCCTTTCACACTGGGGCGTTTTTCAGGCGGTACAGCGCTAAAAATAGCACCTGTACAGCGCCTGAAAAAATCCGGCCCCATTCACTCCAGTGTGAAAGCCGGAGGGCTTTCACACTGGAGTGGTGCGCTAGCAGGACGGTCAAAAAAGTCCTGCTAGCAGCATCTTTGGAGCGGTATAGGAGCGGTGTATTCACCGCTCCTACCCATTCGTTTCAATGGGACACCGCGGTAATACTACGGCGGCGCTTTGCGGGGGATTTTAACCCTTTTTCGGCCGCTAGCGGGGTTAAAAGTGCACCGCTAGCGGCCGAATACCGCGGCTAAAACGACGATAAAGCAGTGCTAAATATAGCGGTGCTTTACCGTCACCGCGGCTCTCGCCCCAGTGTGAAAGGGGCCTTAAGGGCGGTGATGACAGACATGGTGGATTTTGCAGGCCAAAAACATTTAATCACATGGTCATCTAAACATACCGATAGGAGAGTCATGTGGGAGAGGCGATAGGAAACCTCCAGAAGCCAGTCAGTGGAAATAGCACTTGTAAAAGCAACAAGCGGATTCTCTAGTGTTAAAGTGTTGTGTACCACGCTGATAAGTGCGGAAACTGTCTCTTAAATTGGAAGTAATGGCACAAGTCTACAACTTCTCAGAGGCAACCTGATGTCTAAGAGCGCTGCAGAATACACAGGGGTAAGTCCAGTGGCGTAACTAGAACCCTCAGGGCCCCGATGCAAGAAACCATGGAGGGCCCCCCACCTCCAGACAAAGCTCTTTACTCCGAGCCCGATGTTGGAACACCAGGGCCCAGTCACAAGTGGGTGGCTGCATATAAAAAGGAACCTATTTTTTCATTTTTATATAAAAACACACACACACACACACTATATTATATATATATATATATATATAATATATATATATATATATATATATATATATATAAAATATATATATATATATATATATATATATATATATAATATATATATATATATACACACACACACACACTTATATAAACCAGTGACAGCTGGTGCTTAAAATTTTTAGGGGGGCGCAAGCAAACTGAAAAATTCATGATGATGATGTGCCCATCAAACTCTGCCAGTGTGCCCATCAAACTCTGCCAGTGTGCCCATCAAACTCTGCCAGTGTGCCCATCAAATGCTGCCAGTGTGAATCCCCAGCGCCCGCTCGCACACCCACACACGTGCATGCACACACCCCCCACACACACACACATGCATGCACCCCCCCCCACACACACACATGCATGCACCCCCCCCCCCCACACACATGCATGCACCCCCCCCCACACACATGCATGCACCCCCCCCCACACACGCATGCACCCACACACACACACACGCATGCACCCCCCCACACACACACACATGCATGCACCCCCCCACACACATGCATCCCCCCCCCACACACACACACACCCCCACCCCCCCCCCCCCACACCCACACACACACACACACACACACACCCCCACGCACCCCCCCACACACACCACCCCCCCCCACCACACCCACACACACACACCCCCCCACACGCACCCACCCCCCCCACACACACACACGCATGCACCCCCCCCCCCACACACACACCGCCCCCCCCCCCCCCCACACACGCATGCACCCCCCCCACACACCACGCCCCCACCCCCCCCCCACCCCCCCCCACACACACCCATGCACCCCCCCCCCCCCACACACCCATGCACCCCCCCCCCCCACACACCACACCCACCCCCCCCCCCCCACCCACACACACCCATGCACCCCCCCCCCCACACAGGATTGCACCCCACACACACACACACCACACGCACCCCCCCCCCACACACACACACACACACACATGCATGCACCCCCCCCCACACACACACACACATGCACCCCCCCACACATACATGCACCCCCCCACACACACACATGCACCCCCCCACACATACATGCACCCCCCCCACACAAACATGCATGCACTCCCCCCACACATACATGCACCCCCCCCCCCCACACACACACACACATGCATGCACCCCCCCCCCCACACACACATACAGTAGATATTCTTATAAAAAAAAACGTCAGACATTTACAGTACCTTCTTCCTGCCGGGTACTGCACTGTAGGGGGAGACAAAGAGCACAGCACAGCACACACTGCTTTCACTTTAGGTATGTGAGGACGCGCTCCCTGCAAAGTGCCATTACAGTTCGGCTGACGATCGGGGAGCTCCTCTCAGCCTCCCCTCCTATGAAAGAGTACAGGGGGGGCCTCAAGGGCACCCTGCAGCAAGGGGCCCGGTCGCCATGGCGATCTCGGCGACCCCTATAATTTCGCCACTGGGTAAGGCACAAGAGTGTACTTGTAACCTCTACGGTCAGAGTCTGCTAGTAACTGGGTGATTTTAGCCATAAAGCCATGCACAATGACTGTGGTAATGTCATCAGCCAAGAGGTCAGAAGAGAGACACACACACACACACACACACACACACACACACACACAGTGTTAAGGTTAAGGTGTGAAAAAATGCTGTAAAGAATGCTTTCATGAATAGATCTTTTTCTTCTGTCCATTTCATTAATTGATTAAAAAAAAAAAAAACAGAAGAAAAACCCAAATCAATTAAATATTTGCAGTCAAAAAAGTATAAAATTCTTCCATATAAAAACGTGCAGCTTTTGAAAGAACTCCTGCATGGTTGAATCACTTAGCCTTGTTTTCATGTCCTATGCATGAAACCATAGGATGCAGGGTGCAGAAAAATGGCAGCAGGTGCTCTGGACTGATGAGCCAAAATGTGAAATATTTGGCTGTAGCAGGAGGCAGTTTGTTCATGAAGGCCTGGAGACCGGTACAATGAGTGTCTGCAGGCAACAGCGAAGCATGGAGGTTCCTTGCAAGTTCGGGGCTGCATTTATACAAAGGCAGATGATTTGGTCAGGATCAACTGTGTCCTCAAGGCTGAGAAATACACTTTACCAGCATGCCATACCAACAGGGTGGTGTGCGATTTGCCCCATATTTATACTGCAGTAGGACAACGACTGCAAAAATACAGCCAATGCCATTAAGAACCATCTTCAGCATAAAGAACAAGGAGTCCTGGAAGTAATGGTTTGGCCCCCCACAGAGCCCTGAGCTCAACATCTGTCTGGGATTACATGACTAGAAAAGAGGATTTGAGGCAGCCTACATCCACAGAAGATCTGTGGTTAGTTCAAGAGGTTTTAACTACCTATCTAGATCCTTCAAAAACTGTGCAAATGTACCTAGAAGAACTGATGCCATTTTAAAAAGGCAATGGGTAGTCACACCAAATATTGAATTGATTTGGATTTCTCCTTTGTTCCTTTACTTTCAATTTTGATAAAAAAAAAATATAAAACTAACTTTTTATTTCTGAAAGTATTCTTAAATTTTTTTTTCACACCTGCCTCAATCTTTTGCATGGATCTATCGATCGACCTATATAGTAACAATAGGTTAGGACTTCCCATCAGAGCTCCTAGGACACTAGCAAAAAAAAAGTCTATGGAATCTTTAGTTTACCAACCAGTTTTCCTACAGGTATCATAAAGGGGACATTGTCTTTCATTTCCACTATTACAGATCCTCCCTCCAGTGGTGGAAGCTTCTGTGATGTTGTAGAGGTTAGAACAGACTTCAGTAAGCAATTGGCTTGTTTTAAAAATTTCTGCTTAAGATATTTTGCCTAAGGCTTCAGATCAAAATCACGTCACCAATGTTTGCCATGTTGCACTCTAGGATTTTTTTTTTTTTTAATTGTACCAAACATAATCATGTATATGGAATGATTTAGGTTTGTCATACTTTTTAGAAATCTGGTTTTAGTGAAAAGAGGTATGCTTCATCAAATCACTTGCTACCCAATTAGCAGGACAGTGTTTAAGTTATTATACGAGGACTAATGTACAGAATGTTTCATATTGTTTTCTTACGACCGTTGGTGCAAAATCCTGTGTTTTGAATACAATTTTACACAACGTTTTGGCTAGCTGGTTTATTAAATCACAAAAAACTATTTAGACCCAACAAAAAAAGTGGGATTGGCAAAGGAGTGGCTACAGAATGCCAAGTGTTTGATTACTTAAAACTGACATCACATTGTTAAAATTTTTTTTTTTATTAAAACATGTTATTGCCTTGTGCAGTGGTATTGCACAGAGTGGCCCCGATCCTCCTCTTCTCAGGTCCCCGGTGCCAATCTTGGCGCCTCTTCTTACATCCTCCATAGCCAGCCGCTTCTTATGGGGAAAAGCGTGGTTTGCGCGCTCCCGACCCTAGTGTCTACGGAGCCACGCTCCATAGACTTACACAGCGGGACTTAGGCCCGCCCCCCACTTCCTCTTTACTACATTTGATTGACAGCAGCAAGAGCCAATGGCTCCTGCTGCTTCTCAAATGCTGTGTGAAGAGGAAGGGGAGAATAGATGTAGCTGTGCACAGCGCTGATCTATTCTCCTCTTATGCCCCGTACACACGGTCGGAAATTCCGACCACAAAATCCGTAAGATTTTTTCCGACACTGGTGTTGCATACACACGGTCGGACAAAGTTGTCGGAAAATCCGATCATTCTGAACGTGGTGATGTTCGTTGCGTACGACGGAACTACGTAGAGGCTAGTAGCCAATAGCTTTGGTCTCCTAATTTGATCTGAGCATGCGTGGCACTTTGTCTGTCGGAATTCTCTACACACGATCGGAAAAATCCGATTGGATTTTGTTGTCGGAAAATTTGAGAGCAGGATTCTGACGGAAAAAGTCTGATGGAGCCCACACACGGTCGGATTTTCCGACAACATGGTCCGATCGGACATTTTTCGTCGGAATTTCCGACCGTGTGTACGGGGCATTACTCTTCACACAGGGAAGGGACGCACAGGGAAAAACGGAAAACTTTTTTTACCCTAATGCAAAAAACATATTTACATTTAGTAACACTTTAAAGGATAAGGTTGCCCAAGTCTAGGCCCCTTTATATGTACAGTGAATCCGGAAAGTATTTACAGTGCTTCACTTTTTCCTCAATTTGTTATGTTACAGCCTTATTCCAAAATGGATTTTTATAATGGATATTTACTTACCAGAAACCCCTGTTGCTAGGCAGTCTTCTTAATCTGCCCCTTTCTATTCCGCGGCCCAGAAAACAATGGGCTATTCACAAAATGACTCGCGCATGCGCAGTAGGAAATGGGCAGTGAAGCTTTGGGCGGCAGTCATCGCGGGCTCGCTGGACAGGTAGGTTTTCTTATTAAAAGTCAGCAGCTACAGTATTTGTAGCTGTTGACTTTAAAAAAAAAAAAAAAAAAAACGCCGGAACATCGCTTTAAATTCATTATTTTCCTCAAAATTCCACAAACAATACCTCATAATGACAACATGAAAGAAGTTGTTTAAAATCTTTGCAAAAAAAAAAAAAAAAAAAAAAGGACACACATGTACATAAGTATTCACAGCCTTTGCTCAATACTTTGTTAAAGCAACTTTGGCACCAATTACAGCCTCAAGTCTTTGAGTATGATGCTACAAGCTTGGCAAAACAATTTTTGGGAAGTTTCTCACAATTTTTTTTTGCAGTACCTCTCAAGCTCCTTTAGTTTCGATGGGGAGCATCGGTGTACAGCCATTTCCAGATATCTCTAGAGATGTTCAATCAGGTTTATGTCTAGGCTGTGGCTGGGCCACTCAAGGATATTCACAGAGTTGCCACTTAGCCAGTCCTTTGTTATCTTGGCTGTGTGCTTAGGGTCGTTGTCCTGTTAGAAGATGAACCATCGCCCCAGTATGAGGTCCAGAGTGCTCTGGAGCAGGTTGGTTTTCATCAAGAATGTCTCTGTACATTGCTGCATTCATCTTTCCCTCGATCCTGACTAGTCTCCCAGTTCCTGCCACTAAAAAACATCCCCACAGCATGATGCTACCACCACCATGCTTTACTGTCGGGATGGTATTGGCCAGGTGACGAGCAGTGCCTGGTTTCCTCCAGACATGATGCTTGCCATTTAGGTCAAAGAGTACAATCTGTTTCATCAGACCAGAGAATTTTGTTTTATGGTCTGAGAGTCCTTCAGGTGTCTTTTGGCAAACTCCAGATGGGCTGTCATGTGCCTCATGTGGGCTGTCATGTGGCTCGTCTGGCAACTCTACCATACGGCCTGATTGGTGGAGTGCTGCAGAGATGGTTGTTATTCTAGAAGGTTCTCCTCTTCCCACCAAGAAATGCTGGAGCTCTGTCAGAGTGACCATCAGGTTTCTTTGTCACCTCCCTGACTAAGGCCCTTCTCCCCCGATTTCTCATTTGGCCAGGCGGCCCACTCTAGGAAAAGTCCTGGTGGTTCCAAACTGTGCTCATTTGGACCTTCACAATGCTGCTGAAATAGTTCTGTTCCCCCATCCATATCTGTGCCTCCATACAATCCTCTCTTGGAGGTCTACAGACAATTCCTTGGACTTCATGGCTTGGTTTGTGCTCTGACATGCACTGTTAACTGTGGGACCTTATATAAACAGGTGTGTCCACGCCTTTCCAAATCATTTCCAATCAACAATTTCCCACAGGTGGACTACAATAAAGTTGTAGAAACACAGAGGATAAGTGGAAACAGGATGCCCCTGAGCTCAATTTTGAGTGTCATGGCAAAGGCCGTGAATACTTATGTACATGGGATTTTTTTGTTTTAATAAATTTGCCAAGATTTCAAAACAAACTTATTTCACGTTGTCATGATGGAGTATTGTTTGTCGAATTTTGGGAGGAAAATAATGAATTTAATCCATTTTGGAATAAGGCTGTAACATAAAATGTGGAAAAAGTGAAGAGCTGTAAATACTTTCCGGATACACTGTAGTTGCCAGTGCTACTATGGAAAGAAGAAAATCCTGATAATTTTTTTTTTTTTTTTCGAGGGAATAAAAAAAAAAAAACTGTAAACAAATCGATCGTGCTCGTCTCCCAAAGGTGGTTTGTAAAAGGTAAATGCATCAAAAGGTAGGTTTTCTCATAAAGAAAATATCGGGAAGTGGTTTCCACATCATTCAATGGGTTTTATAAAGATCAATTCTCACCGTTCTTCTTGAAGACGCTCGCATGCAGCTGTCACTGCCTCTCACGTTCTTGTTCTGCCTGACGTATTTCTACCAGTTTCTTTGCCTCTGCAAGCTTTTCTGCCTCTCTTGCTCTTCCTCCTCTCGCTTCATCTGGAGGACCTCCTGGTGCCGGCGCTCTTCATCATCCTACGTTATAAAATCAACAGCAATCTTACATACTGGACCATTTAATTACTCTGAAAGATCTTACAAAGCCAGAACACACAACAGATGCAGAATTGTCGAGAATTAGAAATATAAGCTTGTACCGTATTTATCGGCGTATAACACGCACCTTTTCCCCCCTTAAAATCGGGGGAAAGTCGGGGGTGCGTGTTATACGCCGATACCCCCCAAAAAAAAAAAGACAAAAAAGGCAAGCGCCGCTGAAAAATAGCGAGCGCTGCCGAAAAAACCCGAAGCGCGGCCGAAAAAGAACAAAGCTCCCCCGGAAAAAGCCGAGCAGACTCTGCTCGTAGTCCCGCCTCCCTGCGCTCGCTCCGGAAACAGCAGGGAGGCGGGACCGCGAGCTTAGCCGTCCGAGTCGGCTCGGCTTTTTCCGGGGCGCTTCGTTCTTTTTCGGCCGTGCTTCGGGTTTTTTCAAGCGGCGCACGCGACAGCGTCTCGGCGGCGGGAAATTTAAACCAGGAAAAGAATGAAAATGACGCTGGCAAGCTACAATGGCACTGGGCAAGGCTGCAATGATGCTGGGCAAGGCTGCAAATGACGCTGGGCAAGGCTGCAAATGACGCTGGGCAAGGCTGCAAAATGACGCTGGGCAAGGCTGCAAAATGACGCTGGGCAAGGCTGCAAAATGACGCTGGGCAAGGCTGCAAAATGACGCTGGGCAAGGCTGCAAATGACGCTGGGCAAGGCTGCAATGACACTGGGCAAGGCTGCAATGACACTGGGCAAGCTGCAATGACACTGGGCAAGCTGCAATGACACTGGGCAAGCTGCAATGACTCTTAAATGCAAGTTGTTTTTTTTTTCCCTAAACTTCCCTCCTAAAACTTTTTTTCCTTAAAGCGGTTCTGCACTGCTTTTTTTTTTTTTTGGGGAATATGCCAAGGCCATATAGGTAAATTGGGGGACTTACCTGTTCCATCTTCCATCTCGATCGCAGCCGGTTTTTCCTCCGATAAAATTCTTTATCTTCTTCTTTTCTGCTGGGGGCCATCTTGCCTGTGGGCATGTGAAACCCCACAGGCACTTTAGATGGCCCAGCATGCACCGCCGTTACTGCGCCGAGCTCGCGCGTGCGCAGTAACGGCAAAGTGCAGCTCACGTTCTCCGAAATCTCGCGAGATGTCGCACATCTGCCGACATCTCGTGAGATTTCGGAAGATGTGTCCGAAATCTTGCGAGATTTCGGAAGATGGAGACAGTGCGGCGTGACGAGGATCCCCGCACAGACCCCACCCACCCCCGAAGAGACAGAAGACAGGAAGTCATCGATTACAAGGTAAGTGAAAAAAAAAAAAAAAAACACATTTCATTTAGTACTCTTTGCCTGATTTGGAAGGCAAAGAGATTTACTAAATGAAATGTGTGCAGAACTGCTTTAAAATGCCCTCCTAAACTTGGGGTGCGTGTTATACGCCGATAAATACGGTAATTTATTTTGTAAAAAAAAAAAAAAAAAACACCCTCTAGGAGGATAGAAGTTGAACTGCATCAATTTAAAGTGCAAGTCTAGTTATAACTTTTTTTCCTTGGAAAAAGAAAATCCCTGTTATACATTAAAGGTTCACTTTTTTCTTCTTTAAAACAAGGCATACTTACCTGCAACCACAATCCTTTTTCCATCCCCCACTGGCACTCCTGGCTCCTCTTTGGCACATGCCCCCCATAGGAAGCAGCTTCCTATGGGGGCTCGCTCCCGAGCCGCCTTGTCTGGTCCATTAACAGACAGGGTCACTCTGCCCTGCCTACCGCTTCCTCGTCAAAGAATTTGATTGACAGCAGTGGGAGCCAAAAGCTCCTGCTATCATCAATCTGCAGTGAACGGGACAGCCATAGTGAAGTCACTATGACAAGCCTGGATTCACACAGTAGCGGCGAGGGAAACCGCAAGCGATTCGGACAGGATTTGCACCGCCTTCCTGTTCACATCGCATGCAATTCTTTGCAGTGCAATTTAAGGCCATTCATTTTGTATGGGCTCAGATCGCACGGAAAAAGGTATCGGATCTAGGTTTCGGAACATTTGCACAAGTTTAAGTACTCGTGCAAATGGTTAGTATCAGCACCAATATTTATAACACTAATTTTGAGTGTTACAGGTTGGAAGCATGCAGGAGGTTTAGTGAAGTGGTGGTTTTAAGAGATTCTATAAGCCACCACACAATAGAGTAGCCCTAAAAAGTAGTGTGCTACCTAGGGTGCCAAAGAAAGACTTACCCTCACTTATCAGCAACAACTGGTTTGACAGGTAAGTGAGGGAAAAGGTCAAAACAAAACTCTTTTAGTAGTAGAACACGAGAACTCCTGTCTGATTTTTATTGGTGTCCGTGTTCCAGTTTTCCCCCTCACTTTGGTTAAATTGTCTTGCCAGGTTTTTTGCAGATTTACACTCAGGCTTGTGTGCCAAGGCAACCCATGTTCTGGGGATGGGGCTGAGCTGATGGGGGACCCGAGAAAAGGAGGAAGTTTAAGGCTTCACAGTGTGTGTGTGTGTGTGTGTGTGTGTGTGTGAGTGTGTGTGTGTGTGTGTGTGTGTGTGTGTGTGTGTGTGTGGTGTGTGTGTGTGTGTGTGTGTGTGTGTGATTGCCAGCTGTAACAGCTTACATTTGAATTTCCTCCATTCGCGGTCACACAGTACCGCCTGACAGAACGCCATGCCAATGCCAGCGTGGATGTGTTCTGTGTCACAAGTGCCGGATCAGGAGGCGGAGTCATTTCATGAGATGATTTATGGGGCAACTGGTGGAGAGAGACCCTTAAGGCCTGGACACACTTTTATTAGACTTCAAACACTTTAACATGAGTGTTGTTCACACATACCAGTTGTTTTGTTTTAAGTTTGCGTGCTTCCTCTTCCTGACGCCTTCTGCTTTCTAGTTTCTCATGTTTTTTTTGCGGTGACTTTCTTTTTCGCTTTTTCTTCAGCCATACGTCTTCCCGAACCTGAAAAGGTATCATCGATATAAGACAGCGTGTTCATGAAGCTTTAGATCCTGATCAATAGCCAC
>CM053034.1:54766881-54776584 GCA_028564925.1 Lithobates sylvaticus
GCGGCTGATCACATAGTAAAGAGCCTCCGCCGGACTCAGATCAGACTGACACACCGCTCCACCGATCGCTGCGATGTGCGCGCCCGTGGGTGGGCGGCTGTTATCCTGAAGGACGTCATATGACACCCAGTCAGGATAACGAAACCACTTCCCGGACCTCAATCTGCTATTGACCGGGCGGGAAGTGGTTAATAAAGTGTTTTGTCTGATTTTTAAATACTGTACTATGGCAGATCTTTATTCCTTCTGAGCACATTTCAGCTATATGCTAAAGCGGTGGACAGAAAGAAGCATCCGGCCTCTTAAAAGGCAAAAAGGTAAACTTTGCAGAATTGGTGGAAATGACTGCATACCAATCTTCCTCATAAAAAGGGGTGGTGATGTGGGGTAGACAGACGCCTGTTAATATATAGGTCCAAATAATAAGGCAAGGGCATAATCGTCACTGAGGTGGAGCATGATGTTCATGACTGTGCTGTAGAGCACTAAAAATCAATCAGTGGTGAAAGTGTCATTAAATATATTGAACATTGGTTTGATTTGCATCATATTGTGGATGAACTACAAGGACCTTCCCACTGAGGTTTTTTTTTTAAAGTTTGATATACTGGTGTTCACATTAGCACTGTAAACAAACTATAAAAGTTTAATTTTATTAAATGGTGAATATTCTAAGCAGCACTCCAACACTTATCTACATTTTACTATAGGATGTGGGAACACATAGCAGGTGTCAGCAGCAGCTCATTGATTGATGGTTAAGTTTGAGCACTTTAGTCACTTGATTGGTAGTGTAGGAGAAATTTAAAGCGGAGTTCCACCCAAAACTGGAACTTACGCTCATTTGTTTCCTCTCTGGTATCTGACAGGTATTCTGTTCCCACTCACGGGAGTCCGGGCTGTGGCCCGTGACACCACTGCGGGGCTCCCTCCTCCTCCCCATTGTCGGGCCAGTAGGAGAGAGGAGCAGGCCTTGTGCATGCGCAGTAGGGTTCCCAGCCTCGCAATGGAGGCGGCATGCACCTGACAGCTGATAGAAACATCAGCTGCGGTGCAAACATTGCAGGTCTCCAGGACAGGTCCTATTGTTAAAAGCCAGCAGCCGCAGTATGTGTAGCTGCTGGCTTTTTTTTTTTTTTTGGGTGGAACAGAGTTATAAGGGACAGTTATTATTTGTTTTGTGCATCTAGGTAGCAGCGCAGGAGCAATTTACAAAACACCAGTATCAGGGGGCACATGTTAAGCATTCCACGGCATTGAGGAGTTTACTGGGAGATTCCAGTGTCTGGCGCCAATGGCCTATTCCCTAAGCAAGATTTCAGAGACAAGGCTTAGCAGTCAAGTTAAACCAATCTAGTTCAGTTCTAGTTTACAGGTTAAAAAATAAAAAATTCTTAATCATTCAAAGGACACAAGGTACTTCACATTCATGACAACTTGGGATGTCCCAAACACATAACATGGAGGGTGGGCAACCCAGAAACAAGGCCCACGTGCATAATAGAAGCATGAACTTGAATCACTGATACTCCTGCTGGGATGATCAAAATACAAAACAAATACATCTTAGCCTGGTAAAGAACAAGGAAAGATTAAATGCAGGACAGCACAGCCAATGCCAGGACTCTACACATTGAAGTGATGGCAACCAAAAAAAGGACAACCTTACACAAAAAGGGACAAGGGAACCTCAGACTCAAACTGAGAAGACTGCAATACAGTTAAGACCATATTAAAGTGGTTGTAAACCCACTTAAAAAAAAACAAACCTGCAAAACAAAGGCATAATGAGCTAGTATACATAGCATACTAGCTCATTATGTAATACTCACCTGAGATCGAAGCCCTCGCTGCGGTGCCCATACACCAGTCCGGCGGCTGACATCACTCCCTGGGGTTACTTCCGTTGCCATTGCTTTAGTTTGTGTCAGTGTGCATGTGTCGATGACATCGGCACATGCAAATACAGGGGATAGGAGATATCCTGGGTAGCTACAGGTAAGACTCATTATAGGCTTACCTGTAGCAAAGTGGTCTGTAAGGGTTTACAACCACTTTCAGACCGGATCATTTTGCTGGCTTAAGACAAGACCACTTTTTGCGATTCGGCACTGCGTCGCTTTAACTGACAATTGTGCAGTCATGCGACGTGGCTCCCAAACAAAATTTACATGCTTTTTTTCCCACAAATAGAGCTTTCTTTTGGTGGTATTTGATCACCTCGGCGGTTTTTATTTTTTGCGCTATAAACAAAAAAAGCGTCAATTTTGGAAAAAAAAAAAAAAAAAAAAAACACACAATAAATATCCCCCAAAAATATATAATAAAAAAACATTTTTTTTCCTCAGTTTAGGCCGATACGTATTCTTCTACATTCTTTTGGATAAAAAAATAAATAAAAAAAAACAATCGCAATAAACGATTATTGATTGGTTTGCGCAAAAAGTTATAGCGTTTACAAAATAGGGGATATGGCATTTTTATTAATAATTTTTTTTTTTTACTAGTAAGGGCGGCGATCAGCGATTTTTTATTGTGACTGCGACATTATAGCGGACACATCGGACATTTGCCACATTTTTGGACCAGTCATTTATACAGCAATCAGTGATATACAAATGCACCGATTCCTGTGTAAATGGCAGTGAAGGGGTTAACCAGGGGGGTGGCAGTGTAGGGTTTAAGTGTGTCCTAGGAACGTGTTACTAACTGTGGGTGGTGTGGCTGTGTGTTAGTGAACACTGATCTCTGCTCCAATCACAGGGAGCAGAGATCAGTGTCACTTGTTGCTAGGCAGAACGAGGAGATGCTGTTTACTTACGCATCTCCCCGTTCAGCCTTCCCGTGAGACGATCGCGGGTATCCCTGTGGCGATCGAGTCCGCGGGACCCACGACCGGACTCACGGGGGTCCCGACCAGCGGCGCGCACGCAATGGCACGGCGGCATTCTTAAAGGGACGTACCTGTACACCCTTATGCCTGTCCGTGCCATTCTGCCGACGTCCATAGTCGTGCGCCGGACGGGAAGTGGTTAAGGAGGGGGCCGCACAGGCAGATAAATCCATTGGATATCATGCACAAAGGCTGTTTTACCAAGGAATGAGATACAATAGGTCTTTATGACAGAACAGCCAAGGCCCCTTAAAATGCTGCTCAAAGCCAGCGGCATCTCCACATCAGACTTCAGAAAACCTAAAAATGCATCCCATTACATACTGGCAGCGATTAAAATGATGAGCCTCACACCAAGTGAAGTAAGCCTTCCATGTATGATGGTACACATTCCTGGAGGTTGGCTCTCTTGTTGTGAGGGTAGGAATTACACAGTCAAAAACACCCCTATACATCAGGACTTGGGCTTTAATAGGCAAGCCATCAAAGCCAGCGACTGTAAAAGCAGGATGGAAAAATCAAACCCTGTAACAGCAAGTCAGGCCAATCTGGAAGGGACCATGGCTTGTTTTCCCCAAGAGATTTACAATGACCGCACACCGCATTCTTCTAATGCCATGTACACACGGTAAGAATTTCCGATGGAAACAGTCCGATGGGAGCTTTTCATCGGATTTTCCGACCGTGTGTATGCCCATCAGTCTTTTTCTGTTGGAATTTCCGACGGACTTTGGATTGAGAACCTGTTCTTAATTTTTCCGACGGAAAACCTTTTTATCGGATTGTCCGATCGTGTGTATGCAATTCCGACACGCAAAATTTCGACGCATGCTCGAAAGCATCAAACTACCCTTTCATAGTGCAGTCAAACGTGTTGTATGCAGTGGTGTTATTGACCGTCGGAATTTGGTGTGACCGTGTGTAGGCAAGACAGTTTGAGTGAAATTCTGTCGGAATTCCGACGGGAAAACCATCAGAGCTTTTTCCGACGAGAATTCTGACCGTGTGTACGCGGCATTAGACAAGCAAGTGCGATTAGAATTGCCAAAATGCCCTTCACCTTTATCTTGCACAACAAGCAAGGATGAAGCGGCAGAGGACTGGAGAGAACTGAGGGCTGTATAACTGCACTGTAGGTGTGCTGCGAATGTCATGGATTATTGCAGGCATTGCACTGAAGCTGTTCTGCAGATTACGTGTGGTTTCCTGGGGAAACAAAGAAGGCAGATGTGCTAGATGACATCACTGCACCCAATCTGCCCCTTGTGAACACCAATACAATGGTGCGCTGCTCCAGTCATGCAGTTAACAGCTCACACAGCCCCAAGCACCAGGGAACACCAGGGAACACTAGGGGACTGCAACATTTTCTACAGGAGGTATTCATTATTCCTTTCTGCATGCCCAAAAAGGCCCAGGTCTTCGTTCCTCATGGGGGGCATGCCCCACGGGGCCTTCACTTTAGCCAAGGGATCACTGCCCTGGACCTGAACAGCACCTTGCGGAGGTGGCGGCCTGCAGTATCCAGTACCAAAAAGCAATATTACATGCAGGGTTTGAGTGCTGTCCCTTCTCAGGCAGGGATGTGCACAATTGGCCATCTCCCACTAAAGGTAATCTCCAGCGACCTAGTCATAGGAAAATCCATTAGCCAAAACACTAGCTAAACAGTTAGCTGAGCAGAGTTAGGTCTGGGCAGGGAAGCCTGCCTTTATTTGTTCATTGTTCAATCACTTGAAGGTGGCAACAAAGCCCAAGTAGTCGTGAATATGAAGTACGCTGTGTCCTGAGATGTAATAAAATAAAACTACTTTAAAGTTCTTCTCTCAGACATTTTAAAACAACCTGATTAAACTGCAAAATCTTCCTCTGTTCATCCCTTTAAAACTGGCTTCAAGTTGCAGTCAAGGGCTTAATTTCCTTGATAAAATTTAATAATGAAGTAAACTCAACACTCTTGTCTCAATATGCTTCAGACCAGACAAGGCCATGTCTCTGGGCCAGGAAGTCAATAGAAAAAAAAAACGGAGGAGGGTTTCTCAGGCTAATGAAGGTAACAGGTAGGCAGGGCTTACAATCAGGACCCCCCACACCACCCATAATAAACTCACAGTTTTAGTTCCTCCTGCTTGCGTTTCTTGCCCTCCTCTATTTTTTGCTTTCGCTGAAGCTCAGAAGTTGAACTATGGGTAAACCACCCCCCCCCCCCCATTTTGGATAGCGCAAGAGAGGGTTATAACGAGATTTCCCTTCACATCCTGTCCCATAGACAAACTGAGGAAATCCTTGCAAATTAAGGGAATTCTGTGGGGAACCCCAGGTCACCAGAACTAGTGTCCCCATTGGAAAATTTTGAAGTATTACTTTTCTAGTGACAACCCACAATGTGATGTTCTTTTACTTTCAATAATGGTAAACAGGACAAATACAGGAGGGTAATTCTCTTTAATGGGGGCACAGACAGCATTAAAAAACGACAGACTAATCCCTCTCCACTCAATCCAAAAAAATAAAAAATATATATAAAAAAAAAAAAAAACACCCCACACAAAAATTTGCCTTTAGGGATTGTTGAGGAATCCTCGGAGCGGCGTTTACCTTGTTGCAGGTTCACATTGTGATCAGGACCCTCCTGTGCTGCAACTACTCTCCCTAGATGTTTTTCCTGTTTAGGAACTACAGGATTTTCCTATGCCTTCTTTCATCTAATATGCTACTATATACCAGTGTCATTTTTGATGAACTGGAGCCCAATACTGCCTCTACTCATATGAAGTTATACATTCCCTGATCCTTGCCTACAACATCTGCCGTATCTAATACATCAACTTACTCCATTATCCACTCCTGTGTGAGGTGTATAGTAAGGCATGCCTAAGCTCCTGAAGAAGCAGTCACACGTGTAACATGTAGAGTCGAGCTACTTTATACCATCAACTCACACCAAACCTCAAAACAGTTTGTTGTTCCAACAAGGAAATCGTCTTAACCATTCAGGATTATACCTCTTGGTGTTTGGGTTATGTATTGTTAAAAGCATTTAGGCGATCAAAGTTTTTTAGTCCTTGTCTGGTAGTGCTCGTTTTAATCAAAAATCGTTAATAAAATACTGTTTATAATTTGTGTATCTCAGTGCCTATAAAGTCCAACACCAATCCTTTCACTACTATACGGGATGTGGCACCGTTATATATCAATTTGGTATCCACAACACCAAACCTGTGGTGATACATTTTAAATCACCTATTTCATCCCAAAGGCGTTCTATTGGGTTGAGGTCAGGACCCTGTGCAGTCCAGTCAAGTTCCTCCACCCCAGACTGGCTCACCCATGTCTTTATGGACCTTGCTTTGTGCACTGGTAGAAATTGTTTGGTGTAGGGGGAATTATGGTGGGGAGTTTTTCAGGGGTTGGGCATGGCCCCTTAGCTCCAGTGAAGGGGAGCGTCAGCAAACCAAAGACATTTTGGACAATTTCATGCTCCCAAATTTGTGGGAACAGTTTGGGGATGGCCCCTTCCTGTTTCAACATGACTGCGCACCAGTGCACAAAGGTCCATTAATACATGGACTTAGCAGGGGTGGTGGAAAACTAACTTCAAGTGCAATAATTCACATTAGAATAGTAAACTAAAACATAAAAATGAAGTGCAACAATCTAAAATATAAAATTTCCAAAGTGCTATAATGGTGTGAACCTCCCAACTGAAAAGTTGTTGCACTTGAAGTTAGTTTGTATTGCAGTCTGTGGGGGGGTTTCCACCATCCCTGCCACGTTCAATTGGTTATGTCTTGTTTTCAGTTTGATGTGCATTATATGGGACGTTACATATCAGAGACCGGTATTGTGGTAATACTGAAGTTTGAATTTCTATACATTAGAGGGTTCCACCATTGTTAAACTGTTTAGCAAGTTAGCGCTGCACTTTTTTTTCTGATGTGGGAAATTGTAACACTGCTTAGCGGCAGGCCTTTTACTGAAACTTATTTTACCTCCAGTCATTTATTGTAAATAGTAGTGTGGCGATTACCTATTATACTAAAGAGCGGCATTAACAAAACAGACGTATTTCAGTTGTGCCCCACCAGGTCGCTTCCCCCCCATGGACTATGTGCACTCAGTACATCGATTGGCACTGACTGGCAGCACTGATAGGTGGCACTGACAGGGTAGAGGGACAGTTTCCCATGCAGCAGATAGTGAGGCTTGCAAAAACCAGTGTGTGAGTGTCAGGTAATGTAATCGCTTACGGGTAGAAAGGCCAGCTGTCACAACTCAGGGATGGGTGGGACCGAGCAAACTCCAGCCAATGACTGGGCTGCTTAAGGGGGGCAGAGCCACATAAATGTAGCGGCCGCCCAGACCCTATTGTCTGGTGTTTGATAGCTGTTCGATCCCGCCCACCCCTGACATCACCACTGAGTTTTGACAGCTGGTCTTTCTTCCTGCAAGCAAATTGCATTACCTGACAGTTTCACACACTGAGTGGCTCTGGCATGCCTCACAATCTGCTGCATGTGAAACTTTTGCAAGAGAGATCCCCTGCTGAGCGGGCGAATCCGCTGGCAGACTTAGCCAATGTGAAAGGGGCCTTATGGTGAACATTCCACTAAGAAAGCAAGTTTTTTTTTTAAATTGCATAGGTGGTTTAAGAAGGGGCAGGAAGATGTCCAGAATGATGCACACCATCAAGGAAGCAGTCGCATGAGTGAAACACGGTGACAGCGGGCTCTTTCCCTGCTCAGTCTGCCAGAGAACTGGGTAGGATCTGCCTACCCAACTATCCTCTAGCCCTAATATTGCCTGCAGGTCTTATCCAACACTGGGCTAAAATTGTGGGAGGGGATGACACCATGTTTTACCGCACTGCCCCTGCACATGATGCAGTAAGTGTTCAAGAGTTCCTCGCCCAGGAATCCATTCCAAAATCCACCTTACTCCTCTAACTTAACACCCTGCAACTTTTAGCAGTTTCAAAAAACTGCTTCCCGACCGCCTCACGCAGATATACTGTGGCAGATGGGCACGTACAGGCAGATTAACGTACCTGTACATTGCCCTTTAAGAGGCGACTTGCAGGCGCTCCGTGAGCGGGATGGCGGACTCGATGTCCACGGGGATACCCGCGATCGTATCACGATGAGGAAGAACGGGGAGATGCTAATGTAACAAGCATCTCCCTGTTCTGCCTGACACTCACTGATCACAGAACCCTGTAATCGGGAGCGATGATCAGTGATTTGTCACACACAGCCCCCCCCCACAGTTATAATCACTCCCTAGGACACACTTAACCCTACAGTGCCACCTAGTGGTTAACCCCTTCACTGCCAGTGACATTTTCAATAATCAATGCAATTTTTTAGCATTGATCGCTGTATTAATGTCAATGGTCCCAAAAATGTGTCAAAATTTCCAATGTGTCCGCCATAATGTCGCAGTCACGATAACATTTTTTTTTCCAGATTCTCAGAGTTCTTTGCCATGGAGGTGCCATGTTGAACTCCAGTGACCAGTATAAGAGTGATAACACCAAAATGTAACCACTTCAGCCCCAGAGAGGTGTGGTGCACGTTCTGGAAAAAATGGTGTATATCTGCTGGAGAAACGTGGGAGCGATTCACCTGAGCCAACGATTTGGTTCTTTACCATTTCACAGCTAGCATGCCGGATCAATAAAATGGTTAAGATCCGTGATTTTGCCGAGATAGGCAGGGGGGAAGCTGGAAGCTCACGGAAAATACTTCACACAGCCATGTCCAGGCCACGCCCCCAGAAATTACACTTTTAAATATATTAAACAAAAAACTATTTTAACTCATTGTGTTGGCTCCTTAAAAGCCCTTTCCAATCACACATCATGTCATTTTATCTCAAAAGAATAGTACAGCTGTTTATACAGTGCCTTGAAAGTATTTATACCCCTTGACATTTTCCACATTTTGGCTTGTTACAACCAAAGAGATAAATGTATTTTATATGATAGACCAACACAAAGTGGCACCATAATTGTGAAGTAGAAGGAAAATGATAAATTGTGGTCAACTTTTTTTTTTTTTTTTTTTTTTTTTACAAAGTATCTGAAAGTGTGGGGTGCATTTGTATTCAGCCCCCCTGAGTCAATACTTTGTTGAATCACCTTTCACTGCAATTACAGCTGCAAGTCTTTTTGGGTATGTCTCTACCAGCTTTGCACATTAGTAAAATTTTTGCCCATTCTTTGCAAGATAGCTTAAGCTCTGTCAGATTGGATGGAGAGCATCTGAACAGCAATTTTCAAATCTTGCCACAGATTCTCAATTGGATTTAGGTCTGGTCCTTGACTGGACCATTCCAACGCACTAATATGCTTTGATCTAAACCATTCCATTGTAGCTCTGATTGTATGTTTAGGTTTAGGGTTGTCCTGCTGGAAGGTGAACCTCCACCTCAGTCTCAAGTCTTTTGCAGATTCTAACAGGTTTTCTTCTAAGATTGCCCTGTATTTGGCTCAATCTTCCCATCAACTCTGACCAGCTTCCCTGTCCCTGCTGGTGCTTTCAGGGTGATGTGCTGTTGGTTTTCCATCACACATAGCGTTTTGCTTTTCGGCCAAAAAGTTCAATTTTAGTCTCAACTGACCAGAGCACCTTCTTCCACATGTTTGCCGTGTCCCCCACATGGCTTCTCACAAACTGCAAATGGCACTTCTTATGGCTTTCTTTTAACAATAGCTTTCTTCTTGCCACTCTTCCATAAAGGCCAGATTTGTGGAGTGCTAGACTAATGCCCTGTACACACGATAGGATTTCCACCATTTCCGGGTCACAC
>CM053034.1:54777084-54805017 GCA_028564925.1 Lithobates sylvaticus
AGATTCCATATGTTATTAATGGTGTTCATCACTGCTGCCCAATATCTTTGTAATTTTGGGCATCTCCATAGCATATGTATTAATGTTCCATTGTTAACTGAGCATCGGGGACAGAGGGGGTCATCTCGCCTATGCCACTTATGCAATTTTTCGGGTGTGCGATATGTGCGGTGGATAATAAACAATTGGGTAAGCTTTTGTGGGGCAGACAGAGACACTTTCAACACGTTGTCAAGTATGGTATTCCATTCTTCACCTGTAATTTGACCTACATCCATTTCCCACCCGCTCCTGCAGGGTAATGACATTGCTTTAGATACATGTCCAATCAGTGCATTGTAAATGGAGGAGATCTGTCCCTTGCGTGAAGAAGACGTGATGAGTTGCGTAAGTATCGTGGGTCTCGTCAGTACCCAGTGTGATAATGTGGCTTGTGCTGCTATAGCGTGTCTGAGTTGAAGGTATTGAAAAAATGACGTGTTTGGTATATTAAATTCCTCATGTATTGATTGGAAGTCTCGAAGTATACCTCCACAGTACAGTTGGGGAATATAATTCAGTCCATACCTTGACCAGTTGGAGAAATTTGTTAATTTTTGTAGCTCTACATAGTTATAATTATTCCATATACGTGACCAGTTAGTGTATCCCGTGTACTGCATATGTTGTTTGGCCTTACTCCATGTCTTATCTATAAGGATAAGGGTTGGGTATTGAGTTAGTTGTCCGAGTTCACCTGCCTCTATGCACTCCACAAGACCACCCCCAGACAACTGTGTGCTGATGATATTTCTAATTGGGTCAGAGGACTCGGGCTGGAGCCAGCCCGTTAATTGCTGTAACTGAGCAGCTATAAAGTAGAAAAATGGGTTCGGAACCGCTAGTCCTCCCGAGTCCTTTGCCTCCTGTAAGGTTTCCAATTTAATTCTCGGGACCTGTTTCCTCCAGATTAAAGCACGGTACAGAGTGTTGCATTTCTTGAACACATGAATAGGTATCCATAAGGGGGCATTGTGGAGCGCGTACAGAATTTGTGGGTTCCAAATCATTTTTATCAAATTACAACGGCCAACCACTGACAATGGAAGTTTAACCCAACTGGCAGTTTTGTTTTGGAAGTTTTTGAGGATGGGGTCTATATTTAGTTTTATATATTGGGTAAAGTCAGGGTGTATAATTATTCCCAGGTACTTAAATTTCTCAACTATTTTAATTAGGGTGGCAGTCTGTGGAAGGGGATCTGTCAATGGGTCCAGAGGTAGGATCGTCGACTTATCCCAATTTATGGTAAACCCCGAGAAGGATCCAAAGATCCCTATTAGTTCCATCAGTCTGGTCAGGGAGTTAGAGGTATCGCCCAGAAACAGTAGTGCATCATCAGCATATAGTGCAATCTTTTCCTCAGTGTCCCCTCTCTTAAATCCCACTATATCTGTGTTCCCCCGTATTGCAGCTGCGAGGGGTTCAATGGCCAGCGCAAAAAGGAGGGGGGACAGGGGGCAGCCTTGTCTGGTCCCTCTGGATAAGTCAAAGTAGGTAGATAGGGTGTTGTTTATACGAATACATGCTTTTGGCTCTTTATATAGTAGTTTAATCCAGGAGATAATAGATTCTCCCAGATTAAACCTTTCTAGTACCTTCCATAGGTATGTCCACTCGACGCTATCAAACGCCTTAGCGGCATCTAGTGAGAGGATAGCTCTGTGACCTTGGTTGTCGGTGGGGATTTGCATATTAAGATATAGTCGGCGTAAGTTATTTGCTGTAGATCTATTGGGTATAAACCCTGATTGGTCTGGGTGGACTAATTTAGTTACTACTGTAGAGAGTCTCATGGCTATAGTTTTAGTAAGAAGTTTTAGGTCGGTGTTTAATAATGAGATGGGTCTATATGATTCTGGTTTATCCGGGTCTTTCCCTGGTTTCAATATAACCACTACCACCGCCTCATACATAGATTGGGGGAGGGAGCCTTCGCCTATTGCTTCTATAAGTGTATGGAGCAACTCCGGTAGGAGTATGTCACCAAAGTTTTTATATAGTTCTATTGGTAGACCATCATTACCTGGGGCTTTTGAGTTTGGGAATGTTGCTAGTGCGTTTTGAAGTTCCATTAACGTGAGGGGGGCATTAAGAAGGCTTTTGTCTGTTTCCTGGAGCCGGGGTAAATCAATCGAGTCCAGGAAATGTGCTAGCTCTTCCATAGGATAGGATACCTTGGATGAGTATACATCCTGATAAAAGGAGCTGAACTCCTGCAAAATAGAAGGTGTATCGGTGACTATGGAAGACGTTGGGGTTTTAATGCTGTGTATGGTATGGGGCGGTTGTTGCGATCTGGCTATCATGGCCAGCATGTGTCCAGTTTTTTCCCCTTCTTCAAAGTATGTTTGTGCTGTGAAGAACCTTTTATTCTCTGCCTGTTGTGTATGTACTGCCCGAAGCATTTTCTGAGCGTCGGACCAGCTTCTTTCCAGTTCAGGCGTGGGAGTCTGCAGGTACAACGCCTCTGCCTTCTCCACCGCCTGAGCTACGTCTATAGCCCACTGCCTACTGTTCTTCTTGATTTTATTAATTTCTTTTATGCATAAACCCCTAATAGAGGCCTTCAGGGCGTCCCACACAATGCCTGGCGCAGCTGTATTCCTGTTGTCTTCCAGAAAATGCTTAATTTGTGTCAGCATATCATCCTTGTCTGTGAACAGTTGAATCCAAAACGGATTCAGCTTCCAGTGTAATGGCAACCGTGGTTTATGTAAGTTCAGGCTGAGCTGCACAGGAGAGTGATCGGATAAACCCCTAGCCAAATATTGTACTTTCGGGTCATAGTTTTGTACCAGGTCATTACCCAATGCAAAGTCTATGCGTGAAAGAGTGGAGTGGGTTGCTGAATGACAGGAGAATTGGGGCTTAGTGGGAAATTTACATCTCCATAGATCTACCAGTCCCATCTCCCCAATAATTCTTGCCAATGGTGTAAAGGCCCTAGGTCCCTGGGGGGAGAATCTCCTACGTATGTCTAGTGAGTTGTCCAAGGCGCTATTATAGTCGCCAAGGGCATATACCGGAATTTGCGGGTGTTTAGCTAGGAACCTTGCCATGTTTTGCAGGACCGTCATTGAGAAGGGTGGTGGAACATATACATTTGCTATAACACACATTTGGGATTCCCATAGCCCCATCAAAAAAATGTATCTCCCCTCAGGATCTATTTGTACATCTTTTTCAATAAATGCAGTATTCCTAGAAAACATTATACTAACACCTCTAGAATACCTAGTGTGTACCGAATGATATTGCAGAGGGTACTTAGACATATGCACAATATTAGTGGTATCTTTAGTAAGATGGGATTCTTGTATGCAAATAATAGTGGGGTCCTGTTGTGAGAAAAAAGTAAATAAGGCAGTCCTCTTCCCAGGGTCATGAAGTCCCCGAACATTCCAGGAGAGAATTATGTCCCTCTTATTGCTTGCCATATTGGTAGGGTTGAAAAGAGGCCAGCATATCCCCTAGAACACAGCTCCTTACGGGGATAATCCATTCTATCCAAATTCCCATGTTACCTGAGTACTTGGAGGTTACAGAGTAACGCCAGTCAGTGTGCATTTTCAGTGCGTTGTAGATCACCTGATCAAACTTGAGAGTCGTGCTATGCGGAGGCCTGCGGAGAGACGACCCGTAAAACTGGGCCTGAGAAGTAACAAAAATACACATAAACGTAGAAGTAAAAACAAAAATAATGTCAAAAACCAGCCTGCCTAGAGAAATTCCAGGCAAGGCCCATATAAACACTTGCGCTCCCTTCGGAGGCTTCCAAAGGTGCCCCGCAGGGCTAGTTCGGGGGTAGTAGTGAGGGCTGGGGCCCAATAACCTCGATTTCCTCTAGAAACGAGAAAAAAATTAGAGTGCAAAATATGCCAAGATGAGGTGTGTGGTTGTAAAGTATAATAGGTGAGCCTCTTCACGTGCTCCTATACTGTGACGGTGAGCAGACGGATGTAGTGCAATCGCTATGCAGATGCCTTTCGTTTAGTTTGGAGAGTGGTCTCTTGCAGCTCTTCTTAGTTGACCCTCCTGTCGATCCAGCCAGTTAGTAGCCATGTTGGGGCTTTCAAAAAAATGAACCATGCCATCTGCCACAACTCTTAACTTAGCTGGGTAGAGCATGGAATAGACCAGTGGGATTGCACGCATTCTCTTTTTGACTTCTATAAATTTAGCCCTTTGTTTTTGGACTGCAGCTGAGAAATCTGGATACAGTGATATCTTGGATCCTTGGATTATCATATCTGCTTTTTGTCTTGCTAAACGTAGTATAATATCTCTGTCCTTGTAGTGTAACAATTTCAGAAGGAATGGTCTGTCGGGGCCCCCTGGTGGCGGTGGTCTAGATGGCACCCTATGTGCTCTCTCCACAGAAAAGAATGGAGTTAGGTTATTTTTGCCAAATGTGTCAGCTAGCCAGTTTTCAATAAATTCAGTGGGATGTTTGCCTTCTGACTTTTCAGGCATTCCTACTATGCGAATGTTTGACCTTCTCAGTCTATTCTCCATATCTTCGATGTCTATTCTCCATATCTTCGACTCTAGCTGCTGTTTCTACAGTTCTAGCCGCTGTGATATGTACTTCCTGAGCAAGGGGGGGTAAATCTTCTTCAATGGAGCTGACTCGGCCCTCTATTGCAGTGGCCCTCTCCCTGATTTTCTGCATGTCTTGTCTAATATGCATTAGGCCCTCTTTAATGCTTTTAACTTCTGTGGATAGTTCAGTAATAGAGGAGCCATAGGAGTGTACTGCAGCCAGTATATCCTGTAAAGTGGGCTCAGTACGCTCTGTGTCTGATGGGCCAGCAATATCAGGAGCAGGGAGAGGGGATGAAGGTGTACTCACTGTGTTCCTCATGGCTGCGGGTGCCATCTTGTCAGGACCATGCTGCACAGGCTGAGGGGAATGTCTCTGGAATCCATCGCCATCCTTTCCATCCGTACCCGGTAAGTGGCTCTTTTGAGCGGTTTTAGGGCTGCTTGGTGAGTGTGCATATTGGCCGAGCTTTGCAGCTGCCGATGCATAGGAGGTTTTGGTTTGTCTTTGCTGTAGTGGAGGTCCGCCATGATGGGCCGGTCCGTCGGCCTGGGCGGCCTCCGGTTTAGATTTGGACATGCCTGGGGTCCGGATTCGGCGAGCGGGTGTCACAGCAGGGGTACCCCCACTCCGGGAGCGAAGATTCCGGTCTATTTCTGCGGATGATTGAGCTCACAGCAGGATTCTTTGTGTCAGGATGTAGGAGCTGATGTGAGGCACGTCTGCTCACATGAACGTCCAAGCCACGCCCCCACTTGGTGTGAGGCTCATCATTTTAATCGCTGCCAGTATGTCATGGGATGCATTTTTAGGTTTTCTGAAGTCTGATGTGGAGATGCCGCTGGGTTTTAGTAGCATTTTAAGGAGCCTTGGCTGTTTTATCATAAAGACCTATTGTATCTCATTCCTTGGTAAAAAGCCTTTGTGCACGGTATCCAATGGATTGATCTGCCTGTGCAGCCCCCTCCTTAACCACTTCCGGCGCACGACTATGTACGTCAGCAGAATGGCACGGACAGGCATAAGGGCATACAGGTACGTCCCTTTTAAGAATGCCGCCGTGCCATTGCGTGTGCGCTGTCGGTCAGGACCCCCGTGAGTCCGGTCGTGGGTCCCGCGTACTCGATCGCCACAGGGATACACGCGATCGTTTCATGGGAAGGCTGAACGGGGAGATGCGTAAGTAAACAGCATCTCCTCGTTCTGCCTAGCAACAAGTGACACTGATCTCTGCTCCCTGTGATTGGAGCAGAGATTAGTGTTCACTAACACACAGCCACACCACGCACAGTTAGTAACACGTCCCTAGGACACACTTAACCTCTACACTGCCACCCCCCTGGTTAACCTCTTCACTGCCATTTACACAGGAATCGGTGCATTGGTATATCACTGATTGCTGTATAAATGACAATGGTCCAAAAATGTGGCAAATGTCCGATGTGTCCGCTATAATGTCGCAGTCACAATAAAAATCGCTGATCGCTGCCATTACTAGTAAAAAAAAAAATTATTAATAAAAATGCCATATCCCCTATTTTGTAAACGCTATAATTTTTGCGCAAACCAATCAATCGCTTATTGCGATTCTTTTGGATTAAAAAAAAATAAAATAAATGTAGAAGAATACGTATCGGCCTAAATGTTTTTTTTTTTATATATATTTTTGGGGGATATTTATTGTTTTTTTGTTTTTTTTCAAAATTTATGCTTTTTTTGTTTATAGCACAAAAAATAAAAACCGCAGAGGTGATCAAATACCACCAAAAGAAAGCTCTATTTGTGGGAAAAAAGCACATAAATTTTGTTTGGGAGCCACGTCGCATGACTGAACAATTGTCAGTTAAAGCGACGCAGTGCCGAATCGCAAAAAGTGGTCTTGTCTTAAGCCAGCAAAATGGTCCGGTCTGAAAGTGGTTGTAAACCCTTACAGACCACTTTGCTACAGGTAAGCCTATAATGAGTCTTACCTGTAGCTACCCAGGATATCTCCTTCACCTGTATTTGCATGTGCCGATGTCATCGACACATGCGCACTGACACAAACTAAAGCAATGGCAACGGAAGTAACCCCAGGGAGTGATGTCGGCCGCCGGAGCGGTGTATGGGCACCGCAGCGAGGGCTTCGATCTCAGGTGAGTATTGCATAATGAGCTAGTATGCTATGTATACTAGCTCATTATGCCTTTGTCTTGCAGGTTTTTTATTTTTTTTTAAGTGGGTTTACAACCACTTTAATATGGTCTTAACTGTATTGCAGTCTTCTCAGTTTGAGTCTGAGGTTCCCTTGTCCCTTTTTGTGTAAGGTTGTCCTTTTTTTTTTTTTTGGTTGCCATCACTTCAATGTGTAGAGTCCTGGCATTGGCTGTGCTGTCCTGCATTTAATCTTTCCTTGTTCTTTACCAGGCTAAGATGTATTTGTTTTGTATTTTGATCATCCCAGCAGGAGTATCAGTGATTCAAGTTCATGCTTCTATTATGGTTTTCGGGCACGTGGGCCTTGTTTCTGGGTTGCTCACCCTCCATGTTATGTGTTTGGGACATCCCAAGTTGTCATGAATGTGAAGTACCTTGTGTCCTTTGAATGATTAAGAATTTTTTATTTTTATTTTTTTTTAACCTGTAAACTAGAACTGAACTAGATTGGTTTAACTTAACTGCTAAGCCTTGTCTCTGAAATCTTGCTTAGGGAATAGGCCATTGGCGCCAGACACTGGAATCTCCCAGTAAACTCCTCAATGCTGTGGAATGCTTAACATGTGCCTCCTGATACTGGTGTTTTGTAAATTGCTCCTGCGCTGCTACCTAGATGCACAAAACAAATAATAACTCCCTTATAACTCTGTTCCACCCAAAAAAAAAAAAAAGCCAGCAGCTACACATACTGCAGCTGCTGGCTTTTAACAATAGGACCTGTCCTGGAGACCCGCAATGTCTGCACCGCAGCTGATGTTTCTATCAGCTGTCGGGTGCATGCCGCCTCCATTGCGAGTTAGGGAACCCGGCAGTGTAGCCTTACCGCTTCATGCTGGGAACCCTACTGTGCATGCACAAGGCCTTGCTCCTCTCTCCTACTGGCCCGGCGACGGGGAGGAGGAGGGAGCCCCGCAGTGGTGTCACGGGCCACAGCCCGGACTCCCGGGAGTGGGAACAGGATACCTGTCAGATACCAGAGAGGAAACAAATGAGCGGAAGTTCCACTTTTTGGGTGGAACTCCGCTTTAAATTTCTCCTACACTACCAATCAAGTGACTAAAGTGCTCAAACTTAACCATCAATCAATGAGCTGCTGCTGACACCTGCTATGTGTTCCCACATCCTATAGTAAAATGTAGATAAGTGTTGGAGTGCTGCTCAGAATATTCACCATTTAATAAAATTAAACTTTTATAGTTTGTTTACAGTGCTAATGTGAACACCAGTATATCAAACTTTAAAAAAAAAAAACCTCAGTGGGAAGGTCCTTGTAGTCCATCCACAATATGATGCAAATCAAACCAATGTTCAATATATTTAATGACACTTTCACTGCTGATTGATTTTTAGTGCTGTATAGCACAGTCATGAACATCATGCTCCACCTCAGTGACGATTATGCCCTTGCCTTATTATTTGGACCTATATATTAACAGGCGTCTACCCCACATCACCACCCCTATTTATGAGGAAGATTGGTATGCAGTCATTTCCACCAATTCTGCAAAGTTTACCTTTTTGCCTTTTAAGAGGCCGGATGCTTCTTTCTTTCAGCATATAGCTGAAATGTGCTCAGAAGGAATAAAGATCTGCCATAGTACAGTATTTAAAAATCAGACAGAACACTTTATTAACCACTTCCCGCCTGGTCAATAGCAGATTGACGTCCGGAAGTGGTTTCGTTATCCTGACTGGGTGTCATATGACGTCCTTCAGGATAACAGCCGCCCACCCACGGGCGCGCGCATCGTGGCGATCGGTGGAGCGGTGTGTCAGTCTGACACACCGATACACCGATCTCGGTAAAGAGCCTCCGGCGGAGGCTCTTTACCACGTGATCAGCCGCGTCCAATCACGGCTGATCACTATGTACACAGGAAGAGCCGTTGATTGGCTTTTCCTCACTCGCGTCTGATAGACGCGAGTAGAGGAGAGCCGATCGGTGGCCCTCCTGACGGGGGTATGCGCTGATTGTTTATCAGCGCAGCCCCCCTCAGATGCCCACACTAGACCACCAGGGAAGCCCCCAGCATGTGGATGGCCAGGTACATCCCCCCCCATGGCCATCCACATATTAAAAAATGCCCAAAATATGCCAATCAGTGCCCACAAATGGGCACTGATTGGCACATCATATTTGTTATAAAACAGGGATGCCCAGCAATGCCACCCATCAGTGTCATCAGTGCCACCCATCAGTGCCCATCCAGGCCCATCCATGCCACCCGTCAGTGCCACCCATAAGTACCCATCAGTGCCACCTGAGTGCCCATCAGTGCCGCATACTCATTATTTACAAAAAAAATAACAGTGACAAAGAAAAACTATTTTTTTTGCAAAATTTTCGGTATTTTTTTGTTTGTTGCGCAAAATAAAAATCGCAGAGGTGATCAAATACCACCAAAAGAAAGCTCTATATGTTGGAACAAAATGATAAATTTGTTTGGGTACAATGTAGCATGACTGCGCAATTGTCATTCAAATTGCGACAGCACTGAAAGCTGAAAATTTGGCCTGGGCGGGAAGGTGTCTAAGTGTCTGGTTTTGAAGTGGTTAAATAACAATTATTGCCCTCACATACTGGTGAAATCAACAGGTTCTACACTGGGTATTACCGGCATCACTCAAGCGTCGCACTTCCAGTTTCCTAGTCTGGCACCCTGCTCCGCCCAACACATTGCATCATTGGTCACATGACTTAATCAGGGGATGGGGCAGGTTGACTCAAGCTAGGTTATAAGAGCGCTCTGTTTACATGTTTGCTATAGTTAATACCTCATTTTCCTGCGTAATCTTATTATACACAGTATATACTCTACTGGGACTGGAATCCACCCTATTTGCACAATTTTTGTGTAACAAATACTATTCTTAATGAAATCCAGCCCATAAAGGAAATTATTAAAAGCAACACATATATAACTCTAACACAGTGATGGCGAACCTTTTTGAGCCCGAGTGCCCAAATTGCGACGCAAAACCAACTTATTTCTTTCAAAGTGCCAACACAGAAGTAAGCCTTGCCAGTGTCTTGGAATGAGCCCCAAGGGACCAAAAACTTAAAGCGGAAGTAAACCCATCGATTTAACAGCCTAAAAAAAAAAAGGCATGCCGTAAATGCTAACTGCACATTGGCTGTGCTCTCACCAAACAGTCAAACCATCCAATGGCTGGTGTCATAACGGATCACATGTGCAGCACTGTGGCAGTTGAAGATTAAACAGAGCCAAAGATGGCAGCTTCCTTGGCTGAAAACGATAGGGGGGTTTACTTCCACTTTAAGATTCTGCAAGAATGGCTCAGAAGGCACTGTGCAACATGCACTGACCTACCTGACACATGCACTCATCTACCTGACTATTGCACTCACCTACCTGACACATGCATTCACCTGACCATTACACTCACCTACCTGACACATGCACTCACCTACCTGACTATTGCACTCACCTACCTGACACATGCATTCACCTGACACATGCACTCACCTACCTGACACATGCACTCACCTACCTGACACATGCACTCACCTACCTGACACATGCATTCACCTGACCATTACACTCACCTACCTGACACATGCATTCACCTGACCATTGCACTCACCTACCTGACACATTGCACTCACCTACCTGACACATGCACTCACCTACCTGACACATGCACTTACCTACCTGTCACATGCATTCACCTGACCATTACACTCACCTACCTGACACATGCATTCACCTGACCATTGCACTCACCTACCTGACACATGCACTCACCTACCTGACACATGCACTCACCTACCTGACACATGCATTCACCTGACCATTACACTCACCTACCTGACACATGCACTCACCTACCTGACACATGCATTCACCTGACCATTACACTCACCTACCTGACACATGCATTCACCTGACCATTACACTCACCTACCTGACACATGCACTCACCTACCTGACACATTGCACTCACCTACCTGACACATGCATTCACCTACCTGACACATGCATTCACCTGACCATTGCACTCACCTACCTGACCATTGCACTCACCTACCTGACCATTGCACTCACCTACCTGACCATTGCACTCACCTACCTGACCATTGCACTAACCTACCTGACCATTGCACTAACCTACCTGACCATTGCACTAACCTACCTGACCATTGCACTAACCTACCTGACCATTGCACTAACCTACCTGACCATTGCACTAACCTACCTGACCATTGCACTTACCTACCTGACCATTGCACTTACCTACGTGACCATTGCACTTACCTACGTGACCATTGCACTTACCTACGTGACCATTGCACTTACCTACCTGACCATTGCACTTACCTACCTGACCATTACACACACCTACCTGACCAATACACTCACCTTCCTGACACATGCATTCACCTACCTGACCATTGCACTCACCTACCTGACCAATACACTCACCTACCTGACGCATGCATTCACCTACCTGACCATTACACTCACCTATCTGACACATGCACTCACCAAATTAACACCTTTATTGTGCAAAATTTAGTCAAATCTGTAACTTGTCCACTCCACATGGATCTTACCTGTCTCCAGTCTCTCCGGCAGCTCATTCCCGCCCGCAATTCTCCTCTGATCCCAGCCGCGTGTTCCCCCAGTCATGCACAGTATGTCACCGCTGATTTGTTTGGTGGGTGCAGTGTAGATGAGACGGCTTCTACGATTGGATTAGTGTGCGCACGTCACCCGGGCGCTTATTCTTTGTCACGCCCACTCGCCGCCGTCACCGCTAGCCTACAGAACTGTGGGAGATGTAGTTTGCGGTCCGGTGTGGACGATTTGATTTTTTTCACTGTGTGCATTTCTCATTTCATGGCGTGCCACCCGGGACGGCTCGGCGTGCCGGCAGCGGCACGCGTGCCACGGGTTCGCCATCACTGCTCTAACACATGTGTTGTGTTTTGAAGAGCTCTGCACCTTAGATGATGAAACTTTGCAAGTAATTAGAGGAAAAAATGTATGCTTTTTTTGCAGAAGATGGTGGACTGCAGTAGGACTAGTGAAATAAATCATTCTCCATAACAATTCATTACATTTAATTATGCCACAAAATCAGATTAGCCCTTGGTAGGTGCTGAAGGTGAAATGTCAGATGCTGTACCAGCACTATGAAAAATCAAACCTTGGAACACCTCAATGCTATTTTCTGGAGGAATTCCATCTAGATCAGTAATGTGTTATTCCCTCAATGTGTGCCCCTTATTTCTCTCTTCCCTTTTTGAAGTCTTCCATCTTTGTCAGAGGATTCGCCAATCAATTTGGGTCTAATGGCTGATTGTAAGGAGCAGAGCGAGGAGGATACTTCTAGAGACTTTTTCAGCTGGATTTAAATTTTGAAGCTTTGTAGCACTACACAAGAAGCCTCCATCTCATCACAAATAAAATGGTTTTCTGTAAATGTATTTGTTGTTGCTGACCATCTCAACCTTTCAACTTTTAGGAGAAGGGAAGAACGTTTGTGCAAGGTTCTGCAGGCACGTGAGAGAGTGGAGCAATTGGAAGAGGAGAAAAAAGAAAATGGAACAGAAATTTGCACACATAGATGAGAAAAGTGAAAAAGTAGTTTATTTTTTTTGTAGTGCATGTCTTTGTGGCTATTGATCAGGATCTAAAGCTTCAGGAACACGCTGTCTTATATCGATGATGCCTTTTCAGGTTCGGGAAGACCGTATGGCTGAAGAAAAAGCGAAAAAGAAAGTCACCGCAAAAAAACATGAGAAACTAGAAAGCAGAAGGCGTCAGGAAGAGGAAGCACGCAAACTTAAAACAAAACAACTGGTATGTGTGAACAACACTCATGTTAAAGTGTTTGAAGTCTAATTAATAAAAGTGTGTCCAGGCCTTAAGGGTCTCTCCACCAGTTGCCCCATAAATCATCTCATGAAATGACTCCGCCTCCTGATCCGGCACCTGTGACACAGAACACATCTACGCCGGCATTGGCCTGGCGTTCTGTCAGGCGGTACTGTGTGGCCGCGAACAGAGGAAGTTCAAATGTGAGCTGTTACAGCTGGCAATCACTGCTCTGTGAAACGGCCAGCTCTTCTCTTTCTCCATGCTCTTCCCCTGTGATGATCCGGTCACCCCCTCTCTACCTCCACACTCTGTTCCCCAGGGCGAACGGCTCCCATTCAACACCACCTGTCGGCGGTGCTCGCCCATTTCACTCCCAGGCAGCCCACGCTCGCCAGCCATCATTTTCCACTTCCACTGCATTTTGCGAGTAGAGAATTTGAGACACACACACACACACACACACACACTGTGAAGCCTTAAACTTCCTCCTTTTCTTGGGTCCCCCATCAGCTCAGCCCCATCCCCAGAACATGGGTTGCCTTGAGACACAAGCCTGAGTGTAAATCTGCAAAAAACCTGGCAAGACAGTTTAACCAAAGTGAGGCACTTTGGCACCCTAGGTAGCACACTACTTTTTAGGGGTACTCTATTGTGTGGTGGCTTATAGAATCTCTTAAAACCACCACTTCACTAAACCCCCCTGCATGCTTCCAACCTGTAACACTCAAAATTAGTGTTATAAATATTGGTGCTGATACTAACCATTTGCACGAGTACTTAAACTTGTGCAAATGTTCCGAAACCTAGAACCGATACCTTTTTCCGTGCGATCTAGGCCCATACAAAATGAATGGCCTTAAATTGCACTGCAAAGAATTGCATGCGATGTGAACAGGAAGGCGGTGCAAATCCTGTCCGAATTGCTTGCGGTTTCCCTCGCCGCTCCTGTGTGAATCCAGGCTTGTCATAGTGACTTCACTATGGCTGTCCCGCTTCACTGCAGATTGATGATAGCAGGAGCTTTTGGCTCCCACTGCTGTCAATCAAATTCTTTGACAAGGAAGCGGTAGGCAGGGCAGGGTGACCCTGTCTGTTAATGGACCACACAAGGCGGCTCGGGAGCGAGCCCCCATAAGAAGCTGCTTCCTATGGGGGGCATTTGCCAAAGAGGAGCCAGGAGTGCCAGTGGAGGATGGAAAAAGGATTGTGGTTACTGGTAAGTATGCCTTGTTTTAAAGAAAGAGAATAAGTGAACCTTTAATGTATAACAGGGATTTTCTTTTTCCAAGGAAAAAAAAGTTATAACTGGACTTGCACTTTAAATTAATGCAGTTCAACTTCTATCCTCCTAGAGGATGTTTTTCTTTTTTTTTTTTTTTAACAAAATAAATTACAAGCTTATATTTCTAATTCTTGACAATTCTGCATCTGTTGTGTTTTCTGGCTTTGTAAGATCTTTCAGAGTAATTAAATGGTCCAGTATATAAGATTGCTGTTGATTTTATAATGTAGGATGATGAAGAGCGCCGGCACCAGGAGCTCCTCCAGATGAAGCGAGAGGAGGAAGAGCAAGAGAGGCAGAAAAGCTTGCAGAGGCAAAGAAACTGGTAGAAATACGTCAGGCAGAACAAGAACGTGAGAGGCAATGACAGCTGCATGCGAGCGTCTTCAAGAAGAACGGTGAGAATTGATCTTTATAAAACCCATTGAATGATGTGGAAACCACTTCCCTATATTTTCTTTATGAGAAATATGCAATTGATGCATTGCCTTTTTACAAACCACCTTTGGGAGACAAGCACGATCGATTTTGGTTACATACAGTTTTTTTTTTTTTTTTTATTCCCTCGACAAAAATTATCAGGATTTTCTTCTTCCCATAGTAGCACTGGCAACTACAATGTATCCGGAAAGTATTCACAGCTCTTCACATTTTTTTCACATTTTATGTTACAGCCTTATTCCAAAATTGATTGATTAAATTAATAATTTTCCTTAAAATTCTACAAAAAATACTTTATTATGACAACGTGAAATAAGTTTGTTTTGAAATCTTAGCAAATATATTAAAACAAAAAAATCCCATGTGCATAAGTATTCTTTGCCATGACACTCAAAATTGAGCTCAGGGGCATCCGGTTTCCACTTATCCTCTGTGTTTCTACAACTTGATTGGAGTCCACCTGTGGTAAATTGTTGATCGGAAATTATTTGGAAAGGCGTGGACACACCTGTCTATATAAGGTCCCACAGTTAACAGTGCATGTCAGAGCACAAACCAAGCCATGAAGTCCAAGGAATTGTCTGTAGACCTCCGAGACAGGATTGTATGGAGGCACAGATATGGGGGGGGGTACAGAAAAATTTCTGCAGCATTGTGAAGGTCCAAATGAGCACAGTTTGGAACCACCAGGACTTTTCCTAGAGTGGGCCACCTGGCCAAAGGAGCAATCGGGGGAGAAGGGCCTTAGTCAGGGAGGTGACAAAGAAACCCGATGGTCACTCTGACAGAGCTCCAGCATTTCTTGGTGGAAAGAGGAGATCCTTCTAGAAAAACAACCATCTCTGCAGCACTCCACCAATCAGGCTGTATGGTAGAGTTGCCAGACAGAGCCACTCCTCAGTAAAAAGCACATGACAGCCCGTCTGGAGTTTGCCAAAAGACACCTGAAGGACTCTCAGACCATAAGAAACAAAATTCTCTGGTGTGAGGAAACAGATTGTGCTCTTTGGCCTGAATGGCAAGCATCATGTCTGGAGGAAACCAGGCACTGCTTGTCACCTGGCCAATACCATCCCAACAGTGAAGCATGGTGGCAGCATCATGCTGTGGGGATATACTTCAGCGGCAGGAACTGGGAGACTAGTCAGGATCGAGGGAAATATGAATGCAGCAATGTACAGAGACATTCTTGATGAAAACCAACCTGCTCCAGAGCACTCTGGACCTCATACTGGGGCGATGGTTCATCTTCTAACAGGACAACAGCCCTAAGCACACAGCCAATGTAACAAAGGAGTGGCTAAGGCACAACTCTGTGAATATCCTTGAGTGGCCCAGCCACAGCCTAGAATTGAACCTGATTGAACATCTCTGGAGATATCTGGAAATGGCTGTACACCGATGCTCCCCATCCAACCTAAAGGAGCTTGAGAGGTCCTGCAAAAAAAAAAATGGGAGAAACTGCCCAAAAATAGTTTTGCCAAGCTTGTAGCATCATACTCAAAAAGACTTGAGGCTGTAATTGGTGCCAAAGTTGCTTTAAAAAAGTATTGAGCAAAGGCTGTGAATACTTATGTACATTTTTTTTTTTTTTTGCAAAGATTTCCATCAACTTCTTTCAGGTTGCCATTATGAGGTATTGTTTGTGGAATTTTGAGGAAAATAATGAATTTAAAGCGATGTTTCCGGCCGCAAAACACTGTAGCTGCTGACTTTTAATAAGGACTCTTACGCACAGCGTTTTATTAATGGACCCGTTGTCTTCTGGGACACACATGTGACACCAGAAGACAACGGGGCAGCTCACGGAAGAGGAGGAAGCGCCGCGGAATAGAAAGAGGCAGATTAGGAAGACTGCCTAGCAAAAGGGTTTCTGGTAAGGAAAAGAAAAAACAAAAAAAAATTTTTTTTTTTTTTATATATATTTTTGTGAATGTTAATGCAATTTTTTTTTTTTTTTTTTTTTAGCGTGGCCCTCCACTTTCCATTTTGCAAAAAGGCTGTAACATAACAAAATGTAGTAAAAAATTAAGCACTGTGAATACTTTCTGGATTCACTGTACATATAAAGGGGCCTAGACTTGGGCTTCCTGACCGGCGCACAACGGTGTACGTCGGCAGAATGGCACGGACAGGAAAAAGGGCGTACAGATAAGTCCCTTTGAATTTGCTGCCATCACGTGCGCTCCGGTCAGGACCCCCGTGAGTCCGATCGCGGGTCCTGCGGACTCAATCGCTGTGGGGATACCCGCAATCGTCTCATGGGGAGGAAGAACGGGGGAGATGCCGATGTAAACAGCATCTCCCCGTTCTGCCTAGCAACAAGTGACGCTGATCTCTGCTCCCTGTGTTTGGGCTGAGATCAGTAACGCACAGCAACACGCCCCTAGGACACACTTAACCCCTACACTGCCAGTGTCATTTACACAGGAATCAGTGCATTTGTATAGCACTGATTGCTGTATAAATGACAATGGTCCAAAAAATGTGTCAAAAAATGTCCGATGTGTCCGCCATAATGTCGCAGTCACAATAAAAATCGCTGATCGCTGCCATTACTAGTAAAATAAAAAAAAAATTATTAATAAAAATGCCATAAAACTATCCCCTATTTTGCAAACGCTTTTTATTTTTTTAACAAAAATATGTAGAATATGTATCGGCCTAAACTGAGGGAAAAAAACGTTTTTTTATATATTTTTTTGGGGGATATTTATTACCACTGCACAAGGCAATAACATGTTTTAATTTGTTAAAAAGTCTATTTTTTTTTTTAATGTGATGTCAGTTTTAAGTAATCAAACACTTAGCATTCTGTAGCCACTCCTTTGCCAATCCCACTTTTTTTGTTGGGTCTAAATTGTTTTGTGATTTAATAAACCAGCTAGCCAAAAAGTTGTGGAACTTGTATTCAAAACACAGGATTTTGCACCAACTGTTGTAAGAAAATAATATGAAACATTCTGTACATTAGTCCTTGTATAATAACTTAAACACTGTCCTGCTAATTGGGTAGCAAGTGATTTGATGAAGCATACCTCTTTTCACTAAAACCAGATTCCTAAAAAGTATGACAAACCTAAATCATTCCATATACACGATTATGTTTGGTACAATTTTTAAAATAAAACATTGGTGACGTGATTTTGATCCGAAGCCTTAGGCTGCATTCACACCTGAGCGTAGTGGTTTCAGGCAGAAAATCGCACGAATTGCGGCGTTTTTTGCCGCGATTTTGTGCAGAGAAAAAGGTCACCGATGTAAAAAGAAGAAAAACGCCCAAATCTGCCCGATTGGCGCGACAAAAAAGGGTCCGGAACTTGTTTGAGCTTCAGGCATAGGGCTTCAGGCGTTTTGGAGTGGAGATGTGAACCATCTCCATAGAGAATAATGTATTTTTTCCCCTCTAGCGTTTTTTCGCTTCAGGCGACAAAACGCTCAGGTGTGAATGCAGCCTTAAAATACCCTAAGCATAAATATTTAAAACAAGCTAATTGCTTACTGAAGTCTGTTCTAACCTCTACAACATCACAGAAACTTGCACCACTGGAGGGAGGATCTGTAATAGTGGAAATGAAAGAAAATTTCCCCTTTTATGATACCTGTAGGAAAACTGGTTGGTAAACTAAAGATTCCATAGACTGTTTGTTTGTTTTTTTTGCTAGTGTCCTAGGAGCTCTGATGGGAAGTCTAACCTATTGTTACTATATAGGTCAATCGATAGATCCATGCAAAAGATTTAGGCAGGTGTGAAAAAAAAATAATTTTAAGAATACTTTCAGAAATAAAAAGTTAGTTTTATTTTTTTTATCAAAGTTGAAAGTAAAGGACCAAAGGAGAAATCCAAATCAATTCAATATTTGGTGTGACTACCCATTGCCTTTTTAAAACGGCATCAGTTCTTCTAGGTACATTTGCACAGTTTTTGAAGGATCTAGGCAGGTAGTTAAAACCTCTTGAACTAGAACAGATCTTCTGTGGATGTAGGCTGCCTCAAATCCTCTTTTCTAGTCATGTAATCCCAGACAGATGTTGAGCTAATGGCTCTGTGGGGGGCCAAACCATTGTTCTTTATGCTGAAGATGGTTGTTAATGGCATTGGCTGTATTTTTGCAGTCGTTGTACTACTGCAGAATAAATATGGGGCAAATCGCACACCACCCTGTTGGTATGGCATGCTGGTAAAGTGCCTGTATTTCTCAGCCTTGAGGACACAGTTGATCCTGACCAAATCATCTGCATTTGCAGAAATGTAGCCCCGAACTTGCAAGGAACCTCCATGCTTCGCTGTTGCCTGCAGACACTCATTGTACCGGTCTCCAGGCCTTCATGAACAAACTGCCTCCTGCTACAGCCAAATATTTCACATTTTGGCTCATCAGTCCAGAGCACCTGCTGCCATTTTTCTGCACCCTGCCTCCTATGGTTTCATGCATAGGACATGAAAACAAGGCTAAGTGATTCAATCATGCAGGAGTTCTTTCAAAAACTGCAAGTTTTTATATGGAAGAATTGATGCTTTTTTGAAGGCAAATATTTCATTGATTTGGGTTTTTCTTCTGTTCTTTTTCTTCTGTCCATTTCAATAATTGATTTAAAAAAAATATATATTCATGAAAGCATTTTTTACAGCATTTTTTCACACCTTAACACAGTGTGTGTGTTGTGTGTGTGTGTGTGTGTGTGTGTGTGTGTGTCAGGTGTGGCTCTCTTCTGACCTCTTGGCTGATGACATTACCACAGTCATTGTTCATGGCTTTATGGCTAAAATCGCCCAGTTACTAGCAGACTCTGACCGTAGAGGTTACAAGTACACTCTTGTGCCTTACCCCTGTGTATTCTGCAGCGCTCTTAGACATCAGGTTGCCTCTGAGAAGTTGTAGACTTGTGCCATTACTTCCAATTTAAGAGACTGTTTCCGCACTTATCAGTGCGGTACACAACACTTTAACACTAGAGAATCAGCTTGTTGCTTTTACAAGTGCTATTTCCACTGACTGGCTTCTGGAGGTTTCCTATCGCCTCTCCTGCATGACTCTCCTATCGGTATGTTTAGATGACCATGTGATTAAACGTTTTGGCCTGCAAAATCCACCATGTCTGTCATCACCGCCCTTAACAGAGGGACTTCTGGCTTTTGTGAACATCAGACACATACCTGCATGTCCCCATCTTTCCAGTGCCCCCTTGTTTCTTATACTTTGCTGCTGGTTCTCTGCACTCTTAGTTCCTGGACCTGCCATTCAACCTCCTGGTCTGCATCTTGAGTGTTCACCAAGTTGTTAACAGCTGTATTCTTGTGGTATCCCCATTATGAGATAATTAGAGGACTCCCCTTTTGAGGTAAAAGTTTATGCAGTCCCTGTTGGACAATGTATCCTTGACTGTTCAGATATGACAACAGTTTGGCTTCTACCTGAACCTTCAGAAATCAATCCCAGAGCAGACTTATTTTGGAATGTTTGGGTCAAGTGATCAAACAGTCATATGAATCTCCACTTTTCCATGAGTTCTGGGTCTGATGGTAGCTCCCTTTTTGAGCCAGTCTCATTTGTGACTTTTACTCCAGGCCCTTACTCTTTCTCTCTATATAGCTATGTAATATTTATCAATAAGATGTCCAATGCATTCACATACAAGTATAACGAACACCTGCTATGTGTGCAATTTCAGGAGCAGCAGGAAAGGCTAAAACAGGAGAGGTTTTGTAAAGAAATGGAGGCAAAGAGACGCCAAGAACTAGAGGCACAGAGGCTGTGTGAGGAGCAAGAGAGAATCGCTAAGGAGGAGACGTTGGCTGCCAACACTCCAGTGCTAAATGTCACTGTAGAAATGCAGGAAAGGTTGTAGTTTAACCACTTCAGCCCCAGAAGAATTTACCCCCTTCCCGACCAGCGCACTTTTTGCGTTTCGACGCTGCGTTGCTTTAACTGACAATTGCGCGGTCGTGCGTCGTTGCACCCAAACAAAATTGACGTCCTTCCCCCCCATAAATAGAGCTTTCTTTTGGTGGTATTTGATCGCCTCTGCGGTTTTTTTTTTTTGCGCTATAAACAAAAAAGAACGATAATTTTTAAACAAAAAACAGTATTTTGTACTTTTTGCTATAATAAATATCCCGATTTTTTTTTTTTTTTTTAATTAAAAAAACAAAAAAAATATATATTTTTTTCTCAGTATAGGGCGATATACCGGTATATTCTTCTACATATTTTTGGTAAAATCGCAATAAGTGTATATTGATTGGTTTGCGCAAAAGCCATTGTGTCTACAAAATAGGGCATAGATTTATAGCTTTTTTTATTATTTTTTTTTTTTTTTTTACCAGTAATGGCAGTGATCTGCGATTTTTTATCATGACTGCAACATTATGGCGGACACATCGGACAATTTTAACACATTTTTGGGACCATTGGCATTAATACAGCGGTCAGTGCTAAAAAAAAAATGCATTAATTACTGTAAAAATGTCACTGACAGTGAAGGGGTTAACACTGGGGGGCGATCAAGGGGTTAACTGTGTTCACTGGGAGGTGATTCTAACTGAAGGGGGAGGGGGCTGACGAGGAAGTTTACACACACTCGTCCCTGTTCTGTGTGTCCTGCTCACGATCGCTCGTGGCCGGCGGTCATCGCGACCGTCGGCCACGAGCATCGGCACTACCACTGTGCAGCGGGCACGTGCCTGCTATCCCAACCCAGCAAACCGATGTATAGCTACGCCGGCTCGCGCAGGGGTGCCAACCTGCCGCAGTAGAACTGCAGCAGCTGGTTGGGAAGCGGTTTCTTGCTTTCTTGTTTCTTGCTGCCTATTTGCTAAGACTGTGGGTAAATGGTTCCCTGTGTTTTTAGAACTCTTCCTCCTGTGAATCCTATGACATGACTCCTAAAGGATACAAACCTCACCCACCTAAATTCAATGATTACGGCATGGACTTGAACAGTAATGACTCCACAGATAATGACAGCAAGCCCGTCCCGACTTGGTCATGTGGTGAGTGTCTTATCAGCCTAGAGGTGACTTCACATGCCTGCAGTGTTCTATAATCCCACTGCTACATTGAGAATTGGAGCTACTATAATCAGCCTAAAATCTGCAACTTCTTGAAGTTGCCGTTTACCTGTCCCATCCTTTTTTATGCACGTTGCCAGTTGGGCAGTCTATTGTATGTGCTTACTTTTCTCTGAGAAAAAAATGCTATTTCAGGTTGCTACTAATGCTGGTTATGAGACTAAGCATGTTCATTTGGTTATGGTTTTAACATGAGGAACACCCCCTTTGATCGTGTCTCTTAGCAGTGATCACTTTTATTTTTTTTCTCTCCACATAACAGGGAGAGCTTAAGTAATGCAATTGTCTGTAAACTCCATCATATGGCACCTTACACGTTGTTTTAGTTTGAGTGTTCATTCCCCATCAGTATTAAAGTAATTGTAAACTTTCACCTTGTAAAACAGCCCATTCAGTTTAAAGCGGTGTAAGAACACTGCTTACTTCCGGGGTCTCCTCCCGTGGGAGTAGGCGTGTTTTTCCTTTCCCCGGCTCCGCAAAGACCCCTGGGAGCCAGGGGCGGATCCAGAGTCTAATCTCGGGCGGGTCACTGCCAAAATATTTGCGGACAATTTGTCGGGGCAATGGCTGGTGTTGGCGCTTCAATCATCACGGCACCATGGTTAATATGGTGTCAGGATGATTGAAGCGCATTATTTCTATTAATACATTGTAATATAAAATGAAATATAATGCAGAATCAGTGGGAGCCCTGAGTGTGTCACTTGCCACGTCACCTGTCACCAGATGCAGATTGTCACTTGCCAGTGGCCAGTGACAGTGTCCCTGTTGTTCCAGAGTGGGGGGGGGGGCAGTGAGAGATGATGTCATCTTTCTGCTGCCTGCGCCTGCACAGTAATGGCAGTCTTATTTTAGATGCAGAAATGCGGCGATGCAGGGGGCGGTGAGAGACAGTGGCTTCTCTAGCTTTCAGATTTAGGGAGGAACAGGGACAAAAGTAAGGGGGGCATCTATAAAATATATATACACACACACACACACATAAATACACAGTGTCTTGAAAAAGTATTGTTGGTTGCAGCCAGGTGGAGGGGAGGAAAGAGTAGGAGCAGCCAGGTGGAAGGGAGGAGAGGGTGAGAGCAGCCAGGTGGAAGGGAGGAGAGGGTGAGAGCAGCCAGGTGGAAGGGAGGAGAGGGTGAGAGCAGCCAGGTGGAAGGGAGGAGAGGGTGAGAGCAGCCAGGTGGAAGGGAGCATAAGGTGAGAGCAGCCAGGTGGAAGGGAGCATAAGGTGAGAGCAGCCAGGTGGAAGGGAGGAGAGGGTGAGAGCAGCCAGGTGGAAGGGAGGAGAGGGTGAGAGCAGCCAGGTGGAAGGGAGCATAGGGTGGGAGCAGCCAGTGATAAGGTCCTGTACCTCTATGGAAGCCTGCATCCCCACCTCCCCTCATCCTCCCACCTGGAGGTAAGTTCTTACCTTGGGGGATATATAGTAGAATCAGATCACTGGCACTTTCTTTGTGGCTCCCTCCACCCGACAGCCTTATGGTCCCTCTTCTCCTATCACGGACCTCCTCTCCCCTTCTCTCGCTCGGCATGTTGGGGGCTGCAGTGCACTCTCAGGGAATCGACCTGGGCCTGCTGGTATCTGGGACTACATGTCCCATAATGCTCTTGGTATTCCCAGCCATTGGCCTGAATGTAGCCAATAGGAGCAGGCATAGCCAGGGGAATGAAAGCTGCTCGCCTCAAGGAAGAGAAGGAGGGGTGGAAATCCCCCGCAGCTGCGGCTCTGCCTGTGTCCCTTCACAGTGCCTGTAAGTTTCAGCGCCGCTGCCCTGTGTCCTGATGGGCGGTCGGCATCAGCACAGCCTGCTCACTATTTTCTCGGGGGGGGGGGGGGGGGGGGCAATTGACCCATTGGATGCGCCCCTGCTGGGAGCTGTGTAATAGTGTTCCCATGAATCACTGGGAAACGCTGTCATGCCGAAATCCCGTGTGATTTCGGGACCGAGTGACGCCGGTCACGTGACGTCTCTGGTTTGTTTGTTTGGTTGCCATTACAACGGGGCAGGAACTTCCGACGATGCTGCCCGTTGCAATGGCAACCCGGAATTCGACGGCGCTGCTCGCTGCTAGCATTGAGCATGCGTGGGATCGAGCGGTGAATGCTGGGAGCACAGCATTCACCGCCTCCCGGAAATACATGCTTGTGGGCTTCAAATGCCCACAAGCAAAATGACAACCGCCAGGACACTGTTTTAAAAGTTATCCTTTGCGACGAAATCGGGGGAACTGGGAGACAAAAAATGTGAGTACTAAATTGTCCGTTTTTAAAACGATATAAAGGATCCTAAAAAAAAAAAAGATAGGTAGGCGGAATCCCGCTTTTAAGTCTAATCATTGGAGAAGAGCAGGCTGAGATCCTAGAGAGAACTGACCCTGCTGTGCTATCCTGCTTGGTGTGGTCAGTTTTTTTATTTTGAAAACAAGGGGACTAACAGGATTATCAGGGATTTCACATAAATGAAGCATTACAAAGAGAACAGGTTACTTTATCATACAAGTACATGGTACAGCAGCAGGCACATATCAGGATTATGAAGTGTTGGGGTAACAAACGCTTTAAGTAATGCCTATGTATTCCATCCTCTCATTTTTCTCCACAGGAAGCAAGTTGGCTCAAGCAGTGCACCAACAGTACTATCGTCCCATAAATCTCGACAAAATATTTGGCACAATTGACAGCCCAAAACTGGAGGAATTGTTTTATAAGAAAAAGCCCCGCTACTACAAGCGGACTAGATCTGCAGTATGGAACTCACCACCACTAAACAGCAACAGGCAGCATCTTGCTGTGGGCTACAGTCTGAAGACATTCTAAGCAATGGCACTGCAGGCTTCACAGCCCATATCCGACTACTGTCTATACCTGTCTGTTTTATCTGTAATATTTTTAAACTGGTTATCTTATATATTTGTATGGTAGGGATGTTTTGTTATAAAAATAAAGAGTTTTTAAAGATTTAGTTAATTTTCTGCATTGTATAACTCAGGGCTCGACAAACCCCGGTCGCCCGGGCGCAATTGCGACTAGATTTGGGGTCCTGGCGCCTGGGGCGACACAGCTGCGGTACCCCTTCAACCTGTGGACACCGACCCCCGCCGTGCGATCGCATCGGGCCGCGCCGGCCAGAAATTTAGGCCGTGGCTTTGCGGCCTTCTGAAATACTTTTGTAATATGGCGCCATCTTGTGGTGGCCGTTGGTATTGCAACACATCTAACAATGCTAATGCAATATTAACCACTGGGCACTTTTCAGCTTTCAGTGCTCTCACACTTTGACAATTTCTCAGTCATGCAACACTGTACCCAAATGAATTTTTTGTCCTTTTTTTCACACAAATAGAGCTTTCTTTTGGTGGTATTTAATCACCGCTGGGTTTTTTTTTTTTTTGCGCTATAAATCAAAAAAATACTGAAAATTCGGTAAAAAAATAAAAAAATTCTTTGTTTCTATTAAAATTTATTGGCAGAGTATTGCGGTGTATTGCACAGTGCTGGCAGAGTAGCTGTCACTGACCAGCGCTGTGGGCACTACACATCCAGCCCACAGCGCTGGTCCCATCTCTCCCCCTCTCAGCTTCTCCCCTCTCACTGTACCGATCGATACAGAGAGGGGAGGTTTGAGTACATGTGATCGCACCGTCATTTGACAGAGCGATCACGTGGTAAACGGCCGCTATCAGCAGCAGTTTACCGCGATGCGCCGGGTCCTCGGGACCTGGCGGTCACGGATGTTCCCGAATAGAGCAAGGTTCTGGGAGGACGTCCTACGGTGCCCAGTGCCACCTGTCAGTCATTGTTGTCGTTAAAAAAAAAAAAAAAAAAAAACTGGCTCCTAACTTTTTTCGCTGGCTCCTAGATTCTAAGCAAATTTGTCAAGCCCTGGTATAACTGCAGGGTGTTTGAAATGTTCTTGTGCATATAAGGTAAGTTTTTTTTTTTTTTTTTTTTAGAGAAGAGATGGTGATTTGAAAGGTATTGATTGGCTTTGTCTCAGTAGAAATGTTATTACTGAGGTAGCTATTACAATGGTGATTCATGCTTATGACCCTCTAAAAACCATTGGCTGGTCCAGACGATTGAAGCGTGAGTGTGTAATTCCATTTTCCAGCAGCGATTCTGTATGTTTTTGTTTTTTTAAAACTGAAATATATATATATATATATATATATATATATATATATAAATATATATATATATATATATATATATATATATATATATATATATATATATATATATATATACATATACTGTACATACATACACACACACACACACACTGGTCTGGTTAATTTATTCACAAATGGGTACTGACTGTATGAAAGCATAGCAGTTTTCACTACATTAATGACATGGAAGGACTGCAGAATCTTTATTTTGCAACCATAATGAAGAATGTTATGAACTGGTCATATAGTAAACATGATATGGCTTGGTGTAGTGTAAGACCAAAGTACTTCATAAAATGTAGTTCACTTTTGCCTCCTTTTTTTTCCCTAAAAACAAAATACAATTTTTTTTTTTTTTTAGAAAAGAGCCGGAGATTTTATGTACTGCCTTTCGGAGAGTTTTATGCTATAGTTACATTTTTTTTTATTTATTTTTTTTAAACATAATAACCTACTTGGCGGGAGGTGTGGAAAACTATGACCTGAGCTGTACAGCCAGCAGAGAGGAAGCCCAAAAAAAGTATTCAAGGTGTTTTTTTATTTTAACGCATCCTGTTACCATAGTGACACTGTACTAGTCTGGGGTAGGGTGCGCACCATACTCATATCCAGCTGAAATGATGAAAGATGCTTGACCAACCTGTAACATTGCTTTGGGCACTGGTTCCTGCATTCGGTGCTCCTCCATTGTGCAGTTTGTGGAATTAACTGCAGGGTGCTATACAGATCTAGGGCAGTGGTAAATCATTCTGGTGTGACCCAGATCCTGAAGACTTCTAGGATATGGTCTTGTGAAGTGGGGGAGCCATATTCCATATTAAATTTTGCGGCCCTATTCTGGTTGGTAAACAGGGCTCCTGTCCTCTTTAACTGCTGGCCGGTCATCCGTATAACATGGATATACAGCAGCTCTGCTGCACCAGATCATGTATTAGGTATGTGATCTGTCCCTGCTGGGTAGGGGGCATGCTCTGCTGGTGACCTGGCCGTGCTGTGATTATTAACAAGCAGATGTTAATCAGTGGGTGCCGCCCAATGGATTACCACCGGCACCCTCCAAGTGTCATGAATTTACACAGTACAGAGCCCTGCCTATGTAAACAAGGCAGAGCCCTGTCCTGTCAGCAGGGAAGTAATGGATTTTCTTTCCCGTAAAGCCGGGTATAAAATCCATTACTTCCCTTAGTATAGGCACCTAACACGGTACACCCCAAACACTGGCTCGGCACACATTTAACCCTTTGATTGCCCTAGATGTTTAACCCCTTTCCAGCCAGTATCATTAGTACAGTGCATAGTTTTAATACTGATCACTGTGTCACTGGTTCCCAAAAAGTGTCAATAAATATATAAAAAAACATTTTTTTTCCTCTTCTCTTAGCTAAAACGAATATAAAACGGGTCATACAGGGAGGAGGAGGAAGTATTAAAAAGGGAAGAGGGTGCGGTTTGTTCTCAATTAGGGATTCTATGGAAGAAGGGGCCAGTTCTGCAGTGTTTGCCAAAAAACAGATGTTATCTGTCAGACCTAGGGTTACTAGTATGTACTCCTAAGCCAAGTATGCACTGTGGCTGAGAAAGCGTTATAAGGGGACTAGTCACATCCTGAAAAGATATTTGTACCTCCAAAGCACAATCCTCCACCAAAGAGGAATTTTTGTGTTGAACAGAGATATACGTTACCTGATTCTCATGAATCTCTTGTTAAAGCTTCTTTTGCAACTGTAATTGAAAGAGCCTTGTGGTTTGACAAAAAAAGAATTGCCTGTCACCTGGGTTTTATTCTCCCTAACATGCCGGTCCTCCATTGTGTATTGTGTGGATGGTCTTGGGGGATTACCTTCATCAGATAACCAGGTTATGTTTTCTGTCTGTTCAGATGGGTAGGGTTCTCTGGCTCAAATATTGGTCTGCGGCGCTGGCATGTAAGGAGCGCATGGAACCGATGCCCTTTTCAGGTCAAGCACTCTTCAGCAAACACTCCTATGTCGAGGAGGGCACCAGTAGCAAAAGCACTTTTACCTGCCCTCTCCACACTTGAGTGTCAAGATGTGTGCTTTGTAAAATAAGTATTTTAGATTGACAAGTGTACCATTACTTATTGATTGCTTCATCTGTAAACCGTGAATACACAATTTTAATATACTGCTTTACGAAGTATATGTGTCAATAAAATGTACTATTTTTATTATAAGAATATAGTGGCTACCTTTTTTATAATGGCAGAGAATAGATTTTATTTAATTTTTTTCTATTTACCTACCAAAAAGACTAAGATTCCTGCAAGTAACTCCTCTCCTGGATTTAGAATGTCTTTTGCCTTTTCTAGGCCTCTTAT